>WFMF01000009.1:0-414799 GCA_011033025.1 Beroe forskalii | reverse complement strand
TTTGAAACTACACAGTACAATTCAATTATGTGCCCCAAGATATCTTGAAAGTTTGGTGAAAATCGGTAAGAGAAATTTTGAGTAAATCGACTTTTCGAAATTTGTACGCATTCAAAATATATCCTTGTGTTTCAAGTCATATCTCGGATTTAGCACATAGAAATTCTGAAATCCACACAGTAATAATCCAATTATGTGCCCCAAGATATCCTTGAAAGTTTGGTGTAGAAATCGGTAAGAGAAATTTTGAGTAAATCGATTTTTCGAAATTTGTACGCATTCAAATATATCCTTTGTTTCAAGTCATATCTCGGATTTGTACACATAGAAATTCCGAAACTTACACAGTACATTCCAATTATGTGCCCCAAGATATCCTGAAAGTTTGGTGAAAATCGGTAAGAGAAATTTTGAGTAACGACTTTTTCTGAAATTTGTACGCATTCAAAATATATCCTTGCGTTTCAAGTCATATCTCGGATTTGGCACATAGAAATTCCTTGAAACTTACACAGTACACTCCAATTATGAGCCTCAAAGTAAATCGACTTTTTCGAAATTTGTACGCAGCGTACATTGCGTACACGAAAGTCCAACTCGTTGTTTTCAGTAGATGTTTGAGCTCAAAATTGCCACAAAGTTTACCGATCAGTGCTCAACAGAACTTGCAGATATTAAGTTTCGCTTGTTTTTACCAACCAAGGGCAGAGGTGTCAGGTTATGTTATGGTAATGCGCAGTGATATGACGCCATACATTCATATCATAATGTCAATGCTTGACTTTCTCCAAAATTGTACGCAATGAACAGCGATATTTGTGATCTTTCAAGAAAATACTTTGAAGTTCATGTTTGGTGTATTTTGAAGTTTATGTGATGAAATCGGACCAAATTTGAAGGATTATATTAGGCCGATAATTGGAACCCATTGGCAAGCTTTGGGTGACAAACTCGAGAAATGACTTGGAACGCAAGGATATATTTTGAATCATATATCTCAGATTTGGCACATAGAAATTCTTGAAACTTCCACAGTACACCTCAATTGTGCCCCAAGATATCCTGAAAGTTTGGTGAAAAATCGGTAAGAGAAATTTTGAGTAAATTGACTTTTTTCGAAATTTGTACGCATTCAAAGATATCCTTGCGTTTCAAGTCATATCTCGGATTTGGCAGATAGAAATTCCTTTGAAACTACACAGTACACTCAATTTATTGTGCCCCAAGATATCTTGAAAGTTTGGTGAAAATCGGTAAGAGAAATTTTGAGTAAATTGACTTTTTCGAAATTTGTACGCATTCAAAAGATATCCTTGCGTTTCAAGTCATATCTCGGATTTGGCACATAGAAATTCCTCGAAACTTACACAGTACACTTCAATTGTGTGCCCCAAGATATCCTGAAAGTTTGGTGAAAATCGGTAAGAGAAATTTTGAGTAAATTGACTTTTTCGAAATTTGTACGCATTCAAAATATATCCTTGCGTTTCAAGTCATATCTCGGATTTGGCACATAGAAATTCCTTGAAACTTACACAGTACACTTCAATTGTGTGCCCCAAGATATCCTGAAAGTTTGGTGAAAATCGGTAAGAGAAATTTTGAGTAAATTGACTTTTTCGAAATTTGTACGCATTCAAAATATATCCTTGCGTTTCAAGTCATATCTCGGATTTGGCACATAGAAATTCCTTGAAACTTACAGTACACTCCTGGTAATACTGCCCAAAGATATCCTGAGAGTTTGGTGAAAAATCGGTAAGAGAAATTTTGAGTAAATCGACTTTTTCGAAATTTGTACGCAGCGTACATTGCGTACACGAAAGTCCAACTCGCATTCATCCAGAAATTGACCAATTTTTGTCAGAACTGGATAGCCGGTTTCATATGAAGTACCAGCAAAGCACTTCATACACTGTTCCTTACTTCCTTCTTGCTTTCTAGTTTCTGTTAAGTCTTTACCAAGTCTTTTAACCATTGTTTTGTGTTTCTATACTTTAAAATTATAAAAGTGTTTTTATGCTTGTTTGAATTTTATGCTTGTTTACATCATGCTATTTTGCCATTAAAAGAACAGTTTTTCGGTGTGTTCTGGTCCTGTAAGATCTCCTTATAATATGTTATCATTTACAGGTTTTCCTTTCCAAGTTTTATTCCTTGGATGCCAGCTTTATTGGTAGTTCTTGAAATATGAATATTTTTTTTCAATAATCCTTCTATATATGAAATAAGTTTAAAAGCTCATTTAAGGCAAAATACTTTCCATGAGTCCATGAATGTGATTATTCCTTTGAAGCTATAAATGCCTCTTGATGCCTCATTCATATTGTGTTAGCATTCAAATCTATCTAGTTTTGCTTTTTGGTGCCACTTGATATATGTGTCTATCTGAGGGAAATATTGCCTCTTCATTCTCCACAAAATTTATATTCTGTCATTTCAATTGGTAAGCAAATTTATACAGAAAATTTTACCTACTTTTTTAGCTACTAGAGGCAAAACTATTTCCTACTTTATCCTTCACTATATCAACATATCTATTTTGTTTGTTATCTATTTTAATGCAAGTTTCAGCGAACACTTGACATAGTTTTAGTGCCCTTGACATGCCTATTTGCGGCAAATCATTTGCTAATTTTTATGCCCAATATGAACATGTATTTATTTCCCACCATGTTTCCACTTTTAAAGTTTTTTAAGTTCAGGTGGCTCAGTGTTTATAGCCTTCATTACACCATATCATTTTGGTGTCTTTATTATATTTGGATCTGCCTAGATGTTTGATGAAGGCACTCTTTCATGGATTCCATCAAAGACTATGGATGGAGTTGTTGCAGAGAGTTATGTGGCTTGACTTTCAGGCAAAATGGTACCACAGGAACACGACAAAAATTAGCCTCCATTAGCCTCCATGGAGGCTGAGTGGAGGCTGAGTGGAGCCTGAGTGGAGCCTAAGTGGAGGCTAATTTCAAAATTAGCCTCCACGGAGAACTTGAATGGAGCATGAGGCTAATTTTGAAAAATAGCCTCACTATGGAGGCTATATTAGCCTCCACTAGCCTCCATTAGCCTCCACTTGCCTCCACTCAGCCTCCATGGAGGCTAAATTTTTGGTTTAGCCTCCACTAGCCTCCACTCAAGAATTAGCCTCCATTAGCCTCCACAGAAATTTAAAAAGTCATGTTGTGGAGGCTAATGGAGCTTAATAGGCTGAGTGGGAGGCTAAGTGGAGGCTGAGTGGAGCCCTAAATCAATAAGCCTACAAAACACAAATTTCTTGCTGAAAATGGTGATTTATGTGTACTAATGTGAAAACAATATATAGCTTCAAACTTTCAGACAGCTCCAACTGTCCTCAGCCTCCACTAGGCTCCACTCAGCCTCCACTAGGCTCCACTCAGCCTCCACTAGGCTCCACTCAGCCTCCACTAGGCTCCTCAGCCTCCACTAGGCTCCCTCAGCCTCCACTAGGCTCCACTCAGCCTCCACTAGGCTCCACTCAGGCCCACTAGCCTCCACTAGGCTCCACTCAGCCTCCACTAGGCTCCACTGCCCACCACTAGGCTCCACTAGCCTCCACTAGGATCCAATAGGCTCCACTAGCCTCCACTAGGATCCATTCAGCCTCCACTAGGCTCCACTCAGCCTCCACTAGGCTCCACTCAGCCTCCACTAGCCTCCACTTAGCCTCCACTAGGCTCCTCAGCCTCCACTAGGCTCCACTCCAGGCCCCACTAGCCTCCACTAGGCTCCACTCAGCCTCCACTAGGCTCCTGTAGGCCACCACTAGGCTCCACTAGCCTCCACTAGGATCAATAGGCTCCACTAGCCTCACTAGGCTCCATTCAGCCTCACTAGGCTCCACTCAGCCTCTCACTAGGCTCCACTCAGCCTCTCCACTAGCCTCCACTAAGGCTCCCTCAGCCTCCACTAGGCTCCATTCAGCCTCACTAGGCTCCACTAGGCTCCACTCAGCCTCCACTAGGCTCCACTGTTTAGCCCACTAGCCTGAGTGGAGGCTGTCGAGGATAGTGGGCCTGGTGGAGGCTGAGTGGAGCCCAGTGGAGGCAGTGGCTAATGGAGGCTGAGTGGAGGCTGTGGAGGCTGAGTGGAGGCTGTGGTGGAGGCTAGTGGAGGCTGAATGGAGCCTAGTGGAGCTGAGTGGAGCCTAGTGAGGCTGAGTGTGAGCCCAGGAGGCTAGGAGTGCCTAGTGGAGCCTAGTGAGGCTGAGTGGATTCTAGTGGAGGCCTAGTGGTGCCTAATACTAGACTTTGGTCTATGTTACAAAATGTACTCTTTTTGTAAAAACATGACATAAATTTAATTTTGTGGAGGCTAGCATTCCCGCCCTGGCCAGGGCGGTAACCCCCCGCGGTAATAAAAAAGACTGGCCAGGGGTATAAGTTAGAGATTTGAGTGTCACAGGGTGATTCCCGCCCTGGCCAGGGCGGTAACCCCCCGCGGTAAAAGAAAAGACTGGCCAGGGTATATATTAGAGATTTGAGTGTCACAGGGTGATAGTATAATAATTCCCTCCCTGGCCAGGGAGGTAACCCCCCGCGGAATAAAAAAAACTGGCCAGGGGTATAAGTTAGACATTTCAGTGTCACAGGGTGTATAATATTAATATATCTTACTATATATAATGCGTGTTGTTAATATATATATATTTATTTATTTATGGCGATTCGTTTTCAAGTAAGCATCAAAATTATCTTTTAATTGTGTTGTAAGAAAGTTACAATAAATCAGAAAAATAATGCGACATTTTTCGGCCACCCTGAGGGCATGGGGGCCACGCCCTTTTTTCCGCAAATTAAACTTAATTTTTCAAAATTCCTTCGCCATCAAGTTGCTTATGATGAATAAAAATTTTGAGAATTTTGTCCGAATTATGGGTCACCCTGAAGGGCGTGGGGGCCACGCCCTTTTTCTAAAATTAAACTTGAATTTTTCAAAATTCTTTCGCCATTGAGTTGCTTATTATGAATAAAAATTTTGAGAATTTTGTCCGAATTATTGGGCCACTCTGAGGAGCGTGGGAGGCCACGCCCTTTTTTTCGCAAAAATTAATCTTTCGAATTTTTTCAAAATTCCTTCACCATCAAGTTGCTTATGATGAATAAAAGTTTTGAGAATTTTGTCCGAATTATTGGGTCACCCTAAGGGGCGTGGGAGGCCACGCCCTTTTTTCGGAAAAAAAAAGATTTTCGAATTTTTTTCAAAATTCCTTCGCTATGGAGTTGCTTATGATGAGTAAAGGTTTTGAGAATATTGTCGGCAATATTGGGTTACCGTTGGGGGCGTGGGAAGCTTTTTTTTTCGCAGAAATTAAAGTTTCGAATTTCCCCTCCAAACTCGCACGGTCAAATCACTGTCAAAGGGACATGTGGCCGTTAGCTCATGCGGCTGCCATCATTCGCCGTCCGTAGGACGGGAACCGACTAGTAATAATAATAATAATAATAATAATAATAATAATAAGAGCTGATAATTCGGGACCCAATTTATAAAGCCGAGATCTCAAGAACGGGAAATGGTAGAGCCATGATCGAGGTCAAGTTTTGTTGATCTAAGATAGGAAAGTGTTATAGGCTATAAGAAGTTCTGGTGACGTCATTTTCACGTCATTATGACGTCATCATCTTAGCGAAATTTTATTGCTTTTTAGCGAAAATAGGCTAATTTCGAGCGCATTTTTTCACCAAGAAGAAAGGAGATAGCGGTCTGATTTTTCGAAACAATTTTTAGCAAATTTAAGAGCTTTCAGAAAATCATATGGATCATTGGGCTATCTCGATTTTTTCATCGAGATATACGCGATTTTCTAAGGTACGGTGAAAAATCAATTTTCAAAATTTTAGGAGAAAAACTTAAACAGTGATATGTCACGAACTGCAGCATATCTTAAGATGAGACCGGTCCAAAGTATGTTGTACTAAAGCGGAATTGTCTTATAGGCTATATGGGAAGTTGGTTTGAGCTTATTTGTGTGCTGTGATGACGTCATCAAATTGCGTAAAACCACTAAAAATAGCGTATTTTGTAATAGAACGCTATTTTGGCGCTACTTTACATCTCCAACTCATAGAGTTTTCATCGGATTATGTGGGTCCGAATAACGGGGTCCGAATAACGGGGTTCCGAATAACGGGAGTCCGAATATCGGGGGTCCGAATAACGGGGGTCCGAATAACAGGGGTCCGAATAACGTAAGGGGTCGAATAATGGGGTCGAATAACGGGGTCCGAATAATGGGGTCCGAATAACGGGGTTCCAAATAACCGGGGTCCGAATAACGGGGGTCCAAATTGAGATTCGAATAATGAAATATACGATGGACTAGGGTGAAGCACGTGAGTTCACGCGGACGTTTTGTAGAAATTAGGGGATTTAGAAGAAATTGATATTTACGCAGGATTTTCGACTTGATTATGTTGAAATGAGTTTAAATACGACTAATGCACATGAAATCAGATCTGGTTGCCATATTTATGCGTGATTACACACAGACGTTTTAGAAATTAGGGATTGAAAGAAGAATGATATTTACATGGATTTTCGACTTGGTTACGTTGAAATGAGTTCAAATACGACTAATGCACGTGAAATTAGATCTAGTTGCTATATTCAATTCAATTCAATTCAATTATATGTTTTACAGCACAATTGGATAAAATATATACTGCTTCTAGTTATAAAGCACGTGAGTTCACGTGGACGATTTGTAGAAATTAAGAAATATATCAATTCTAGTAATTCCAAGTTAGAATAACGTAGTTTTGGACTTCGTCAGGTGAGTTATGTGGGTTAGACTTGCGTGTGGGCTAGTAACGTGGGTTCCGGACTACGTGAGGGCAAGTTACGTGGGTCCAAACTGCCTTTGGGCAAGTAACATGGGTTCAAACCATACATCTGTCAAGATATCGTCACAAAACCGTTGGACGGTTGGTCAAGTAACCCCCGCGGGTTTGGATGTGACAACGGAACCTGAAAAGAGACAAAATGGGCTGATCACATCCAAACCAGCGGGGGGTTACTTGACCAACCGTCCAACGGTTTTGGTGACGTATTATCTGTGTTTTTTCATGATTTTAGCCTCCATTTGGAGGCTATAGCCTCCACTAGCACTGTCAAAATAGCTTCCATAGAATCCAAAAAATGACTTTTTAAATTTCCGTGGAGGCTAATGGAGGCTAAATCTTGAGTGGAGGCTAGTGGAGGCTAAACCAAAATTTAGCAGCCTCCATGGAGGCTGAGGAGGCTGAGTGGATGCTAGTGGAGGCTAATGGAGGCTAATGGAGGCTAGTGGGAGGCTAATATAGCCTCCATAGTGGAGGCTATTTTTCAAAAATTAGCCTCATGCTCTCCACTAGCCTCCGTGGAGGCTAATTTTTGAAATTAGCCCACTTAGGCTCCACTCAGGCTCCACTCAGCCTCCACTCAGCCTCCATGGAGGCTAATGGAGGCTAATGGAGGCTAATTTTTGTCGTGTTCCTGTGGTACCATTTTGCCGACTTTCAGAAAGAAGAAGTCAAGCCAGAAAACTCTCCAACAGCTCCATCCATGGTCTGTATTTGTTCTACTAAGAAGAGTAGAAGACTAGCTTTAGGTATAATGTGATTTTATTCTTCACCTAGTTTACCTAGTTTTTGGAGCCACTTGATATGTCTATTTGAGGCAATAATATAGCATTTCTCAATTTTTTGACCAATATGAACAATTTCAATCTAGTTTATTGAAAATTTTGACTGAAAACTTTCTTTGTTCTTGGTGCCACTTGGCACATGGCCTATTGAGGCAAAATTATGCTTTATTTGGATCTGCCTAGATGTTTGATGAAGGCACTCTTTCATGGATTCCATCAAAGACTATGGATGGAGTTGTTGGAGAGTTATGTGGCTTGACTTTCAGAAAGAAGAAGTCAAGCCAGAAAACTTTCCAACAGCTCCATCCATGGTCTGTATTTGTTCTACTAAGAAGTAGAAGACTAGCTTTAGGTATAATGTGATTTTTATTCTTCACCTAGTTTACCTAGTTTTTTGGAGCCACTTGATATGTCTATTTGAGGCAATAATATAGCATTTCCCAATTTTTTGACCAATATGAACAATTTCAATCTAGTTTATTGAAAATTTTGACTGAAAACTTTTTCTTTGTTCTTGGTAAGCTTGGCACATGGCCTATATTTGAGGCAAAATCTTTGCCCAATCTTCATGCCTAATATGAACATGTATTTTATGTTAGTTTCAATCCTTTATTTTCACAGACAAATTTTAATGCAAATTTCATCTAGTATTTTTTCACTGTTGAGACAAAAAATCGCCTAATTTATATCCCCAATATGAACAGCTATTTTTGCTGTTTTCAAACTGCATTATTGTGAACTTTCACTGGCAATTTTATTTAATTTTTGATGCCAATTGATTTTCTGTCTGAGTCAAAAGGCAAAAAGTTTTACCACAGGAATACATGACCAAAATAAGCCTCCATTAGCCTCCATGTAGGCTGAGTGGAGGCTAATGTCATGAATTAGTCTCCATGGGGGCTTATATAATAAGCTCTTTTTTTGAAAAATAGCCAAATAGCCTCCACTATGGAGGCTAATGGAGGCTAATCTTGGTCATGTTCCTGTGGTAAAACTTTGCCAGACAAAATATAATGCTCTTTATTCTGCACAATCTTACAATATCAGCTTGTGTCTTCTGTATTTTCCTATCAAGTCAATTGTAATTTTCCCATCAAGTCAATTGTAAGTTTATTGTAAGCTTTGCTAGAAATTTCATCAAGTTTTTTGTTGTCTATTTGAGGCAAAATATTGCTCACTTTATACTCCACAATTTTAAACATGTATTCAGTGCCTATGCATTGCCCAATTTTTGACCCAATATAAACATTTATTTCATGTCATTTCATGACATTTTATGTCATTTTTTGAATTAAAAAGAAATCTTTCTTCAAGACATCAATCTGCAAGACTTTTCTCCAACTCCGTACTTGAACACCAACATGATCCCTTTTATGTCATTTTCATGAATTGAATTGATCCAATCTAGTCTACTATAAATTTTCACTGAAAAGTTTACTTAGTAATAAGTTCTTGGTGCCACTTGGCATGCCTATTTGAGGCAAGATGCTCCACTTTCCCAGCTAATAAATATAGTAATATGAACCTTAATTTATGTAATATTTAATTCCTTTCATTGTGAGCTTTCTTTGACAATAAATTTTACTAAGTTTCTGGTGCCTCTTGATGTGTCTATTTGAATTTTGAGGCAAGATAAAGATCAACTTTTGACTCCAGACCAATAGTTTTTGGTTTCAATTGATATGTCACAAGAGTTGCGAATTTTGTACAATGGATCCATTGGATCCATCATGTCCAATGGATGTCCATTGGACATGATGTCCATCGGTAAAATTTTCCAATGGTTTTCAAAGGATCCTATGGACTTAGAGGATCCATTTTTGATGTTCAATGGACATGTTCAATGATCGAATGGACACAATCACCAAACATGGTTTGGTACATGGGCATCAATCTGGTATTTTTGTTCAATGGATCCATTGCATCCAATGCAATGGATTCATTGTGTCCATTGGACACTATTGGACATGTCCATTGGATGCATTGCACATTGGATGATGGATCCAATGGGCACAATGTGCAATGGATCCAATGGACACGTCCAATGGTGTTCAATGGACACAATGGATCCATTGAACAAAAATACCAGACTGATGCCCATCTACCAAACCATGTTTGGTGATTGTGTCCATTCGATCCACTCAGATTGATCCATTGAACATGTCCATTGATCATCGAAAAATGGACCCAATGGACTTATCGGATCCATTGGAAATAATGTTCAAATTCAATGGATGTCCAATGGACGTCCATTGGACATGATGGATCCAATGCATCCATTATGGACAGAATTCAAAACTCTTGTGACCCTTTTACCGATGTGTCTATTTTATACAAACTGTTGTCCACTTTTAACTCCAGACTATGACCATTCCATTGATTTCATTCCATTAAGGGGGAATGGAGGAGCGCCCTTGAATTGAATTGAATTGAATAAAATGTTTACAGCACAATGACAATGAATATATTTTCTCGAGTTTATATGAATGAAGCTTCTATGTTGTGCTGAGGGAAAACACTCAGTCAATCTTTAAGACTGTTAACGAGGTTGCCCACTACAGAAATAACTATACTATATTAAACATATTCCTGAAAAGAATGGTTAAATTGAATAATGCACTCTCAGAACAGTACATACTGAAAATAATAAGTGGTATTTAATTTAATTTAGAATAAAATAAAGGCTATTTAACTTATTTACAGAAATAAAGCTGCATTTTAATGACTTACCAAGGTCAGGCTGCATTTTAGAGACATTCCCAGGTCTAAATTCAATAATTTAATCATGAAAGTGGAAAAGTAATAACCTTTAAAATTTAGAAAAGTTCCTCAGCACAATCCAAATTAAAATAACAATATCTTGACAGTATCAATAATTTAAAACAATTATTGTAATTTGATGGATTTTTATCAATTGGTAATCCAATTGGACTAAGCAACATTCAAGTTGGTATGCATAGTAAAAGTGATAAGGTATATCGATAAATTTTTGGAGTGTTGTGATAGATAATAGGTACCTAAGTTATTATTAAATCATATTTCACTTTAGCTTGTAGATATGATCAAACGCATTATTCACTACATAAGTGGGGTCACTAGTTACTGATTCCAATAGACGTTTTTTGTAGTTTAAGCCAAATAATTTAGGATCACTGATATTTCTAAGTTCTGTTGGAACATTATTCCATGCTTTAGCACCTAGGTAATAAAAATTCTTAAGACTGTCTGATTTTGGAGTATACAGATTGCAGTGTGCTCCATCCCTGCTTCCCCCAGAGATATAACTAAACTTATTGATAAAGTTTGAGGGACTTAGTCCATTTAATATTTTGTACATATAAGATGATAAGTGAACTTGGCGTCTCAGGCGTCACGAGGGAGCCATTTCATGTCCTGATACACTATTATACTACTTTCAGTTTTTCAACACCTAGAGCTATTTTTCCTATTTTCTTATAAAGAATATCTAATTCATGAAGTTTTGTCTTTGAAGCTCTGCCATATATGGTATCGAGATAATCAAAATGAGGCAACATAAGAGAGTTGGCAAACATTTTCCTATATTTCACAGGCATTAAGCTACTTCCCCTGTACATAGCACCAATTCGTTTCTGAATTTTTTTCTTGATATAGTCAATATGAAGATCGAATTTAAGTCTATTATCTACTATTAACCCAAGATATTTGAAACATTTACATTCTTTGATGGCATAGTTATCACCTAGTTTTATCTTAACAGAAAAATTGGCTTTATCAAAAATAAGAATTTTCGTTTTTTCTAAAAGAGCCAAATGCATTTATATGTGTGCAGATCATTCAATTACCGGAGGACTCGAAAAGACGCATGGATTTCCTATTATTATATTCATGTTGCAACTTTCTAAATAGATTTTATCGAAAGCATACAAATTTGCATCATGTCGCTATTTAGCCATATATATTTCAATCAAACGATCAGCACAAATTTGTGTTAAGATTTGGGGATCTAAAAATATTAGACTTGGCAGGCTCTTGCCTAAATGCAGTAATAATGCCTCGATACAGTAGTACGATTCTGGTTTCTTTACTAATTTGGTCAGTTTCAATGGCAAATTAATCTAGATCCAATTTATATTTGCTGTTTTAGACAAAGTATTGTTCACTTTTTACTCTGTAACGTGTAAGTTTGTTTTGCTGAAATTTCATTGTGTTTCTTGTATACCTAACTTTACTTGAATTTTTAGTTGCAAATATGTCAGGTTTTGGTCATAGATTCGTCCAGTCATAGTGGAGCACAGTAGGTATGGGGCATTCCATGTAGGTCACTGGCGATTTCCTTCATAGTGCCCCTTGGGACCATCTGATTCCAGATTTTACTTATCTCCATAATATTACCTCTTCTATAATACTACTAATAATTCTGCTCTTTTAATATCTGCCCAAATGTATCGCCACAGTCGCCAATGAATCCTAATGAATAATCCATACCCTAACCAAACCTCACTTGTAGCCAGCCAATGTAGCTGTGGATGATAATCACATGATTCTCGAAAGCTTCAGATGATAACACTATCGTTCATGAGTTATAACGTTTAAATTTCAACCTCTTTGAGCCATAGCACAGGTTTTTGGTAATGGTGAGGTGAGGGTTAGAGTTTGGATTATTGTTCATAGTCGACTGTGATATGCAGCAAATCCATCTCTGATTATGGAAATTCACGTATTCATCGCGGACAGTGGCGACAGTGAATGTAGTGGATCATCGTCGAAATTTGTGATAGTCAATCACCATTACCAACTATGGGTGTTTGGCGATCTTCAAGGGCGCTAGGAGATCATGATTTATATTGTAGACAGTGAGTGTCGCCAATGAATGTCAATGAATGTTTATCACTGTTTATCAATGTTTTTATTCTGAATTCTAAGGCATATTTCAACTTTTAACAATCAAATTTGAGGCATGGGCCCATTGATTGCTGACGACTTCCTGGATTTCACGCAGGAAACAGCAGAGCATTGGATTGACGATATTACCAATATATTATAACGTGAGTGTTATGTACTTTGTTATCTTTAATCCATTAAAATTATGCGTTATGTGCTTATGGGGTTGGATGTTATAAAAATGATTAATCATGTCGATTAGATTGAAGCAATAAAAGTTCTTTTCAATCAAATCAAATATTTGATTACAAAAAGTTTGTGAGACAACAAAAACAAATTATAAAAACGTGTAACTTCTTTTCGGAAATATTCTTCGTTCATTTGTTCGTACTCTAACCAGAAAATTAAAAAATGCAGGGTATTATAATAATATTATAATAGTACAATGATAAAATTATAATGATCATCAATACTGATCCATTGAAAATTAATGTTATTGGAACTACATTGAGGCTATAGCACATAGCGATGAAAACTTTGAAATGCTGAAATTATTTATCATTTTTATGTAGTGTTGGTGCTCTGTCTAAGCATTTATTGATTCCAATGTTTTGGTGGCACAGCTGTGCAATTATAGTCAAGTTGGTGTGTCACTATATGATTTACAAGGTATTTTTTGATGAGATTATGAGGTATTGATAAAAATGATGTGTTCAGATAATAGGCCATTATAACGTGACTTGAAGGATAGTACGACTCAATTGACAATGTTACCTTGATGGAATCCTACGTCAGCTTCTTTTGTTTTCTTATTCGTCCTCGCTTCTGTTCAGTCAATTCTCTGTTGACAATAAATGGTACGTGAGTTGTTTTAAATGGCATTATTGAAGGGGGTGATGGGTCAATATACTTTTGTTTATTGTTAAGCTCAATAATTTTAAAATAATTTCATGCAATTTCGGGAAGGACAAAATTGTGCTGAGAACATCAGGGTTCTTAGATCTTGCACCATAAACTGTATTTGTAATGACTGCTACACACCGACTTAAGTTTGATACTAAACGTCAAAGTATTCAACTCTGTGCTACTTGCAACAAAAATTCTTTTCATTGATTATTTTCATGAATTACCGACAGATTCCCTTCTTATATCATTCCATTCATGAAAGTTTTGCTACAGCGTTCGTCATTTCCTTCCCTGATGAACCCCCAGTTCCCGGATACAGTACAAGAAACGGGAACTCACTTCTAGAATGGAATGTCTACAAGACAGCTCCTTTGCTGTCGGGGTGGTGCGCAGCTGCGATGGCCTGATAGAGGAATCTACGAAACTCAACAAAGTACAAAGTAAGTACATTATACAAGTCATCGATTATTGATAGTCTATTTAAAAGTTTTGCCGAGCAATAAATACAGTTTTATAGCCAAAAATTTCTAAAAATTCGTAAAAATTATTGGCAGAAATATCGTTTAAAATTGTTGGTAGAAATGTTATTTTTGGTCACTCTTACATTTAATAATGATTTTTTGAAAATTGAAATGCTATTTTTTCCATGAAAAATTTAATTCCAAACGAGCCTTCTTTCAATGATTGTTTTATCTACTTGTAAGAATTAAGAATTTTTGACGGTGAAACTGTATTTTTGGTTGTTCTTGGAATTGATTATGAATTTTCGAAAATCAAATTTAGTCATGAGGACAAAAAATGCATTTAAAATGTGAACTTCTTATCAAATATTTGTAAATTGTATCTATTTTAGAAATCTGCTACACATTTGTAAGACTCGATTGAATTGTACACTTTTGTAAAGCAAATAGCAGTCAATTCCAAAACTTTAGTTACTACAGTTGTCACCGACTCAGCAGTGATTATCGACCGACCTCTGCCACAGTTTTTATGAAAACAATCCATCTGGAATATCCTCCGTTATGTCCATCTTAAGATCTTGAATTTAAAGGAAATGTAACGCCAAATTTTTAAAAACTACACACTTAATTTAACAGTAGTAGCGTAATAGAAAGTACTCGCATAGAACTGATTATAATCTGCACGTGCACAAAGACTGGTTTCCATAGCAACGATGCATCTTTTCTCCATTTTGCGTATTTCGTTTCTCTTGATATTTTCTTGGCAAGCTCAAATTAATGGTGTGCGCCCGCACAAACAACAATTATTCACGTGTC
Organism: Beroe forskalii; assembly: GCA_011033025.1. Classification (NCBI taxonomy): domain Eukaryota; kingdom Metazoa; phylum Ctenophora; class Nuda; order Beroida; family Beroidae; genus Beroe; species Beroe forskalii. The sequence continues at coordinate 400,105 of WFMF01000009.1, read as the reverse complement.
AATTTAATTTATATTAAGGATCGGTATAATGGGTTTGAACGATTGTTTAAAAACTGATGCGAAACTTTCATGCGACTGACCATGTAATACACCTAACATTTTAAAGTTGAAAATTTGATTTCTCTTATTGAATTGACCAAACCATGATACTGATATAATAGTTTAATTTGTAACATGATATCTATTACCCAAACTGCATACTCAATTTTTGTCATTGCAGACGAGCTCCGAACTTCAGAAGTGACAGTGGAGCATCCTTTTCATTCGTTACACTAGAGAATAGAAATAGAGAAGTTATCTGCGGATCTGACGCTTACACCAAACCTCTCTCCCTGAATTCGTGATTTCATAAACGCCTCCGTTTCAAACGTGAGTAAAATTTTCAAGTTTTGTTTCACAAGCCTCACCATTTTGAATCGCTTCATAACTTGTAATGAAGTAATGATATTCCAAATGCTTGTATTGACTGAGAACATTGCACAGGTAACAAAAACTCGTTTTCACATTCTAAAGTTCTAAATGACAGCAATTTTTTGAAATAGCAAAGACTCAGATTGAATCATGTGTAACACGTATGTGTGCTCATCAGTCAATAGAACCTCGTCGATAGGGTAATAAAAAGGGTTGTGATGCAAACCTAAGACAGTTTTTTTACATCAGGAAAACTGTTTGTCATTCATTTCGAGTGTTTACACTACTGCAAATCTAATAATAGAGTCTTAAATCATGATTCCGGGGTAAATTCGGGTGGGCGACATCTCATCTCAAGACATTTCATCTCAGGACACTTTATCTCCCTGTCCTGACCCTAACCGTAACCCTTACCCAAACCCTAACCCTGACCCTTACCCAAACCCTAACCCTGACCCTAACCCAGACCCTTACCTTTGCATAGAGCTGATATATTGCGAGATAAAGTGTCCTGAGATGAAGTGTCCTGAGATGAAATGTCCGTTCCCCGTTAATTCTCTTTTAAACTCCCTTTTTACCACACTTTTCACCACCCTACCTCGTCAATACGGTAGTTAAAAGGGGTAGTAAAAAAGGGGGTGAACGACATTTCATCCCACGACATCTCAGGACACTTCATCTCCCTGTCCTGGCCCTAACCATAACCCTGACCGTAACCAGAACACTTACTCTAACCCATAACCAAACCCTAGCCCTAACCCAGACCCTAACCTTTGCGTAGAGTTGACATATTGCGAGATTAAGTGTCATGAGATGAAGTGTCGTGAGATGAAATGTCCGTTCCCCATTCATAGTACTTGTGATTCTCAGGTAGATGAGGGCTGAGGCTCCCCTGTAATCAGGATAGTACGGCTATTCCCTGAGATCTGATTTTAGACTTTTAGAGCTGGCATTATGTCTAAAACTTTTCAACCTAAATCCCACTATAAGAAATGAGCGTCCGAATATAAAGTGCAGGCAGGAAGTGATAAATCTTAAACTTGATTCAATGAAATCAGCAATGGCAAATTTTTCTCAAGAGAGTAAGAGTAAAACATACTGCCAAGAAAATCTTGAAGTTATATCCCAATTCAATTTTCGGAACGTCAATACCTATAACGTCATGAAACACAGAATCGAATTTGAATTTGAAATCAATCTGGGTATTTGCTTTTCCCTAAAATTGTGCTATGTAGAATGTGGACAAGAGTCATAAGGTAGTATATATGTCATGCTCGCTACTTTGTTCTAAAAATCAGTTGAATACTGAAATTATAATTACTTAATTATGATAATTGTTATTTACTGTTGCTCTGTTAAGCTGCATGAATAATATTGATATAAATTCCTCTCAGATGATTGTGTTGATCCTGGGGTAAGAAGAGTGATCCTGTTTTAGTCGGAGTTCGGACAGACGGCAGGTTCAGAATTTGATCCATTTCCTTTCGATGATCTAATTTGAGGATGGCGCTTTGCGATTCACTTAAGTAAAGCACACAATGGTTTAGTAATTGAAAACATTTTAGATTCAGCTGTGAATTGATCGAATTCATTGAACAACGATGCTCTGTTCCATGGGTAACAAGCAGCATTTTGTGACTCCCGTGGATTTGCCCCACTGGTCACACAAAATTTTACTTGAATGGAGGGCGCCGAGCAGCTTATGTTGGACTAATTCCACAACCATGTGCATCAAATCTGGCAGTACTCCAGAGACGCAGGATCGAAACCAGGCCACACCCACTCGGTGCTTCATTGAGACTTGATCCAATCGGGCAAGCAGGCACCCCATCCTCTGTGGAACCTCAACACACTTGCCTTGTTCAATATCTCGTTGGCACTGCCTGTCCTCCATAGAGTCTCATCGCCACTTCCCCTTTGCAGCCTTAAAACTTCATCCCACCGAAACTCCACGGCCACCATCCACTTCTTATCATATTCCATAGGTAATCATGGCATTAAGTCCATTCAAAGCAACCGCCAAGAATTTTGCATTTAATGGCATATCTTCTCATCAAGTGATTATGCAGTAAAATTATAGCAATGAATCACCGTTACTACTAATCAATTAGGCTTGATGGGCCATGGTCGGGATTATCAAGAGTAATTTGACTTTATATATGCGATGACAAAAGGTTCTGTGTCCTGATGACTTTTTGTAAATTGTTACCTCTTGTATCTCAAATGATTGCTTTAGCTGTTCAGTCTCTGGGTAATTTGAAATACATCCATATAATATAACAGGCGTTATGTTCTGTATTTCATTTGTTTTGAATCTCAGAGCCTGTTCTAGCTTCTTGTGAGTATAAGAGACAGCTAAGAACCTGCAAATTAAATTTCTATTATCGTCTCAAAATCATGAAGCTTTTAGTTTCTATCGATATGATTTATACGGAGCCACTGCTGTGAGCTGTACAACTGTAGAATTTTCTGATTCATTACTTTGGTATTGCAGAGTGTAGTTTTCAATTTGTAAATCATCTGTATCAACCAGAATAGAAATTTCCATGTCTGCACAACTACAATGAGGATTTTCAATGAATACGCGTATTTTCTCAAAATTAGTTTTCGATCTGTTTGGTTAATTTGCGGCGCGGCGTAACGCCGCGCACGTACTCAAGAAAGCTTGGTCAGAAATCAAAGAACCTTGTCACGTCAGGGCACTGAAGGGCACTAGGGCACTACGTTAGGGCACTCAGGGCACTACGTTAGGGCACTCAGGGCACTACGTTAGGACACTTACACCGTGGTTCCTGTTGCGAGAATTCTTGCGAGAATTCTCGCGAGAATTCTCGCAAGAATTAAGAGTTTTTTTCAACGTAGTTCCTGTATACGGGTCTACAGTTTTGCCCGTGAAGGAGCCCCTTGTAATTGATACAGGGGCTATGATAATTAATTCACTTTGTTTACATTGGCACAACATGACGAAACACTACACTACTAACTACTACTAGGTACACAGTACAACTACACTCACACAGTCACACTACACATACACACACTTTCCTCGGCGCGTCGTTTCTGTTAATTGTTGCAGAAAATTTACTAGAAATGGATTCTCGAAAAGCTGCAATATTATTGTTGATTACACAAATGCATGCCTTAATTGCATTGATGTTTTATATCGAGTTCATAGAGAAAAGACCAAGGAATTCTCCCAGGTACGTGATCAATTATGATCAATATCGTCTTTTGAAGTATTTAAATGAAGTCCTAGAAATAGCTATACTTCGAGCGTTTCGTAGTATCGGTCATAAAAATCATTATGCAGTCATGCACGTTTGATAGGTATGCACCTAGATTCTTTAAATTTTAACTAAATTCAAAATGAAAATCTGTCGACATTATCGAACAGTATCATTTATATTATAGGTATAATAGTAAATAAAAATGGCTTTCATTTAACATTTATACAGATATTTAATCTCCGAGTTTAATTCTCACAAAGATACAAATGGAGCATTCAATAACCAAGTACGAAGAATGTTTGAAGACCCACTTGATCAGGAGTTAAGGTATAATTTCTCAAAATGATATAAAGTCAAAATGATATAAAAACTTAAAAATAAAGTTATCCCATTCATTAATGAGTTAATGGTTTGATAAATTTATTTAATCTAATTATTTCTAATTATTCAGTAAAAAATAATTTAATTTAATCAACCTTTTAAAAAGTTTAATGATTCTCTCAAAATTAAGAGGGGGAAGGGGGTTCACCCCTTATTTTTTGGACAACACGAATTTGAGATAAGAGTTGGCCAGGATGGCCAGGGTGTGTACCAACATTTTGACGGTAGTCTTAAGTCCATATGTCCAACACCGCCCATGTGAGGCCTCAAAGCAAAAATGGCGTCCAAAAATCCAAATTCCACCACATGGAGATTGAGCTAACCTTTTGCTCACTATATTCGATTCGTCTCGACATGCTGATCATTTTTAGTTTGCGATTTTGGGATTTAATGAATTTTTGAGGGTTTTTATGAGCTAATATAGGTCTAATTCACTTGAAAATTGCTTTGCCCATCACTTTTGACCTAAATGATGGGCAAAACAAGTTTGAAGTTCATATCTCCAAAAATGTGGCCAAAATTGCCATCTTTAGGCTCACTTCAATGATCAGCTCGTAGAGACGAATCGAATGCAATCGAAAGCTAAGCTCTATCTCCATCAGGTAAAATTTCGATTTTTGGGACGCCTTTTTCGCTCCGGGCCTCACATGGGCAATGTTGGACATATGGACTCAAGACCACCGTCAAAATGCTGGCACACACCCGGACATCCTGGCCAGCTCATATCTCAAATTCGTGCTTTCCAAAATGTTAGGGGTGAACGTCCCCTCAGTCCCACTTAAGTTCAATTGTTATCAAAATTAAGTTCAATTGGTAATATAACAGATAAATTTGCAGGGGGTACTTGAGGCTAACAAAAGACGAATTCAATGATTTGTATGAGATGGTTGAGTCTGACCTGAAGAAAATATGCAGAAAACGTATATGTGGAACTCGGTATATTTCACCCAAAGAAAAGCTGGTCATTACACTCAGGTAAAACAAAGTTATTGTTAATCAACTATGTATAATGAAGGTTATAGAGTCATGGCTGGAAAACAAACAATTTCAATAGAAAAAAATAACAATAAAATTTAAAAATCACTTTCAAAATGCAATGTAAATGTGTTATTGTACCATATTCCCGTTAATTAAATGTTAAAATTAAAGTGAAAAAAGAAATAAATAGACACGTACCTATCGGGACCAATTTCTAGAGGGGGCCTATCCGGTTAAGGCATGCTTTAAAAATACTGGCCCGATCTGGCAAGCGTCTATGCGTAATAGGCATCATACAAATTGCAGGGGGTGCTTGTACATAGTTGTAATCATAAATCTTTATCTAGGGGCTGGGCTAGTTTGCAACGGACGCCTCAAAAATCTGACTGATCAAGTCTATACCAAATCTTTGATAAGAAAAAGACTAGGAGAGGGGCTGCAGCTGTATAATTTATGGAACAGCATTGAGATACATATTAGTGCATATTGTACGAGGCGAAGCCGAGTTCAATATGCACAATATGAATCAAAAATGATGACCTGCAGTGATATCTAAGTATGCATTAGCATGCGTAATATGTATGTGAAAAACTGAGCGAACCTTATAATATATAATATGTTAACCTTAGTCAAATATCAGGCACCTGGCGTGAGGGAGCAAGTGACAAGTCACTTGCACAGTACTTTATGATAGGAAGACCTACGGCATGAAGATGATACTGAGTGTCCTAAAAATTCTTATAAGGAACTTGAAACACTGTGGAAAGATTCCTAAAACAGAGAGGGAGTGGACAAGGATATCGGACAGATTCGACGAGAAATGGGACCTAGATCATACAATCGGTAAGAAATAGTAATTATATTGGAAGGCATCAGTCTGCAATATTTTCATAACTTGTATATGATCACGTAGCAAAAGATAAACCAATAACAGTGGCACGAAGAGTGTTATTTGATGGCTCTGCAAATGTATAAATGCGACTGCCCTCGCTCTAGAGGGCCTGGCCGCCCTAGAAACACCCCCTAGAAAAGTGCTGGTGCCTTTCTAAAAAATATTTAGTGTACCAGGTACACTTTGTGTACCTACATTTTAGCAGTACTGTGGTACGATAACAGGTAATGCAATGCATTCAGCATTGGGAATTTAAAAAGTATCATCTACTTATATATTCTTATACTGTATATTAGAGTATTGTATATTGAGTATTGAGTTGCTGACGGTCAAAATACTCATTGCCAACTATAATATGTATTGCCCCCTTCGTGCGTCAATGCTGGTCTTTTGGGCTCTGGTCTTGTTGGTTCAACCCCATATGGCTCTTGGAATTCTGGCTCATTGTTTTTTAAGTTCTCAAGCTCATCCATTAGTTTAAGGAACATCTTGTAGCCCCTCCTTTGCATGTCTGGGGGTAACTCATTCAAAGTCTCTTCCAGTAATTCCCCAGCGAGGTGATTCCTTTGTTAACCACTGGCCTCTCAGATTTAACTGGGTCTACTGGCTTCTGAACTGCTGCAATAACATCAGCACTCTTGCCTGAAAACAATATCGTAACAATTCTAACATCTTTAATCGCTAACTCATGTTCACCACAGCCGATCAAGTTACACAGTGGGTCCCCAGGATATTCTAAATTAAAAAAAGGCCCTGGAAAGTTGGGCCTTATAGCTTTATATAGGCCTAAAAAGTAAAAGGCTATTGAAACAAAAAGTAATAGATTTTCTTGGCTTCATTGCCTTCGCCCAACAAAAGAAGTATCAAATTTAAATATGGCTAAAATTCCCCATTATGCAAAACTGAAACTGTATCATTTTTTTTTCCGGTTTGGGAGGAGCGCCCTTAAAGACAACAAAATTTAACATTCTAATAAAGGGTCTAAAAGAGCCAAATGCATTTATATGTGTGCAGATCATTCAATTACCGGAGGACTCCCGAAAAGATGCATGGATTTCCTATTATTCATATTCATGTGGCAACTTTCTAAATAGATTTTATCAACATACAAATTTGCATCATATCGCTATTTAGCCATATATTTCAATCGAACGATCAGCACAAATTTGTGTTAAGATTTGGGGATTTAAAATATTAGACTTGGCAGGCTCTTGCCTAAATGCAGTAATAATGCCTCGATACAGATTACTATTGGTCAGTTTCAATGTACAGGTAATCTAGATCAATTTCCATTGCTGTTTTAGACAAAGTATTGTTCACTTTTACTCTGTAACGTGTAAGTTTGTTTTGCTGAAATTTCATTGTGTTTCTTGTATACCTAACTTACTTGATTTTAGTTGCAAATATGTCAGGTTTTGGTCATAGATTCGTCCAGTCATAGTGGAGCACAGTAGGTATGGGGCATTCCATGTAGGTCACTGTGGCGATTTCCTTCATAGTGCCCCTTGGGACCATCTGATTCCAGATTTTACTTATCTCCATAATATTACCTCTTCTATAATACTACTAATAATTCTGCTCTTTTAATATCTGCCCAAATGTATCATACAGTCGCCAATGAATCTAATGAATAATCCATACCTAACCAAACCTCACTTGGCCAGCCAATGTAGCTGTGGATGATAATCACATGATTCTCGAAAGCTTCAGATGATAACACTATCGTTCATGAGTTATAACGTTTAAATTTCAACCTCTTTGAGCCATAGCACAGGTTTTGGTAATGGTGAGGTGAGGGTTAGAGTTTGGATTATTGTTCATAGTCGACTGTGATATGAAGCAAATCCATCTCTGATTATGGAAATTCACGTATTCATCGCGGACAGTGGCGACAGTGAATGTAGTGGATCATCGTCGAAATTTGTGATAGTCAATCACCATTACCTACTATGGGTGTTTGGCGATCTTCAAGGGCGCTAGGAGATCATGATTCATATTGTAGACAGTGAGTGTCGCCAATGAATGTCAATCAATGTTTATCACTGTCGCTATTGATGACAATGGCGATATAAATTGCCGATTGGCGATATTTCCAATAATATCTGACACTTTGCCTACCATTCGTTGCATATATCGTCTCGTTTCCTGATGCCAATTGATTGTCGTTTTCATGGTCCACTTCCTTCTGGATTATAATTATGTAAATATGAAGATTTTGATAGCAGGATTGTTAAATATTTCTTATTAAGCCCAGTTATTTCATATTTACTACTTATCTATCTTGTACATTGCAGATATAAGTTAACGATTTTGAAAAAATGATTTTATTCTGAATTCTAAGGCATATTTCAACTTTTAAACATATCATTACAGGCATGGGCCCATTGATTGCTGACGACTTCCTGGATTTCACGCAGGAAACAGCAGAGCATTGGATTGACGATATTACCAATATATTATAACGTGAGTGTTATGTAATTTGTTATCTTTAATCCATTAAAATTATGCGTTATGTGCTTATGGGGTTGGATGTTATAAAAATGATTAATCATGTCGATTAGATGAAGCAATAAAAGTTCTTTTCAATCAAATCAAATATTTGATTACAAAAAGTTTGTGAGACAACAAAAACAAATTATAAAAACGTGTAACTAGGCTTTCCAGTCCGATAATCGAAACCGATAATTATCTCCGATAATTCGTCAAAATAAATTATCGGTTTATCTAGATAAAAATTATTTTTATCTAGATAAAATAGCAAAATAGCTGGCGTTGAAAAGTGCTTGTAAAATTAGACTGGTTTCAACTTTCACCAGTCTGAAGGATTACTGCCACCAGTCAAGCATGTCACTGGTACCTTTCTGACCAATCACCAACACAGTCTGACATACCACAGACACCTATTTGATCTATAGTTGAAACTATCCTGATGTATCACTGACACTTGTTTAATGGATAACTGATACCGACACAAATCTTGCACCAGTGACACTATTCTGTCGTGTCACAGACACACATCAGATATTTAACATTGGCCAGACGTATTACAGACACTAACAATCTGCTATAGATGACTGAAACCAGTCTGCAGTATCACTGACACCAGTCTGCCGTATCACTGACACCAGTCTGCCGTTTCACTGACACCAGTCTGCCGTATCACTGACACCAGTCTGCCGTTTCACTGACACCAGTCTGCCGTATCACTGACACCAGTCTGCCGTATCACTGACATCAGTCTGCCGTATCACTGACACCAGTGTGCCGTATCACTGACACCAGTCTGCCTTATCACTGACACCAGTCTGCCGTATCACTGACACCACGCTGACTTATCACTGACACCAGTCTGCCGTATCAATGACACCAGTCTGGCAGCGTGACTTATTACTGACACCAGTCTGCCGTATCACTGTCACCAGTCTGACTTATCACTGACTGCTGACACCAGTCTGCAGTATAACTGACACCAGTCTGCCGTATCACTGACACCAGTCTGCTGTATCACTGTCACCAGTCTGCCGTATCACTGACACCAGTCTGCCGTATCACTGACACCTGTCTGCCGTATCACAGACACCAGTCTGACTTATCACTGACACCAGTCTGCCGTATCAATGACACCAGTCTGGCAGTGTGACTTATCACTGCCACCAGTCTGCCGTATCACGGACACCAGTCTGCCGTATCACTGACACCTGTCTGCCGTATCACTGACACCAGTCTGACTTATCACTGACACCAGTCTGCCGTATCAATGACACCAGTCTGGCAGTGTGACTTATCACTGACACCAGTCTGCCGTATCACTGACACCAATCTGATGCATGATTGATACCTTTCGGGCGCATCTCTGACCTAGTCTGCTGTATAGTATTCCTAATACCGTTCTGACGTATAAATTGCATCTAACACTGACAAATCAATGATATCAACCTGAATGAACTCTGATACCAATCGGAAGCACCACTATTACGTATCATTGACAATTTTTGGACATAGTGTTATTAATAACAACAGTCTCACTTTTCACTAACGCCAGTCGGGGTGTATCAACAATCACCATGATATCAGACTGACGTATATTTAGCGAAAGTAACCAGATTGACAGTGGCAAAAAGTTTTTAAAACTGATAGATTTTATCTAGATAAAAATTTTATCTAGATAAAACCGAAATAATTATCGGTTTATCTAGATAAAAAATTTGTTACCGATAATGGAAAGCCTACGTGTAACTTCTTTTCGGAAATATTCTTCGTTCATTTGTTCGTACTCTAACCAGAAAATTAAAAAATGCAGAGTATTATAATAATATTATAATAGTACAATGATAAGATTATAATGATCATCAATACTGATCCATTGAAAATTAATGTTATTGGAACTACATTGAGGCTATAGCACATAGCAATGAAAACTTTGAAATGCTGAAATTATTTATAATTTTTATGTAGTGTTGGTGCTCTGTCTAAGCATTTATTGATTCCAATGTTTTGGTGGCACAGCTGTGCAATTATAGTCAAGTTGGTGTGTCACTATATGATTTACAAGGTATTTTTTGATGAGATTATGAGGTATTGATAAAAATGATGTGTTCAGATAATAGGCCATTTTCAGGTGACTTGAAGGATAGTACGACTCAATTGACAATGTTACCTTGATGGAATCCTACGTCAGCTTCTTTTGTTTTCTTATTCGTCCTCGCTTCTGTTCAGTCAATTCTCTGTTGACAATAAATGGTACGTGAGTTGTTTTAAATGGCATTATTGAAGGGGGTGATGGGTCAATATACTTTTGTTTATTGTTAAGCTCAATAATTTTAAAATAATTTCATGCAATTTCGGGAAAGACAAAATTGTGCTGAGAACATCAGGGTTCTTAGATCTTGCACCATAAACTGTATTTGTAATGACTGCTACACACCGACTTAAGTTTGATACTAAACGTCAAAGTATTCAACTCTGTGCTACTTGCAACAAAAATTCTTTTCATTGATTATTTTCATGAATTACCGACAGATTCCCTTCTTATATCATTCCATTCATGAAAGTTTTGCTACAGCGTTCGTCATTTCCTTCCCTGATGAACCCCCAGTTCCCGGATACAGTACAAGAAACGGGAACTCACTTCTGGAATTGAATGGCTACAAGACAGCTCCTTCGCTGTCTGAGTGGTGCGCAGCTGCGATGGCCTGATAGAGGAATCTACGAAACTCAACAAAGTACAAAGTAAGTACATTATACAAGTCATCGATTATTGTTAGTCTATTTAAAAGTTTTGCCGAGCAATAAATACAGTTTTATAGCCAAAAATTTCTAAAAATTCGTAAAAATTATTGGCAGAAATATCGTTTAAAATTGTTGGTAGAAATGTTATTTTTGGTCGCTCTTACATTTAATAATGATTTTTTTGAAAATTGAAATGCTATTTTTTCCATGAAAAATTTAATTCCAAACGAGCCTTCTTTCAATGATTGTTTTATCTACTTGTAAGAATTAAGAATTTTTGACGGTGAAACTGTATTTTTGGTTGTTCTTGGAATTGATTATGAATTTTCGAAAATCAAATTTAGTCATGAGGACAAAAAATGCATTTAAAATGTGAACTTCTTATCAAATATTTGTAAATTGTATCTATTTTAGAAATCTGCTACACATTTGTAAGACTCGATTGAATTGTACACTTCCAAAACTTTCCAAAACTTTAGCAGTGATTCCGACTCAGCAGTGATTATCGACCGACCTCTGCCACAGTTTTTATGAAAACAATCCATCTGGAATATCCTCCGTTATGTCCATCTTAAGATCTTGAATTTAAAGGAAATGTAACGCCAAATTTTTAAAAACTACACACTTAATTTAACAGTAGTAGCGTAATAGAAAGTACTCGCATAGAACTGATTATAATCTACACGTGCACAAAGACTGGTTTCCATAGCAACGATGCATCTTTTCTCTATTTTGCGTATTTCGTTTCTCTTGATATTTTCTTGGCAAGCTCAAATTAATGGTGTGCGCCCGCACAAACAACAATTATTCACGTGTCAATTTAATTTATATTAAGGATCGGTATAATGGGTTTGAACGATTGTTTAAAAACTGATGCGAAACTTTCATGCGACTGACCATGTAATACACCTAACATTTTAAAGTTGAAAATTTGATTTCTCTTATTGAATTGACCAAACCATGATACTGATATAATAGTTTAATTTGTAGCATGATATCTATGGCAAATGATTTGAGTGAGCTGCATTGGTTGAGTATTAGGAAAAGAGTTATATTTAAGCTTGCTCTACTATCTTATAAGTCCATTATTGGCCAATCTCCTCAATATTTGCAGGAATTATTTGTTTATGCACACCATGGTCATTCAGTTAAACTTATTGTGCCACATTACCAATCTTTGTATGGTAGTAGAAGTTTTAGTGTTGTTGGCCCTAAATTAATGAACAAGCTTCCCAAACATATTGTGTCTGCTAGTGATGTTAACTCATTCAAGTCTCTATTGAAAACATTCTTATTTTGTGCTTCTGATTATGAAGTTAAACAATTGACGGCTTAATTTTATAGTGTTTACCTTAATTTATTTCAATTGGTTTGATTTCCATGGGTTTATTTTTAGCTTTTATATGCTTTTTAACTTTTTACTTTTACTAGCTTACTAGGTTACATTTTTAGGACGATTTTTAGATACTTAATATAATGCTTTTGTTGCATATCATTTTGCTTTTACTAGGATAAATTAACTTATTATTTTCAAAATTTTATGTTTCTTAGATGGTGCAAGCACTTCTGTGTGAAAGCTTGCTTAAAAGAAGTGCTTTATAATTGTCAATATTTATTTATTTATTTATTACCCAAACTCCATACTCTAATCTCGTAGTTTGATTCAATTTTTGTCATTGCAGACGAGCTCCGAACTTCAGAAGTGACAGTGGAGCATCCTTTTCATTCGTTACACTAGAGAATAGAAATAGAGAAGTTATCTGCAGATCTGACGCTTACACCAAACCTCTCCGGACCTCTCTCCCTGAATTCGTGATTTCATAAACGCCTCCGTTTCAAATATGAGTAAAATTTTCAAGTTTTGTTTCACAAGCCTCACCATTTTGAATCGCTTCATAACTTGTAATGAAGTAATGATATTCCAAATGCTTGTATTGACTGAGAACATTGCACAGGTAACAAAACTCGTTTTCACATTCTAAAGTTCTAAATGGCAGCAATTTTTTGAAATAGCAAAGACTCAGATTGAATCATGTGTAACACGTATGTGTGCTCATCAGTCAATAGAACCTCGTCGATAGGGTAGTAAAAAGGGTTGTGATGCAAACCGAAGACAGTTTTACATCAGGAAATCTGTTTGTCATTCATTTCGAGTGTTTACACTACTGCAAATCTAATAATAGAGTCTTAAATCATGATTCCGGGGACATTCGGGTGGGCGACATCTCATCTCAAGACATTTCATCTCAGGACACTTCATCTCCCTGTCCTGACCCTAACCAAATTATTACCCAAACTCTAACCCTGACCCTTACCCAAACCCTAACCCTGACCTAACCCAGACCCTTACCTTTGCATAGAGCTGTTATATATTGCGAGATAAAGTGTCCTGAGATAAAGTGTCCTGAGATGAAATGTCCGTTCCCCGTTAATTCTCTTTTAAACTCCCTTTTTACCACACTTTTCACCACCTACCTCGTCAATACGGTAGTTAAAAGGGGGTAGTAAAAAAGGGGGTGAACGACATTCATCCCACGACATCTCAGGACACTTCATCTCCCTGTCCTGGCCCTAACCATAACCCTGACCGTAACCAGAACACTTACTCTAACCCATAACCAAACCCTAGCCTAACCCAGACCCTAACCTTTGCGTAGAGTTGACATATTGCGAGATTAAGTGTCATGAGATGAAGTGTCGTGAGATGAAATGTCCGTTCCCCATTCATAGTACTTTTGATTCTCAGGTAGATGAGGGCTGAGGCTCCCCTGTTATCAGGATAGTACGGCTATTCCCTGAGATCTGATTTTAGACTTTTAGAGCTGGCATGCCTACTGTTCCAACTAGTGTTAGCAGGGGTATCTAAAACTTTTCAACCTAAATCCCACTATAAGAAATGAGCGTCCGAATATAAAGTGCGGGCAGGAAGTGATAAATCTTAAACTTGATTCAATGAAATCAGCAATGGCAAATTTTTCTCAAGAGAGTAAGAGTAAAACATACTGCCAAGAAAATCTTGAAGTTATATCCCAATTCAATTTTCGGAACGTCAATACCTATAACGTCATGAAACACAGAATCGAATTTGAATTTGAAATCAATCTGGGTATTTGCTTTTCCCTAAAATTGTGCTATGTAGAATGTGGACAAGAGTCATAAGGTAGTATATATGTCATGCTCGCTACTTTGTTCTAAAAATCAGTTGAATACTGAAATTATAATTACTTAATTATGATAATTGTTATTTACTGTTGCTCTGTTAAGCTGCATGAATAATATTGATATAAATTCCTCTCAGATGATTGTGTTGATCCTGGGGTGAAGAGTGATCCTGTTTTAGTCGGAGTTCGGACAGACGGCAGGTTCAGAATTTGATCCATTTCCTTTCGATGATCTAATTTGAGGATGGCGCTTTGCGATTCACTTAAGTAAAGCACACAATGGTTTAGTAATTGAAAACATTTTAGATTCAGCTGTGAATTGATCGAATTCATTGAACAACGATGCTCTGTTCCATGGGTAACAAGCAGCATTTTGTGACTCACGTGGATTTGCCCCACTGGTCACACAAAATTTTACTTGAATGGAGGGCGCCGAGCAGCTTATGTTGGACTAATTCCACAACCATGTGCATCAAATCTGGCAGTACTCCAGAGACGCAGGATCGAAACCAGGCCACACCCACTCGGTGCTTCATTGAGACTTGATCCAATCGGGCAAGCAGGCACCCCATCCTCTGTGGAACCTCAACACACTTGCCTTGTTCAATATCTCGTTGGCACTGCCTGTCCTCCATAGAGTCTCATCGCCACTTCCCCTTTGCAGCCTTAAAACTTCATCCCACCGAAACTCCACGGCCACCATCCACTTCTTATCATATTCCATAGGTAATCATGGCATTAATGCCATTCAGAGCAACCGCTAAGAATTTTGCATTTAATGGCAAATCTTCTCATCAAGTGATTATGCAGTAAAATATTAGCAATGAATCACCGTTACTACTAATCAATTAGGCTTGATGGGCCATGGTCGGGATTATCAAGAGTAATTTGACTTTATATATGCGATGACAAAAGGTTCTGTGTCCTGATGACTTTTTGTAAATTGTTACTTCTTGTATCTCAAATGATTGCTTTTGCTGTTCAGTCTCTGGGTAATTTGAAATACATCCATATAATATAACAGGCGTTATGTTCTGTATTTCATTTGTTTTGAATCTCAGAGCCTGTTCTAGCTTCTTGTGAGTATGAGAGACAGCTAAGAATCTGCAAATTAAATTTCTATTATCGTCTCAAAATCATGAAGCTTTAGTTTCTATCGATATGATTTATACGGAGCCACTGCTGTGAGCTGTACAACTGTAGAATTTTCTGATTCATTACTTTGGTATTGCAGAGTGTAGTTTTCAATTTGTAAATCATCTGTATCAATCAGAATAGAAATTTCCATGTCTGCACAACTACAATGAGAATTTTCAATGAATACGCGTATTTTCTCAAAATCTAGTTTTCCGATCTGTTTGGTTAATTTGCGGCGGCGTAACGCCGCGCACGTACTCAAGAAAGCTTACCCTTATAGGTACTCAGAATACAACTATCTATTTTGCATACCAAAATTGTTTTGAAAGTCCCTAGAAATTGACAATCAGTACACATTGCATGCTAGAGTTCAGGTGCTTGATCACACTATCTTCTCAACACTGTTGACAACCCCACTTCTGATGAAATGTCTCTTGTTAGGCTCATCAACCTTCTTCCTCTTCAGCTCTGCTATTAGAGTCCTGTGTGCAGCTCTTTCATCATGGGACCTGTCTGGAACAGGAACACCATCTTATACTTGTCCCTTTTGCTTAATTGGGAGACTTAGAAATGACATCTGATACAATCGAGGAACTCACCAAGTAACCCTTTATTTTGGCCTTCCATCCTTAACCTTGCCCACTCGAGAAACCTCCATCTTTGGTTTCTCTCAATCTCTTCCATAATGCTGCACATCTTCACATTGAGGTCCTCCTTGTCCTCCTCCGCCAGACCAAACACCATGATATTGCGGCTCCTGTCCTCCTCCTCCACAACTGTCTTCACTACAGACACAATGGCAGGCAAACCTTACAAATGTAGGGTAACTGCTGATGATTCACAGTTTAGTCTCTTCAATCCAGGAATTAGAAAATCAATTGCAGTATTTTTGTTATGATTTTAGACTAATTAATTAATTAATTAATTAATTAATTATGATTTTAGAATACCCATACACCTCTATAGATAAGCCATTGGACTAATTCAATTGGATTGAATTATTGAGAAAAAATTGTTTATTTAATTTCTTCTTTCTAGAGCAATTCAATTTGTTTGAAAGATCTTTTTTGTAACATTGCCTGTTATTTCTAGGTTTGGATGAATGCTACACTGGAAGATTTTTCTAAATAATAATTGGATTGCATGATATGCTTCAAAGATGATATCACCATCTACTGCATGTGGTCCTCTCTGCCAGCATCCTGGTTGCTGGAAAGCAAAATGTACTCCTCAAAGTCAACAAACAACAGATGAATTTCTCCCCTCCATGATGCATAATTCTGAATTTGAGCTCCCTACTCTCTCAGTCAGGTATTAACACTATTTTCAGATGAAAAATTATTTAATGTCAAGGTGGTTAAGTAGAGATTCACCCCTCTTGAGGAGAACATTACATAATCATGGGTAACCCCACCTACTTGAGTTGACAATAAAGAAAATTTATAGTGTGAATACTTGGATATCGATTATGTTTCTACTTAGGAAAATATTGATGAAAATATCAAGGAAATTTTTGAAAATTGTTGCTGAAAAATTTTGTTTTTGAGTCAGGTTATCTAAAAATTTTGCCAAAAAACACCAACAGTTTTTGGCCATAACTTCCAAAATTGTGTCAAAAATTGGATATCTTTATTAAATAATCAAGGTCACTGAAACTGCCTCCCTGTAATGAAACATAATCATGTGGAAGCACCCCTACCCCTAGCCTAGATGATTATGTAATTAAAGTGAATGATAGTTACTTATTTCATCACTTTCATTTCATACCCCTCCATGTGTCATAATATGTCAGTAGTATATCTATTGTATATTTTGTGGATATCCAAGACAAATACGTAAATGGGCATAGTTGAGACAGCATGCAAGCAGATAATGCTCTATTTAATGGCAAACTTGGCTGAAGAGTGTAATTTAGGGAGGCCAGAGGCAAAATCTTAATTCAATGATAAATCACAGTTTTCCAATAATTCTTCAAAGCAAATAAATCCATATTTGTAAATTAAAAATTACCCCCTAACTTGTGAAATTGATTTTCAGTTTACTTGAACCTGAGCGGTTGCAAAGACATAGATCTCTGCCACCAATCAAGTCAGCTGAATCCTTGCATGGAATTCACACTTTGAAGTCTCATTCAGCATATTCTCATAGCCAGCAAAAAGCACCACCAGTACCAAGAGTTAGTCATATCATAGTTCAAGCTGGATTTCAATGTCATGCCCAGAAAAGATGGATTTGGCTACCATCCTTGGAGAATGAACAAGCTCCTCAATTGCCTGCTGCCAGGAGCAAGGTGCCCTGTATCAAAGATCTAACTGATGAACTCATACAGTCTAGACCTGCTTCATCAAAAGTTCCCTACACCAGAATGCAGAATAGATTGAGTAATAGCCATCAAAAAGGTAGTAGCTACCTTGAATTGATTAGGAAACTTGGCCATCTCAATCTGCTAGATCTACCTCATTACTTACAGGTTTGTTCATTAGCTAGGGCCAATTAGAATATGAGAATTGTCACTTGCAGCCTATATTTATGAATTTTGTTATGAGCAAAGAATTCTTTCAAATTTTAGGTAAACAATTCTAGTAAAATCTTCAACTAGTATGTAAATTATACAGGTGAAGTTATTGGAGAACAATCATTTCCGGAAGATTTTAGCTTCTCATCCTATTGATAACATTCCTTTAAATGCTCTGTCTGAGAGTGTTCTCTTGGATCTGATGAGATGTCAGCTGTCACCTCAACTTCCTGCTAATCCTTCTTTAGAGGGAGTTGGCATTTTCTTTGACCCTCCTGATGACCTTACCCCTAAACAGGAAGTATGTTGTTTCTCAATTTTAACCTGCAGATGTGGTTTGTGGCATTATGATTGCCTCTGATCAATGTGGGCCTTTCCAGTTATTTCTGCTAAGCCTGGTGTAAGGTGGTTCCATTGTTCCACATCAATCGAATGGACTGGTCAAATGAAAAACGCCCACAATACAGATTTATGCACAAAACAGCAAGCGTGAGCAATTGTGTGCATTTTTCATTAATTGATCACTTTATTTGATTGACGTGGAATGATGCAGGTGCCTAATGTTTGATAGGTTTTAAGTTGTGAAACTACTAGTCACTTTTGATTTTTTATCTTGCTTATTTCATAGGCATTCAGCAAGGTTTCATTTATCTTCAAGTACTAATTTATGCACTACACCATTGAACTTAAATCTATGATTATTGATTATGATAATTATTGAGCATGAGCAGTTGATTTCTTATGTTCCTAATCCCAATAACAGTATCCTCTTCAGCCTAAATCAGTCATGCTGCCAAAGCGAAGGACAGATGTTCCAGAGCCCTTAACTTATGTGCCCTGCTCCAGAAAGATAGAACCATCAGACCTTCCTGGTCCCCTTATCCAATCAGTTGCAAAGCCAAGTTTCAGGGAGTATGTCATGAAGAAAAGATCTAGTCGAGCATCTTCCCTTGCTTCCACTAATCCTCAGGTTTTTAATTTTCTAGTTTTCTGATCCAGTGGCATGAATTTCAGATGATTTTCAGTGAATCATTAAAATAATCATTTCAAGTATTGGTGCCAAAATTGATCGTGTTGTTTTCTCTGCCTGTGCCCCAGTTTGTGCATATGAAACCCATATAATGTATTGTTTCAGACTGCAGGGAGTAACAAGACTGTGAAGTCAAATGGCGATGAAGAGGAGTGTGGGGTATCTCATGTTACAAGTGTCACCACCACCATCAAAGATTCCTCAGACGATCCCAAGACAAACTCTGAGAAGGAGGAAGAGGAGGAGGGAGGGGCAGAGGAAAGTGCACCACAGTCACTTGACATCGTCCTTCCTGCTGGTGAGATGATTCTAGAACATGTAAAATAACTAAATGTTTCTTAGTTTCATTAGCTAGGTGCTCACTGCTCACCAGCTTGAGCTAAGTCCAGCAACACTCCTTTCCATTCACCCTACCTCCCTCTCAGATGAGGCAGGTATCAGGATTCCCTCAGCAGTTGAAGAGACTGAAGAGTTGGAGCTGATGGGCATGTCTGGATCTGTGCCTCCCACACGAGACAGTTGGAGACATACCAGCTTCTCCACCGTCACGCCCTTCTCTGAGGTAGAAAAGAATCCCAACATAGAGGATCAAAGTCAGGTAATGTATTCAATTCAAAGATTATACACAATATCTGTACAGTTTATTGTTATTGATCGACTCATGTGGTATACTTATCAATTTAACTTTGATAAGCATCATGTATTTATTTCATTATGATATAAAACGCCATACTAGAATACAATTTATTACACATACTACACTGTGCAATACTTATTTCTAATTACGAATTCTAGTCCCAACCATGGACATTGGACGTATAGAAGTCTCAATAATACACCATCGTTCATCATGAATTATTCCATCTATCAAACAGCACCCAGAGTTTCTAAGCTCTCAATAAGTGTGGTTAAGTGGTTAGCCATTTACATTCAGGCAAAGCAATTTGCAAGACAAGTCCATAAAATGCATAATTGTCACCCAGCAGTCAGAAGTCTTAATTTAACCATCTAATCTCTTAAATACCTTTGGATAATCCTTGAAATGTCACTATCCCCATTTAATTGTCTCACTTCCCCAGGCACCGGTGGCTCCTGACAATGCACCTCCTGCTGTTGAAATTCAAAGTGTCCCGATTGTAGAAAGTGCCCCTGCTGATGGTGCCCCTACCAGTGTCCCTGATGCTGGAAGTGTCCCTGCAAAGAAAAGTGCCCCCGCTCCCTCTGATCCTGCGTCTGTGGCACCCAAGGAAGGAGATGGTGGGCAAGTCAAGGACACCATAGCTCCACCCGCTCCTGATGACATGGAAGTGTCACCTGTGCCCCCACCGTCACCAAACACCGAGGTGTCAGCCAAAGGCCTGGAGGAATCACCTGTTCCTCCCCCGACACCTAACACCGAGGTGTCGATTAAAGGTCTTGAAGAGTCCCCTCCACCTCCCCCAACCCCCAATACCGAAGCTTCTGGTCAGGAAGGAGTAGAGGGAGAAGAAAACAGCCGACCTCAGCCCTTTAATGAAGAGGTAAAAGAGGCGTCAGACTCCACCACCCCAGTGATTGATGAGGCGACCGGAGCTGAAGTGCTGGTACTGGATGCTGGTGTCACAGAGGATGCTGCTAATTCTGGCACAGCAGCTGAGAAAGCATTCCGAGAGAAGAATGTCCTGACACCTTTCATGGAGGAAGAGGAAGAGGAGGATTCAGAGTATGATACTGTTTCCAGTAGAACGGATACACCAGCAGAATGATACTGTTACTAGTAGAATTGATACACCAATTGACTGACAAAAGCCCCCTCCTCCCCCGATAGAAGCCCCATAACCATAACCCACTAACCCAGACCCTTAAAGCCTAAACCTAGCTCCGACCCATTTTGGGGGCGCTGGAGATGCTGGCATCCTTGCCTGCAATTTTTTAATTTACTCGTGATTCTCAGATTTGTCTGAAAAGACGAAAACTGGAGACTTTTTCAATTTTTGATGGAGCAACAAAAATCCAGCATCTTAGATTGGGTCTGCGCAATCTTCAAAAGAAAAACCTCCGACCCTAACCCTCTGTAATCCTAACCCCAAACTGGAACCTAACCCTAACCTAATCCAGACCCTAACCCCTGAGGATTTTTCCCGGGGGAGGGGTGCTTTTGTCCACTTAGTAATACACCACTCCATATGAAGAACATGGTGATGTAGAATGTAGATTGTAGATGCATGGACTTCAAGTGAAGTCTTCCTGATTTCTCTCAGCTTCTGGTGATACCATTTCAATTAAGCGCCAAACGTTAGAATTATTCATTTAGAATTAGTGAAACAAAGTGTGATGATAAACATTTTAACTCAAGCAGTAGAAGCCCCAATCTAACATTATGTACAAATTGCAATTTCTAGTCAAACGATCTATTCATTCGGAATCAAGACTAGATTGTCAGATTAATTTTCTTGGCTGATGGTTGTTATGCTGGGAAATATCCCATTAATCACAACAACGATAATTACTGTTGCTTTCTACTTCCGATACAACTTTAAGTTTCTCAATTGCTGGTCACTGAAACAGATATATCCTCAAATAATTTGTCAATTGTCATTTCTCATGATAATGATAGGTATTTCATTAACCGAGATTCTGTATTATGCAGCACATGTAATATAACATATTTAATGTACATACTGAATTTTATATAGATTTTGATGTGTAAATAAATATTTGTATAGTTTCATAGTTGCTTTGTATCATATTGATATTTATTAATAAGTATGCCAGATATTGAAAGGAAATTGATGTCATCAGGGACAAGATGTATTAATGTATAATTATAAGTTCAGAGAGGGATGAGTAATGTTTGTAGTGTTGTACAGTGTTAAATGTATTAATCAGTTGTATATAATTTCGTTCATAAAATAAATAAAATTTATATAGTAAAAACGCTATTACAGTATACACTTTTTCAGAGATTTAATCATTTCATCAAATTTTTGTATATTTTAGAAAAGACTGTCATCAACCATCAGATTATATTGTAGTATTTATTTTTATGTGTTTAACGGATCATTAATTGTTGTAAATGTGTGTAATCGTATATACTTATCATATAAAATTGTGAAGATTAAAAAGTGCATGTTCACGTGATTGATCAGAAAAGTTGATTATTCAGTAAATTGTCATTCGAAACACACAGTCACAGATTCTCAGAATCGAAAAAGATATTGCTTTGAGCTCTAATATTTAACCGTGAATAAGAATTCTCAATTTCTCATTATGAAATTTATACATGATTCAATGAGAATCAAATCATATATGAATTGATATTGAGACTCCCTGGCCACAGTATTCTATAATTTACAACGGCTGTTAATCGTCGTAACTTTCTTTGACAATATATCTACATATCAAAAACAGAGTGTTTAAATTTACCGTAATGAATAATGATAGAGATGCATGTTATTAAAGTACTAAGATGATTTATGTGTTACACTCGATTTTATATATTTAGAAATTTATGATCGATAGCTGAAACGAATTTCATAAAGTTTACTGAATAATTTCTGACTTCAAATTACTAAATTGTAATTGGCTGTGCGAAATTTTTAACAAATCAGCAATGGGTATTCGGCATTGCATTTCAATTTTTGATAAGATATAAGGATATTGTATGATAGTGCATGATTATCTTCTCTCATTCTCATCTGAGCCATAAAATAACTCTTCGCCGTATCTCTAGGTTCTCCATGGACATCGTACGGGCCCTATGTTTCGGTCTCCAAGACAGTTTCTCCAGCTGCGGTAAGACAGTAAAGCTGCTGAAAGCGAACAGCGAACTGCGCTCCAAACTCCTGCAATGCTTCCTCCTGAACGGGGCGGTGTTCATGATGTCCCTCCTCCTCTTTGACTATTTCCTCGTGCCCCTGGTCCTACTCATCGCCCCCACTGAGACCTCCCACTGGATCCATATGACCCTCACCGCCATCTTCCGGCTCTCGTGGGTGCTGCCACTCTACCTGATCAGCAGACTCTTCAACGTATTCTGGTACCAGGAGATAGCGGACCTGGTGTACTCGGCAGTACGGACTGGGCGCAGTGCTCGCGCTAAGAAGAGTGCCAGTATATCGGAACATATCGCTGATATCATCTACAGTGTGGTGGTGCAGTGTGTATTCCTGCTGCAAGCCAGTGCGGTGGGAAGCATTCCAGTGCTCGGCTTCGCGCTCCAAGTTCTCCACATGTCACTAGTGTACTCGCTCTACGCCTTCGAGTACGTGTGGATGAACCAGGGACTGGGCGTGGTGAAGCGGGTGGCGCTCATCCACCATAACTGGGCGTATTTCACGGGTTACGGCGCCGTGATGGCGCTGGTAATAGCCTCCGCAAGCAACTATTTCATGGGAGTGTGTTTGTTCTCCATCATGTTCCCCATCCTGCTTGTGAGCTGTCACCTGACTAAACTCCAAGAAAGGGTGAAGTACACGCCACTACCCCTCTTCAAACCCAGCATCCTGGTGACTGAACGTTTCATGAGTCTTACCAATAGGAGATAGCACAGTGAGATGCTGTGTATTGAATGTGCGTATTGTACTAGTATAATGCAGTGAATGATGAGTCGATTGCAGCAGTGTGGGGTGTACACATCCCTCATGAAATCTTGCATTTTATTCACCTGTGTACGTACACACAAGCTAGATACAAGGTGTACACGGTGTACGAGTTATACAAGTATAGTCCTCCGAAATGTACGTTCACATCATCACAGGCCCCAGCATTGCAGCAATGGTCCGTGTGTCACGTGTATTTTATACCTCTGATTATTGTCGTTCTATTCTTGTACCACCTGGAAGAATTAATGAACCCTGAATTTTACCAAGTTTTGTATTGTTTGCAAGGTTCTGGATGAATCTTCTCCGGTACAGATTTTACTGCTTTATAGTGTGTTTGATACTTCACTCATCAAGATGAAGCCCTTAGTAGATAATATATAGAAGAACACATAGAATAACATAATATGTGGAGTCCACCCTGGTTTTCCGTCGCCGACGAGGCAACCACTGACCCTCTGCCCGGTTTCCAACTTCTTGCCACCATATATGAATGTATGAGTTAAATTTAACTTGTTTTAACCATTTGCCATGAATTTTGCAAATGTTATTACGATGGCACAAACATGATCATATCATTATGCGTTATTTGAAGTTAACGTCATTTTATTTTTTTGCGAATTATGGAATGAATTCACTTTGATTTGTAATTCAATTCATGAAAGGTGACGTAGCCAGAGGGTATGCAGACTATGCATTGCATACCCTGAGAAACTCCTTTGCATAGTCTGAGATTTTTGGAGAAAATTTTGCATACCCTGAAATTCCAGTGTGTAGATCAAATGTACACAAAGTTCCCTAGAAATTCCCATATCACTATTGCTCTATTGCATTGCAGATCATTGCTACACTCAGACTTGATTGATTCTTGTGCAAATTGAAACATAATTCCGCCATTTACGGGATGATGACAGAATTCCTCCGTTATATGTAAATAAACATGCGAGTGCAAAGGCATTGCTATTGTTTATGCCATAGAACTGATCGATTCTTGTGAAACATAATTCCGCACAATTTACAGAAAGATGACAGCATTACTCCAAATATGTAAATAGGAAGGGCAAAGGCAATCAAACTTGTCGTGTAACCTTATTAAGATATTAGATTGATGTTATATTCTAACCCCTAATTGAATGACAATCTGAAAGTCTGAAGTGGTTAATGACGTGTGACATGGGACTGCGTCGTCTTTGGAAACTTTAGGCATTGAGAGAGAGAAGGAGATGGGTTACAATAACAAGGGTCAATGGTTTCCTTTGAAGAATCATTAGCCAAAAACGGTGATCTAATAAAATATTCGGCCAATATTATTTTAATTTGACAAAGAAAGCAATATGTCAACTGCATCAAAGATTTCCATTGACCTCATCTGTGATTCCTAATTTTATAATTTTGTAATTTTTGTTTGCCCTGTTGATTTGGAAATTGTGCTTGCTGAGAGATAAATGATTGGCAATTCTTGGAACTGACATATGAACTAAAGCATTCAAGTTCTCAAGTTGCAGCTCTTAAGGCCGAAACCGGAAACAGCTCAGTATTTTTCTCTTTTTGCCCTGCATAATTAGGTTGATTCATTGGGCTGTTTAGTGTTTATATTCTTAAGTACATACTAACATAACAGCAAGGTTGTTGATTATGTATTTGAAAAAAAAATAAAACACCCATATCTTCACGTATTTGCATTTTATTTTGACTGAAAGTCGTAGCTATCCTTATTTTGTTACTTTGCTGTACCTATTATATTCTCAATTGAAATACGCACTATGCAGAACAATGTCGCAATTTTACCATTTTAGACGTTTCAAAAGCTTTGAGGGCCATTGACGTCAGTTTTTTTTATTTCTAAATTTAATTTCGATGGCGATGATATTTCAATTTTTAATCAATGACAGCACTGGTCACTATTGGCCATTGGACATAAAGCAATCGGACTGCAATTTGACTGTGAACTCGCGTCTCGCATGTACAACATTTGCTCTTTCATGACGATTTCGGGATTTCAACACATAAGCAAATTTAACCTCTAAACTCGACGATATCAATTCCGATTTCTTGCCATCATTCTTTCAAATAAAATGACAATGAATCGCTATTACCTATTTTATTACGACACTGTCGTCAGCCGACAGCCACACTGAAGATCCATTGCCAAATTGCATTAAATTGATAAATCATACCTACTGTACACGTATTTTGAAAATTTTGATACATATTTTTACATTAAACTGCCGTCTTTTCCTCTCTTCACGAACTTTTTCGCGTACCTTATTGGCTTTATTGAGCCAGTTTTTGAAATAACCGGCCCTTTTTTTAACCGGCCTTATGGACCCTTTCTAAACCATTTTAACCAGCCCCTTGGACAAAAATCTTTCAAGTAGCTGCCAAACCAAGAAATTATTGCTCAAAAAGTGCCATGAAAACCAATTTATACTCAGAAAATTGCATCAAAAAAACCCAAATTCCGGTCTGTTATCATCATAAATTAGGCCATTATCAGTGTTATATAATGACGGCTAAATTAAACTAAAAGTGCAAAGGCCAAGTTATAAAAGTTTCATTTGAACAAAATTATCTGGCCTTTTATTTAATCGGTCCCCATTTTAACCGGCCCTTTCCACAAAAAAATCAAAGTCGTTTTTGTCCTTAAGGGCCGGTTAAATAAGGCCAATAAGGTACGGTCTACCTATTTCGGATATTCAACGATCAGTATCGAAATTTTCAATTTAAATAGTACTAATAGTTAGGGTACGTATTTCGGTATTTTTTTTAAAAAAATACACGTTTTTCCTTTGAAAACTGGTTCAGACTTGCAGATTTTGGTGTAGGTGCCTAATAATTAATTCAATCAAAAGACACTTAATGGAATTAATCAATTAACACTGCGAACGAGGTGATTCAGCGCGAAGCGCTGAAGTGCCGAGTGAGCTCTGAAAAAGTCTGCATACTCTTTAATATGTGATGCATAACCTGGTCTGAAATCCTGGCTACGTTACTGTTCATGAAGATTTTATTAATGATCATTATTATATTTTAAGAAGGGCAGACGAAAATCATAACAGCAGTTTGCAAATAGCGCTCCTGCATTCTCTGCTTCTGTACTAGTTTCAGATTCATACTATTTTCTGTGGATGTGATTTTCATAATTTTGCCTGGCGTTGACAGCCAGTGGTTTAAGTTAATTACTTATAATTTGTAAAATTAGTTTATTGATGCTGTGTATTCAGCCGTGCGTTTCTTAAGAATTGACTGATTTGACGTAGGTACATACTACAATATTGTGTTTTGATAATTTTATCCGAATAACCGACTACACTTTCCAGAAGAATCCCACTTGTCTCTTTCTCTCTACTTTTACGTAATATGCTTACGCCGTGCCTTAGTAGGTTGTAATATTCCAGTTCTAATATCTGTTGATGTTCTGTATGATATAATGTTATACTATGTTATGTTATACTTTGTTATGTGTAATTGTGGGGTTCCTTATTTTGTTATGATGTTGGTTTATTTGTTTTAATACAGTTTTTAACCCAATATGTTACATCGATTTGATTTTTTCAAGTTGGACTATTGTATTTACAATTTTTCATTGTTCAGTAAAGTACGGCTAATCTCAGTTTTCCAGAAATGTTCATAAACCAGACCTCTTCAAATTTGATAATTGATGAATGATTGTATTATTCGGTGATAAATGAAGGTTTATTCGAGAATTTTCCGTAGATCTTCTTGACTTATCAATTATAAGTTTTACAATCGAGGTTTACCAATTATGCAGCATAGTAAAACAGAATATATCCTCGCTGTAAACTTTGTAACTTACTTAGCTCGTGGCAGTCGAAATGAGAGTTCTGAGGGTAATGATTTTCTCTTTCCGTCCATTCCTCCACTCAGTACTCCCCTCAATCTAAGGCCTTAGCACGGGATTCGAACCCAGATCTTTCGATCGCGAGTCGATCATGTAACCATTACACCAACTATTCCCCTAGGTTCATGCGATAGTAGGTACTATGTAGTTGCGATGTGTGGATGGGAGACACCAGTACAACACTTCACCAGCTCAAGTTAGTTGTGAACAATGCCACGCTCAAGGAGACCGGGGGTCTCTTCACCAAGGGGGACCCCTTCGCGGAGGTGGTGGTAGACAGTCAGCCGCCTCACAAGACAGACTGCGTCAAGGCGACCTGGGAACCCTGCTGGAACCACCCCTTTGATTTGCTGGTGAGTTTAGTTGTTTTGTAGTGAGATGATAGGTCAGACATGATTCATAATGTATTTCATTCAAACATGATTCATACTGCATCCTATTCACACTTGTTCTGTTTGTTGCCCTTGCACCTTTTAACATCAATTTCATGCGTTGGTATTAAAAAGTACATAATTTCATCTCCGATGGGGTTGAAATTTCGATATTACTGCAATAATTATCAAATGAATTTAGTGAAAAATAACAGCAAACAAATAGAGTGAATATTTCATTGAAGATCATTAAAGTTTATTATTTAAGCAGTTTATTGTTTAAGGAGGTTCAGAATTAAATCGCCAAATTAATTAATTAATTGCACGTCGGTAAATTGTTCATATTTCCTCTTTTTTTTACTCAAGTTGCGTGTCTGATGTCTACTCTCATGTCTGCTCTGTTGTCTGATGTGTTATTTGCTCCTCCCGTAGACTGCTCATCCTGCGCCTCAGAGCCCTCTCTTCTGATGTTGATGATGATCTGCAGACCATGGCTCTCTTGAACAAACAGAGTCTATCTAGAAGAAACTTTCTGAAGCTTGTGACAGTGAGACTGTAGATGTAGAAGTTTGCCATAACACTGACACCTACAAGACAATCCGCTGCTACTATCAGCTGGTTTTGCAACATGAAGTCCTCTATGAAGTCTTGAACAAGGAAGTACACCCCAAGAGGTAGTACACCCAGACAATGAACCCCAGCAGTGGCTATTACTGTTACCAGACCTTCCCACTTGAGACGATCTCCAGTTCTCCTACCAGCCCTCACTGCCTCAGATATCAACCAGACTGACGTGACAACGACTATTACGTTTGGTAGCAGTAGGAAAATAACGAGAAACGGTCGCAAAATGTTGAAGGTTTCATCCGAAAAAATGATGAATGAGCGTTTTATGGAGAAGTTGAACAGTACGGTGAATTCAGGGCTCGTTTTATTGATCATGAATATGGCTATAGGATATGCGAGCGAAAATACCCAGATGATTCCACACATCATAGAAGCTTTACGCTTAGTCCAGTGAGCAGCTCGGAAGGGATACTTAATCGTTAGGAGTTTCAGCGTAGTTAACACAGCCGTGAACATGAAACCTGCTGAGAAGCTGAAACTATTGAGATATTGGTTGAACTTGCAAAGAAGGACAGCCCCTCGGTCCCATTCTGATAACAACTCTTTCAGTTGTACGATGAACACCAGACTACTAAGTAGATCACTAACTGCCAGATGTTCCATGATAGCCACTATGGGTCGTTGAAGTTTGAATGCATTGTATTTCAAGGATGCCACCAGTATCGTTGTGTCTCCTATCAAGTGCGGCTGGATCGTATCATGGATGGCTCATAATATTAGGACTTTTGTGCTGGTCACTGAGCATAGACTTATTCCGCCGAATAATTATGACTGATAATTTCATCGCGAGACGCTGAAGGTTTTATAAAAAGTTAAAAGTTGAAGTAATTGAAAAGAGCTCTGGACCACAAAGCAGAAAAAGTTTTTTCGTTCACCTACAGAGCTTCAACTCTGTAATCATACTACCTTCCCTGACCCCTACCTCTTTTATGATCTGTTAATTTGAACATTATTTATTGACATGTTTCTAAATTCCCCCCATGTGTCTCTACCTCACCTACCACTCCCTCAGGTGTCTCTACCTCACCTACCACTCCCCCATGTGTCTCTACCTCACCTACCACTCCCTCAGGTGTCTCTACCTCACCTACCACTCCCCCATGTGTCTCTACCTCACCTACCACTCCCTCAGGTGTCTCTACCTCACCTACCACTCCCTCAGGTGTCTCTACCTCACCTACCACTCCCTCAGGTGTCTCTACCTCACCTACCACTCCCTCAGGTGTCTCTACCTCACCTACCACTCCCTCAGGTGTCTCTACCTCACCTACCACTCCCTCAGGTGTCTCTACCTCACCTACCACTCCCTCAGGTGCGATGCTCCTCCGAGATAGAAGTGAACGTGTACCTGAAGTACCGCTTCAAAGCAGACCTCTTCCTGGGAAGTGCGGTGCTGAGCATCGCCCAGCTGCTGCAGCAGCACGCCGGCAACCTCAACCACATCGACAAGCACGTGACCATCTACGACAAGACACGTGTACAGCAGACGGGCGTGGTCTTCCTCACGCTCTACATGCAGGTGGACGGAGTGGACGGGTTAGCCGCTGCAGTGGACGGCATGTCCATTTCCTCCTCGTCAGCAGGCGCTGCCTCGTCCTCAGCGTGAGTCTTACATTTGGTTACTTTTTAATGCTGCTTCTAATCATACTTCCTGTTACGAAAATCAGAGACTGTAAGCTGCGTGACTTCCTCAGTGTAACTTGTGATGTCCGCGTCATAGATACGTAGATGATAATTCTCTAAGGAGCCTTTCTTGTGTAGTCTCTCCTGGCACCAGGGAGATCGATATTCGGAATTTTCTAGAAATTTTCTTGGCCGTTGTGTGTCGGACCTCGCCGAAACTCAGAGTTGATGTAAGACGTACGTGTGTTTTACTACTACACCCGAATACACACCTGAGTGCCGACCTAATAGAGTAATTTGCAGGTATTTAGGAGAGGGAAAATAAATTACACGCGCTGAAATAATATGTAGAATTTAGAAATATGACCCTAATTCTTCTCGTGTCGGTGTTGTGTGCGCTCTCAGATCTACGCTGACAAATTTGGCAATTAAAGTGTCATTCAAGCAGTCTAAATACTGCCTATTTAGCCAACATCTGCGTCCAAAGTACGCTTTGAATCACATGCCGTATTTGGCTCAAGAATGAACTCTGAAATTAGTGATTAGTGGTACGGTTCATGTTTACAATGCACCCCCATTGCAGCGAACAAGCCTATTTCACTGGAATTTGCGCTGTACTTATGACGTACTTTGTAGATTGTAAAATGTACATATTACACTCTGGTATACCAAGTGCCTGCGTTCAATGCACTAATGTTCATCAAACAAACAGTATCAATTTACCCAAAAGAACATTCATTTCATTCCCGATTCCTCGCTTACGTATTTTAGTCCAGAATTCTATGGAAATATCAGCTCTGTAAATGTGACGTGTGTATCACGTTAATTATTCTATTAATGTTTAGGGTATCACGTTACAAGGGCTACTCTAGGAGATCTTTCTGCTCTGACACAGAATTTCGCTTAACGTTACACTTCCTGCTGTACGAGTAGTTCTTCGTTACTTCTAGTATAATACCGAGTGCTTCTCATAATCCTAGACTGTAACATGCAACTTTGTAGTTTCTACCTTTTGAGGTGCCAGAAGCGTCGTTACTTCCAGTACATGATACTGAGTGTTTATCATAATCCACTTTTACACGCAACTTTGTATTTTCTACCTTTTGAGGCACCGGAAGCGTTGTTACTTCTAGTACATGATGCTGAGTGATTCCCATAATCCGCTGTTACATGTAACTTTGTAGTTTCGACCTTTTGAGGCTCCGGAAGCGGTGTATTACGCCGCGCTTGGGTACTTTCTGCGACGTGTGGTAGCGTGCAAATGTGCTTTAGTATTATATTATGTTTTGGATGGAAAGTAAATTTGCGCGCTGTCCTGCACCACAAAAAAGTATCCTGGCGCGGCATAGTTAGCCGCGCAACAAAAGATGGAGACACCACGTAACGTATTCAAATTTCAAATGACGTAAGCCATCGCTTGAACAGTGTCGACGCCATTAGAGTCACCCTAGTACCAGGTTGACTTTAATTAATGGCGTCGCACTGTTCAAGCGATGGCTTACGTCATTTGAAATTTGAATAATGAATAACGTGATTGTTATTGAGCTGCAAAAACTTACTTTTGCATTTGCTCAATTGGCATCGATTATAGAGTTATCTGTTATTGTACTATTATATCGATGAATAAACATTCTATCTTTCTATGTCGACTTGGAGCTTTCCTCATCTTTCGATCGAGCACGGGCATTCTGACTTGTAATCTTTTTGCACTGCTGTGGAGCAGCAGGTTTTGTGCACATTAAAATTACATAATATCATGTACAATGTAAATTTAAAGAATAGGTAGTGACTAGTGTATATCAGACTCGTGAACATGCTATGTTCTTCAATACTTTCTCCTCATGAAAAATCACTCATTTATCTTGCAGGGCTCCATACATTAGGTATTCAAGACGAAATATTATATACACATAACGTAGTTTAATTATGTATTTTTATCTACTAACCACAGTACATAATTGCTGTACCCTGATCAATCCATGTCGGTTAAGTTAGGGAAAGGTAGGAGAGAAGATCATGCTACAATAAGATAAGAAACATAAGTTAATAATGAACAAGTGAAGAATGAATGGTACTACTAATGGTATAGCTTTGTTGGTCGACATTAAATTATGTATTGCGTCTGATTCAATTCAGACAAAGCCAAGCAATAGCAGAAAATGAAAAGTCAATGCTCGATTTAATCAGTTGTCAATCATCCATGATTCAGCTGTCAGCCTTGCTTGAAATTGAAATTCGTTGATAATAAATAGCATTGAATATTAATTAGATAATTAGCTGATCATCAATCCTTCCCGATGCAAAGAGTGTTTGGCTGTTTGCCTGCGATTGTTTTGGCGCTTATTTGACCTTTGGTTACAGATTATTGTCATACATCAAAGGAATTTATATATGTTATCTAATAGTCCCATCGGTACTCTGCAATTTTCAAAGCGTGAATTTATTGACATACGTTCAAGTAGTGATAGGGGGGCATGGGGGTTTGACGCTGGCTCCTTGATTCAGTCCGACTGTTCAGAATATGAGAAAACTGTTCCGAAAGAATCGAAGGTGAACTTTTTCAATCATTGTGATGAACAAAATCTTCATCAAAATTTCAACGGAAATTCACAACAATTAACACAATACGGTATAATACCTCTTTTGACCTGGATTATTGAACCCCGTCCCCCAGGTCGGCGGTACAAGAGAACGGGCGGGAGGGCGAGGAGGAGTCCCTGCCCGCGGGCTGGGAAATGAAGGTGGACAGCAACGGGAGGCGCTACTACGTCGACCACAACACGCGCTCCACCTCCTGGGTCAGGTAATTAAACAATGGGATTATCTCCTGGCAGGATAGATTTGTAGGTATATAGGATGAATATTCATGTTTGAGAATTTTGTTGCTGCCCCGCTATACTTATTACCTCTGATATTTAAATTTGGTATTAAATATATTACTGCATTGCGGTTATGCCTCAATTAATACACCAATGGTGATGTGACGTATTATTGAATTATCCCGGGCTTTGTTCAGGCCCAAACCCCTCCCTGCCCTGCCTTCTGGGTGGGAGCAGCGGCGTGACCCCCGGGGCAGGTCTTACTACGTGGACCACAACACCAGGACCACCACCTGGCAGAGACCCACCACTCAGAATGTAAGTGGGGGAGTGGGAGTGGGGGGGAGTGGGAGTAGTAAATGTTGGGGGAGTGGGAGTGGTTAATGTGGGGGAAGCGGCGTGACCCCCGGGGCAGGTCTTACTACGTGGACCACAACACCAGGACCACCACCTGGCAGAGACCCACCACTCAGAATGTAAGTGGGGGAGTGGGAGTGGGGGGAGTGGGAGTGGTAAATGTTGGGGGAGTATGAGTGGTTAATGTGGGAGCAGCGGCGTGACCCCCGGGGCAGGTCTTACTACGTGGACCACAACACCAGGACCACCACCTGGCAGAGACCCATAAAATGGACCAAAAATTCTAACTCATCATACACTCATCATAGCATTTATGTCACTTCAGTCTCACTTTCTCTGCAGGTATCAGAATTTAACGAGTGGAGACGGCAAGTCTCGAGCACGCAGGAAGCTAATCGTCAGAACTTGGAGAGTCGGTACGCCAACAGCAACTCCAACGACGGGGGAGGGGGAGTAACGAGTAACGGGGGAGCAGGTGGTGGGAGCAGTGGGAGCACCGCGGGAGCAACGGAGGAACCACTCCCTCCCGGCTGGGAGAAACGGACCATGGAAAACGGGAGAGTTTACTTCGTCAACCACGAACACAGGTACCTTATTCGAGAAGTCTTGCGTGAAGCAGAAGTTGGTAGAGAAACATGGGGCTGTTCGAACTGCACTTTGCGCGTCTTTTGTGTGCGCGGCTTAAATGTGCGCGACGTATAACATGTTATTCGTTATATTTCTATACGCCCTGCAAACTTGAGCCGCGCACACAAAAGACGCGCAAACTGCAGTTCAAGCTGTCACCGAAAGACTGAGATCGTTTTAGATGTCGGGAGTTTGGGACTTACTTAGGTAAGTCCTAAATTGCAGAATTGTTTAATTCTAACGTTTCCGTGATCATGAATGTTCATTGTTCACGTTGACGGAACGTGATGGATTTAATACGTATAATAGTGTATACTCTACTCTACACTGGTGAGATAATCATTTTATAATGAGTTATGAGTATTATAATTATTATTTTGATTTAAATCTCCCTGTACGAACGGCGAATAATTGCGCAGCCATTAGTGTGTTTAATAAGACTGAAGAGCTAGTACTTATTTCCTGTACAGCTTTTAAAAAGGTAGGTAGTCACTCACATTGCTCTGTCTTTCCTATTCTTAGTGAGGCTTATTGCTCAGGGATGGCATGAGATCTTAGATACAGAGCTAAAGAAATTGGCTGTTGAGCAACAAGAAAGCGAGCAACATGCCGCTTCTCTAACCCCATCTAATCTTCAGAACAACCCAATGGGAGGACCCCAGAGTGCAGATAAAGAAAGCGAGCAACATGCCGCTTCTCTAACCCCATCTTATCTTCAGAACAACCCAATGGGAGGACCCCCGAGTGCAGATAAAGAAAGCGAGCAACATGCCGCTTCTCTAACCCCATCTTATCTTCAGAACAACCCAATGGGAGGACCCCCGAGTGCAGATAAAGAAAGCGAGCAACATGCCGCTGCCGCCTGGCTGGGAGGAACGGTACACAGGGGACGGCACGAAGTACTACGTGGATCACAACACCAGGAGCACCACGTTCCAGGATCCCAGGGTCGCTATTTCAGCTACTTCCTCAGGGATTCAGTACGAGAGGTCTTACCGCTGGAAGGTACAGTCAACTTGTTGTCGCTATAAATTTCAAGATAAAGTCGCAGAATAATTTTTCTTTCTGAACGTTGTCTGTACTTGGGTGATCTGTATATATAACCGACAGTGGGGCTGTATCACTATTTGTGTGAAGAGTTACTTTCGGTTTCGTTTTTGCTGCACATACTGTTGGGTTGGAGACTGAAGTGAAAAGTCAAAAGCTTAATAACTTTTGGATAAAATAGCTTTAATGTCCATCAAGTTTCACGGGCAACGTTTTCCGGGTTAATCCCGATCCCTCCTCCCAGTGACGTTTTTGTATGTATGTAAACGTATGTATGTATGTATGAATATTTCAGTATTTTATGCATATTATGCGTATGTCTGTCATATCTTTGAGTGTCGCACTGTGTACTGCTACTCATTGGTTGACTGTACACGCATCTAAGCGGTATGACGTACTGCATGTAAACTCAAATGCTGGACATAAGTTTCACACGGCATATTTAAATAATAAGTGTAGGTCATTGTTCAGATAACATCCATTCCGGTAACAATTTCAGATGTATTCCCGCGTAAATAATTAGCAATGAAAGTGGTGCGATTGTTAAGGTCCAAAACTGTATTTCGTACATCTAAAAACTCAGCCAATGAAATTGGTGTGATTATGACAGTCGAGCGTTGTCGAGTTATGTCGCCCACTTGTCGTGTTGGAGTCCGCTAACCTTGGTTACAGCCCACACCTGTTGCTATTGACGTTATTCATGTAACGCACTTCTATGTATGCTCTTTATAACTCCAATAATAGTAGAGTTGTTATATTCAGTGCTGTATGAATATATATTACTCAAGCATAATACAGAACACACTATTATATATCACACATTGAATTAATACGATGTGTGTGTGTGTGTGTTTTGTGCGCTAGTGAAATGCATGTGTTACACGCGTCATGTGCGGGTATTGTGTGGTCTGAATAAGACACATGTCAGTGTGTTTGTAAGTGTGTAGGTGTGTGTAATGTGTGATGTGTGGTCTGAATAAGACACATGTCTGTGTGTTTGTAAGTGTGTAGGTGTGTGTAATGTGTGATGTGTGGTCTGAATAAGACACATGTATGTGTCTTTGTAAGTGTGTAGGTGTGCCGTGTGTGTAATGTGTGATGTGTGGTCTGAATAAGACACATGTCAGTGTGTTTGTAAGTGTGTAGGTGTGTGTAATGTGTGATGTGTG
Organism: Beroe forskalii; assembly: GCA_011033025.1. Classification (NCBI taxonomy): domain Eukaryota; kingdom Metazoa; phylum Ctenophora; class Nuda; order Beroida; family Beroidae; genus Beroe; species Beroe forskalii. The sequence goes on along the minus strand of WFMF01000009.1, from coordinate 364,062 downwards.
GTCTGAATAAGACACATGTCAGTGTTTGTAATCTGTTGGTTTGTGAAATGTGTGACTGTGCGGTGGTGTCCTGAATCCTGTCCGTTTTTATGCTTCGGAAAATTTGTAGCTTGTATTGTACGTATTGAAGAAGTGTAGTTCTTCTATATACACGGCCGTGTTGTTTTCGCGCGTGCTGCATACGTATAACCATCACTGATGGAGTTACGAAACCAGAGATGGAGTTATATAAACACGCGCGAAAGTCTCTCTCTAGAAACTCCATCAGTAGATTTTAAAACTCCATCAGTAGTTTTAGAAGGTCCATCTCTAGATTTATATTCGGATTCTGACACGCTGAGTTACCGAATGTTACTAAACTTAATTAAACATGCTTACACTGTTTATTTACCCTGTTTATTTACCCTTTTTATTTACCCTGTTTATTTACCCTGTTTAGTGTTTATTTACCTTTATTTACCTTGTTTTACCTGACCCGTTTAATGTATTTAGCAAATTTACACATGCACAAAAAAGAACACCAAATACCAATCAACAAAAGACATTGTAATTACTGCGTACATTTGCAAACCGTTATATGTTAGACAAGTATGTCACGTGACGTCTGCTCGTAACACAGGTATAGAATGGAATGTGGCTGCTATACATTTTTGAGAGTAATTGCAATTGCAAATGTCGATGTACACCATGAGTAGTACCTAGTTCTTTCGTTCTCAATTTTGATATTGTACACTTTGTTTAGTCGGTCCTTCAGTGTTCACATTCCGATGCATTGGTTTGTTGCATGCTATTACACACTTTTTCGAGCTAGTGGGGGCCAAGGCCCCCCCTAGATTTTTTCTAGGGGGGCCTTTTGAAAACTATGGGGGGCAAAAATTTACATAGGCAAATTTTCATTTCTCATAGCCATAATTTTTACTATTTTGCTTAAAAATAGTACTAAAATAATGTTTTATTCATTGATTTGACTCTGAAAAAGGGTGAATTTCAGGAAAATTTCTGTCTAATGAACTAGATTTTGACCTCCATTCTATGCTCAATTTTTTGAGAAAATCTTAGGTAGGGCCAAGGCCCCCCCCTAAGATTTTTCTACAGGGGGCCTTTTGAAAATTAGGGGGGGCCTGGCCCCCCCTTAGGGGGGGCCGTGTAGTCCCATGGTTTGTTGCTGCTGATTCATACATTACCAATTATGTTGTATACGCGTAGTTCGTACAATGATCATTCAAATGTGAGTGGATTCTTGAGAATGTGAGAATGTGTGTGTCTTTAATATTCACTTCGTGATTGTATCTTTTCGATTTGTTTGTACCATTGATTTTGCAAAAGTTTATGGAAACGAACGTTTGGATGGAATCTATGTTCTTATGCTGATTGCTGCCTCTTCAAAAAAGCTTCAAAATACTTAAGTCAATGCACAAATGTGAAGACTAATATAAATAATTCATAAGGTGTCCTGCTAGGGTCTAAATCTGTCCAAATTAAACTTACTTCGAATCGGCCGTGTATATACTATATAAACACGCGCCAAGAGAGAGACTTTTGATCTTCACATATAGCACTCACTGGCGTTCGTACTATATGAGCAATTAGACACTCACTGCGTTCGCGCCTAATTGTAATTCACCACGCTGCGCGTGGTGAATTGCAAAAGTCTCTCTCTAGTCGCGTGGTTATATAGTCTATAATTTACACTGAAAACCTGGATAAAAGGATAAACACCTTCTGACTCCTGTATTTTGCGATCAGACTTCTGTGAATCTTGTGTAGTTTGATGGTTCGTAACCGTGGTGTCCTGACTTTTCACAGGTTATGTATTATGCACCAGTGCACCGTGCGATAGATGTGCTTTATTGCGGCGCGTTACGCTCATCCCAAATCACTGACTAACGAATCATGATGTTTTCAGTTTGGTCAGTTCAGACACCTGTGTAGCAGAGCAAGTATTCCCACGGGTCAGATAAAGATAGCAGTAAGTCGGAGTAGTGTCTTCGAGGACTCTTTCAACCAGATTATCAACATCCCTCCTCAAGATCTCAAGAGAAGACTCTACATCTCATTCAAGTGAGTACATCGTACAATGTACATTCTACATCATAAGATCATGCATTTCGTACTGTATGTCGAAAGGAGGCGATTTTGCCAAATAGTACTGGTAAGTCATTACTTGGCGTTGTACACCATTACTTAAGAGTGATGCCATGCTCAACGGCAAAGTTTCGCGTGCGACCTTATCAAATCTCAGTGTATAGATTGTACTCAATCATGTAACAGAAGTGACCTGTCAGCATGTAAAGATGTAGTGAGTGTATACCGAGATTGTATACAAAGTATACGCTGTCTCTACGATAGATTGCCACCTACAGATACTCCGATAGATTAATGAAATTAGTGATATTGGTATCTATCAGTGATCACCATCTTACTTCGCATTATATGTGCAGATAGATTTACTGTATTCATGCGATGCAAAAGATTTAATAAACACGATACACGCTAGAGCAGATACACAAAGCATATCGTCAAGATATTGTAATAAGTATAGCTTGCACTTATGCTTTGTTGAGCAAAGTGGAAATATTGTAATACTGTCGTAGTTATTGGTAGCATCCAGTGAACACACAATTCGAACATGTTATTCTACTATCATGATTGAGAAGATAAAATCTCAAAATAGGTGATTTTTAAGTCGATACTCAATCGTTTACAATTCGTTTTACACCACTATATTCCGTTCCCTGACCAATGCTTCTCCACAAAGGTGAGGAGGGTCTGGACTACGGCGGCTTAGCTCGGGAATGGTTCTTCCTGCTGTCCCACGAGATGCTGAACCCCATGTACTGCCTGTTCGAGTACGCGAGTGCTAACAACTACAGTCTCCAGATCAACCCCGCCTCCTACATCAACCCCCACCACCTCACCTACTTCAAGTTCGTGGGACGCATCATAGCCCTGGCACTATTCCACAACAAGTACATAGACAAGGGCTTCACTCTGCCCTTCTACAAGAGAATCCTGGATAAACCCCTCACCATGCTCGACCTCAAGTTAGTGTACTCGAGATGGCTTAACTTCTCAAGTTAGAAGTTAGTCAGGAATAAGTGTCAGGAGGTGAAATATGATACAGTCACATCCAATGTTTTGATGTTATTAGTTTGGAATCATATTGCAACTGCGGACCTTCTCACGTACCTTAAAACAGTATGCTAGCTGACTTAGACATTGTTTTGGATATCAAATGAAAGAACCTACTAAATCTGTTCAGCGTATAACGACTTGATACAAACTACACAGTAACGTTAAATCATAGTTATATCGGGTGTATTGTGGCCAAATGTTCACATGACATCAGTATGAATTGTGACATCATTCATTATGATATCATCACTTATTTATTGCCATCTTTGTATTTCCTCTTCCTGGACCAAGAGTATGTAGATATCTTGATAGTAACTTGAAATACCTGTTGCTGAGATACCTGTTGGGAAACGAGAGTTTTGATTTAGAAATATGAAATGTAAGCGATAATACAATACTGCTTACAGGCAAAATAAAGTCTGCTGTACTGTCGTCACTCAGTACTGATGTCATCAGTATCGATTATAACATCATCACCTTAACATCACCAATCACCATGTTAAACAGGAATAATTGACCTCGACCTCAAGAGTGTAGACGAAGACTTCTACAACTCTCTGAAGTGGGTAAAGGAGAACGACCTGGAGGAGTGTGGGCTGGAGCTGTACTTTGCTCACGAGTTCGAGGTGCTGGGGGAGGTCAAAGTCCACGAACTGAAACCCGGGGGCGAGGATATACTCGTCACGGATGAGAACAAGGAGGGGAGATGGGGAGATAACTAACACCACCTAGTGCTGACACCGCATTTCATTGACACTAGCTAGCGCTGACACCGCTTATCATTGACACCACCTAGTGCTGACACCAGTCATTGACACCACCTAGTGCTGACACCAGTCATTGACACCAGCTAACGCTGACATCAGTCATTGACTCCAGTCAACGCTGACACCGCTTTTCATTGACACCACCTAGCGCTGACACCAGTCATTGACACCAGCTAGCGCTGACATCAGTCATTGACACCAGTCAACGCTGACAACGCTTTTCATTGACACCACCTAGCGCTGACACCAGTCATTGACATCAGTCAGCGCTGACACCACATTTCATTGACATTGCATCAGTCAGTCCTGAGTACACACTGCACACTGACACCAGTATTCATTGACACCGTTAAAAAATAAACCAAATTTTCGCTGACACCAGTATTATTCTGATGTCAATTTTTGAAACTTCCCAGTCCCTAACCACCTACTCCTTAGGAAGAATACATCAATCTGATGGTGTCGTGGCGCTTTACTCGGGGCGTGGAGGACCAGTTCAAAGCCTTCCTGGAGGGATTCAATGAGATAGTTCCCATCCAATGGCTCCAGTACTTTGACGAACGAGAGCTGGAGCTAATCCTCGTGGGAATCCAGGACTTTGATATCCAGGACTGGCAGGCTCATACCATATACCGGAACTACAGACGGACAGACAAACAAATCCAGTGGTTCTGGCAGTTTGTGGCGGAGATCAGTGACGAACAGAGGTCCAGACTACTGCAGTTTGTAACGGGAACCTGCAGACTCCCCATTGGGGGATTCAGGTTCGTGGCTTCATCGAATTCTGATAAAAATAAATTCCTTTCAAATTAGATTGAAAATCAGTCTTGCATTATTCTGCGTGAAAGTTGTCAATTAATATATCTTTGCTCACGTATTTAAACCTATTCGAACAAAATTTCATCCATTTGTCATTTTGTTTAGTTGTTTAAATTGTATGTCCTGATATTGCATGAAACAGAAGTTGAAACTTGACTATAGAATGTCTCTTATGTTTCTAACACTAAACCCTACTACAGCGAGCTAATGGGGAGTAACGGGGCTCAGAAGTTTTGCATTGAGAAAGTCGGCAAGGAGAACTGGTTGCCCCGGTCACACACGTGTTTTAACAGACTCGACCTGCCACCTTACCGCTCGTACGAGGTCATGAAGGAGAAACTGCTCTTCGCAACGGAGGAAACCGAGGGCTTCGGCCAAGAGTAGCGTCCCCTTCCTCTTAATTTTGAAAATTAGTGTTATTAGAGAAAATTAAACCATGATTTGGAAATTATGTTATGTTTGAAGAGAGACTCATTATTATGAATACAATGTTGTGTCAGATTTTGATTTAAAAGATAAACCCGAGAGGAAAGCCGTGCACGTCTCAGATAATTTAAATAGATAAATTGCACCTGTTTGTTACTGCCTGAAGTAATAAAGATGAAACGTGCTTGATGCTTCAAATGTATAATTTAATGTAAAATGTTGCACTGTGAGTAAATGCATTTTACGACGGAAGTTCGATTGATCTTTATTTCTGGGATATTCCGATTTGACATTAATTAATTAATGCTGATTTTTAAACAAAATTCGTGTTAATAAAAAGATTATCTATTTTGTGATAGGTTGAAAACGATGTTTTTTCTGCGTACAACTTTCCATTTTACTTGAAGTTTTCTGTATCCAGGCGCTGCGCGCAGTAGGTCTTCAGCAAATGCTAACAACTAATTTTGATCAGAGCGCTATCGAAAGTAAATTGCGGAACATACTCCAAAAATACACACCCTTCCCGATTTACGTATTTCGGATTTTAGGTTTAGGCTGATGGATTTTATACACATTTGTCTGGAATGCATGATAGGACTCAAACCACTGATTGTCATGCCTTAGACCAGACTAACCAAGTATTACCCCAACAGGAAAACCCACCCACACTCCCTCACCCTCAACTGCCTACTCGGCACAACCTCCACTCACTCACTCAACCTCCTGTGCCTTCAACACCAGTCACAAGCTTCATCAGAGAAGCTCGAAAAGATGTGGAGTGGAAAGAATCCCAAACCATTCATGACCCTGACCAATGCTACCATCCCAACAACATAAAGGTATGTGAAAGACTCAATGTCCCTCACAAATCGCATCTATGGGAAGAAATGGACAACAAAGTTGTTGAAAGTTTCAATACATGTGTCGAACATGCAAATCCTGAAGATGCGACATCAAAATTGTCACTTTTCAAACTAGTAATTCATGCTGAGTTCTCAGAAAAGTATGGTACTAAAACGCAGCTACAGACAAAGTCCTCCCGCAGATCAAAGAAGCTAGCTGATGAGAGAAAAGAGCTCCGGAAGAAGAAAAGAGCTTCAAAGAAAGAGTACAAGCTGGCTAGTAGACAGGGCGGTAGTGACGAAACTATTGCCGAAAGGAAGGCAGAGTGGAGAAAACTCCTCAAGCTGCACAACAGAGTTAGGAACCAGGAACTTGAGCTAGAGAACAAGATTGACGAGATCAAAAACAATAGCTCGTTCAATAGCAACCCCTTCAGGTTCATGAAAAACGAAGTGACCAAAGGAAAAACTAGTAACAAAGAACCAAAATGTAGCCAAGAGTTTGCAGAAAAGTTCTTCACAGAAAGATACTCTGATAGCTCACGGACAGATCAGATATCGTTCCCAGACTTCCTGCAGACCCCCAGTACACTAACCAGCAAATTCCCAGTCTCCACACCAACAAAGTCAGAGTTTGAAAGCTACATTAAGTCGAGAAGGAATAGCAGTGGTCCAGGCCCAGATGGCATACCATATGTCATCTATAAGAAATGCCACCAGACCAGATGCATTCTTATTCAACTCCTCCAACTACTGTGGAACGATTATACCACTCCCAGTATCGACCATGTAGCAATCAAGATACTCATACCAAAAGGTAAAACGACAAAATTAGCAGAGTACAGAGATATCACACTATTCAACACATCACTGAAAATCCTTACTGGAGTGTGGGCCAAAAGGCTATCTGACTTCATGCTAAAAAACAAATACCTGGATAACAACTTACAAAAAGGATTTATTCCTAAGGTATCAGGCTGTATAGAACATAACCAAACTCTCATACAGCTCATCAGAGAAGCAGTTACGAAGAAGCAACAAGTTCATATTGCCTTTCTCGACCTCGAGAATGCATTTGGATCAGTGAAGCACAACCTCATCCTTGCTGCCCTAGCATGGTATAATGTGCCCAAAAGTATGGTGAACTTCATTAAGTCGCTGTACAATGGATTCCATGTGACAGTCCATACATCACAATGGAAAACTAAACCCATACAAATACAAAAAGGAAGTCTTCAAGGAGGCCCTGAAGCTGGGATCTTATTCAATGTCCCATGGAATATTGTCCTCTCAGGTATAGCAACATTCCTATCAAAGTTAGGGTACACCAAACCAGACAAGCCCATCAGTGCATTTGCAGACGATGTCACATTCAAAACAGAATCCAAGGAACATCTGCAGTTGACTATCAATTTTGCAACACACCTTGGAAGCTGGAGTAAATCACTAAAGTTCAAAGAATCAAAAAGTGCAACTCTCGCTTTCAACAGTGATGGAAAAGTGTATAACCCCCAAGTAGTGCTCAACAGCAAAGAAGTCCCTAACCTAGTCAAAAGACCATTCAAATTCCTGGGTAAATGGATTTATCCATCCCTCAAAGACAAAGACCACATACAAGCCACTTCAAAGAGACTATCAGAACTCCTCCTCAAAACAGACAATGTCCCACTTGATGGGAGAAAGAAAGTATGGATATACCAGCATGGTATCATCCCAGTACTTTCTTGGGACTTCATGATGACTGAATTCAGTGATACAGTCTTGGACAGAATGGAGAGCCAAGTGACGGAAGTACCTCAAGAAGTGGCTGAAAGTGACCAAATCGACAGACCCATTTGATTTTCTACAGAGAAACCTTTGGGCTGCACATCACAAGCATCAAAGACGCTTTTCTTTAAGCTAGCAGAACTAACACTGAGATCACACTGTGCACCAGTGTAGATCCGGTGGTTAGAACTGCTGCTAAAAGAAGGAGAGAAAGTGACATTGGATGTGCGAGGCCAAACACTCCCAAACGTCTAAAGATAGCTGTGGATGACATCACATTCCAGCAGAAGTTTTGTCATGGCACAAGGAAACATCGGGACAGAAGGAGTTGGTGCAACCCCTGCAGGGGAGAAGGTTTTAATAAGAAGACAATCATAAACGAGTGAAAGAAATCTCAAATGAAGAAAATATTGCCAAAATAACTGCTTTGGCAGTACAATCACAGTGGACAAAGTGGGACGACATCATTGACAATGATTGGAGATGGGAAGATCCTGTATGGGTTTTCCAAGCATGCTGTCATTCTGGCTGAATAGTGTGTAAACACCCTCCTGACCCAGTCAACCTGCGTCGTTGGGGCAACAGAATCAAGCCCAATGCCCACTGTGCAACTGGAAATCATGTACGCTACAGCATATTCTCTGCTCATGTCGCACAGCACTAGAAGAACAGGGCAGGATCTCGTGGCGTCATGATTCCATCCTGTCCAACATTGTCAAAGTCATCAAAAGAGTAAACTGGATACACCAAGAACCACAAGAACTGTACAACCAGACAAGACACCTTCATTCGTAAAGGAAGGACAAATACTAAGGAAGAGACAAAAACAACGTCAATGCTACTGGAGTAAAGCCAGATGACTGGAAAATACTCATGGATACTCGTCCAAGTACAGCATACCGCCTGAAATTGTCATCACTTCAGGCCTGACATTTGTATTTACAGTACAGAGAAAAGGAAGTACTCTTCATTGAACTCACATCACCTGCAGAAGAAAATGTATCTTACTGGAGGATGAAGAAGAAGACAAAATACATGAGTCTCAGAAGAGGCAAAATCAAATGGCTACAATGCAAAATGCCGAACAATTGAAGTTGGGGCCAGAGGTTTTGTTTCAAACCATCTCTGACAACTTTCAGGATGCTTGGAATCACAGAAGGAAACCAGATCAAAATTAGGAAAGAATTGTCACAGATAGCAATTCGATGCAGCCACTTCATCTGGATAAACAGAGAAATCCACCAGTGGGCTAATCCAGCAAGAATGTGCCAGGAGGCATCTCAGAACAAATCAGACCAGAAAGAGTACAACTAACACGTGTCAAACCAGATCGAGTCTAACCAAATGTGTATAACCAACTTTGTGTCCACCCAACCCGCAACTATCCAACCTGCTTCTAACCATCATGTGTCCAGCCATTAAGAGACCACGAATCGCATGCTGACCCTCTTGTAGACAAGGGATAACCATGTGACTACATTGCTTGATGTACTGGGATGTGCTGGCTCGGCTTGGTGGCCTGGGCCTTGGGCGTGGCATGGGCATTGGCTGGCCCCTCCTGGCTTGGGACTTCCGGTGCATGGGGTGTTGAGGCGCACCTGATGTAACTGGCGTTTTGGGTCAGAGGTTTGGGTTTGGGGTTCGGACGGGGCCTGGGGTCCCTGGGCTGCATTGTTGGGCTGGTACAGTTCGGGTGTGTTGAGTATTGTGGGAGCATATTACCAACAGACGTCATTACAGTGGTACACGAAAGAAAACCTGCCAAAGTTCCCCATAACGGCGGCCGACGGTGAATCTTTGGTTAAGGACAGGGACTTATGGGGCAATTCTTCTCGAACGAGCACCCAGTCTCAAGGTTTTCTGTTTTGAGCACATCCACATCTATCATGCTCATTGATCCACGGTGAACTTCTGTTTTCTCCCATCATCCTACACTGGTAAAGCATGCACTTCATGCCAGCCAAAGCCAACTTCAACCAAAGTCAACTTCAAAGTCCAACACACACACGTCTTACCTGTCCATTCTCCATTAACCAGTCCAGTCACCACGACTCCCTTATCAGCTCAGCCCTGGGGTTAGGAAGGATTCTGGCATACGTGCCCTTATCCTGATGTGCAACCTATGCTAGACATCTTAGCCGGGCCACATCCACTTATTCGGTGCTCCCCCCACTTACCTGCCCCATTGGGTTGACAGTTGATCTTGGGCAGTTGTGGTATCCCTACCAACGAGGTCCATCAGTTGTTACTGATCACATGCTCCATCAGTGACAACTCCTCATTGTGACAACTCCTCTTTGTGACCTCTACAGCCTCTTTTGCTACATGGTCAGGTGTAGCAGTATGGCTGCCAGAGGACATCCTCAACCCAAACAACCCATCATCACAAAGACACTCCCCACCCGCAAAGACACTCCCCTCCTGCAAAGACACCCCCACCTGCAAAGACACCCCCACCTGCAAAGACATCCTTCACACCACCAAAGACATCCTTCACACCACCCCTCAACTTGAACCTTCTCCACCCCTCCTCCCCTGCTGGGGATCATCTGGACTGCTTGAGAACAGAGATCAGGTAAACAGTGGTGTGCACAGTTATTAAAAACTGATACGGCACCGCCTGATTATGGGCTCAAAATGAATCACCTAGGTGGTTCACTAAAATCTTATATGTGGAATTACCGCATAAATTCCACGAGCTTGCGAGTGGAGTTCATGCAATAAATGCACGAGCTTACAAATTTTTCCGAAAAATCCCCAAATTACAACATTTATAAATACACCTAAGGTATGCTGCATAGCCAGGGCTAAGGGAATAATAAGTGCATACAGTTTGGGCTAGCCAAACCCGAATGCTTCTCCAACCAAGACTGAATGTCGACTGCTTATGTAGACAGCCAAGAAGGCAGCACTTTTCACATCATTTACAAAGGCACCGCGCTAACAACGGTAACGATCGTTTACAACGGTACCCTGTTGACAACGGTACCGATCTAGCAACGGTAACTCGCGAACAACTTGTTATCAACGGTACCTTGTTAACGGCGGCACCTTGTTAACAACGGGACCTTCTTAACAGCGGTACTTTGTTAACAACGGTACCTTGTTAACAGCGTTACTTTGTTAGGGGCCATCCAGAAATGAGCTCATCAAAAATCGGCCTTTTTTGAACATACATACTACCTCATCACTACCTCATCTTTTGGGAAAGATACATACCCCAACCTCATCTCATCATTTCAAGATTTATGATACGTCACTCATGCAATATCAAAGGCTAAAGGAACGTCACCACTGCAATTTAAATAAGATCAACTAAATAAAAATTTTAATTTAGGTCCAACATTGGTCCAATTTTCCAACGAGCGGTTGATGTAAAAATTTTGCCTCTAAGTGATGAGCTCATCATTTTGCATACCTACATACATACTACCTCATCATTTCCAAAACATACATTCACCCAAGTGATGAGCTCATTTCTGGATGGCCCCTTAACAACGGTACCTTGTTAATAACGATACCTTGTTAACAATGGTACCTTGTTAACAATGGTACCTTGTTAACAACGGTACCTTGTTAACAACGGTACCTTGTTAACAACGGTACCTTGTTAACAACGGTACCTTGTTAACAACGGTACCTTGTTAACAGCGGTACCTTCTTAACAACGGTACCTTGTTAACAACGGTACCTTGTTAACAGCGGTACCTTCTTAGCATCGGTACCTTACTTACAACAGTACCTTATTAACAACGGTAACTTATTTACAAGGTACCTTATTAACAGCAAATTAAGCAGACAAGACAAGAAAACAAGGCAACTTAGACAAGAAAATAAAAAGAAATAATGACGAGATCTGCAGCACAGGTCTTTATATATGCCGGCTGACACCACTCAGTCATCGATGACGAACAGCGACATATGCTCATTCCACATACCAATTCTATGACGTTGACACCACTGAGTACCAAATCAAGCGTGACGAATAGCGTTACGTGCACATACCAACTCTATGACGTTGACACCACTCTGCACCCAATTTTATACTTTGCGCGTATGCTTACTATGCTTGATTGAAGCTTTGATGATATGACTTTAAACCGAATGTATGGGATTGGGATTTTCGCTTCTCGGGATTCCGTGTTGCCAACACCAAGAATCCCGAAAATCTGACCTCTGAATATGGTATACCCCCGAAAATATGGAATCCCGCATGATCTCCTCCAAAATTGAACATTTGGGATTCCGGCACATACCCCTGGAATCCCAAAAACTCCGGTATTCCGAATTCTGAATGGGCCAAGTCTCGACAGTCAGATACTTGATTCGGCTGTCTCAACCTCAATTCTCCCGTTGCTCTCTTTTATGTTAACCTGTCAGTGTCAACTGTCAACCAAACCTTTTAGCGTTATCAACGATGCAACATACTTTGTTATATAGTTTTTCGCATTATTTGTGAGTGTAATGAGGTTACTTTGCTAACCGTCCCACTCATCGACGGGCGATGTACGATCCTTCTGACTTGCCAGCGATGCTATAGTGACGTCCAAATGTGGAATGTTGCTGCGTGCGCGAGAGTATCATCCTACGATCACACCTAGTGTCTTAAAACTTTGAAACAGCTGAGGTCTGAGTTCATCACCTATCTTGAGTCTACCTGGCTTAGGCTAAAAAACAACCCCAGCTACCCAGTTGAGATGTGGAATCCTTATATTGAGAGCACATTGAATGATGACCGGACAATAAACAACTTCTCCGACTGTTAGGGATCAAACATTGCACTGCAAGTGAACACAGCTGCAGGATTGCCTTGCTAAAGTCAGCGGCAATAGACAATACACTTACGCCGCGCGCAACCTTTAAAATAGTCATCGAGGAAACGATCGCGTTGGATCAAATCCTGTGACGTCACGTCATCACGTGACGACGCAGCGCGTTCATCCTCAGTGACTGCTTGAAGGAAGTGTGCGGCACAGTGTATTTTCTTTTGCCTTCCTCTTCCATAGCTCTTGAGTAATACATTTACGTGCGTATATTCTGCTGTTATGTATGTGTTTCCAGTTTTCAAACTGTTGTAACTGAAAATGTATATATTTTCTTTTCACTTAAGTATGCCACATGAATTTCAACTTATCAAAGCTCACCTTCCACAATTCCACCTAACTTCAATATTACTCACGTTACAAGAATTACAAATAGTTTTTTGGTGTATTTCTAAATGCTGTATTGAAGTCATCACAGAACAGTCATGATAATCATAGCCAGCATGACAAAAGAGATACTTTCCCTGATACATCGAAATTATCGAGGATACTCGGTAGTGCAAATTTGCAAACTCAATGACACCGATATTGTCCCTTTTCCAACTTGTGCTTCACCGGATCTTGACTCCAATCTTAAAAGTTAAGAGTATCTCTTTTACTTTCTTGGATATGAGTGTATGGCCCCTTTCAGAGATTGGGGCCATACCTATGTAATGTAATTGTTGCCTTAATTGCCTTAATAATAATAATAATAATATCAATTTTTTACAGCACTCATTCTAAAAATATCCTTTCTTCCCATATAAAAAGAGGCAAATTCCATGTGCTGAGGGCAGACATCAAGTCAATTATGAAAACTGTTAATAGAGTCACCCACGAAGGACTAATAATAGTTATATGGTTAATTATATTGGAAACAAATTTAATTAAATGTAACTAAAAGTGTACTCTTTAAAACTAGTACATACCATTTAAATTAAGATGTATGAAAACTTAAATAAAGAACATATTTACAAAAATAAGGCTGCATTTTTATGACGTGCCGAGGTCAGGCTGCATAACTTGCCCAAGTAAAATAAATTGAATAAATTTGAAAAGTTTCTTAATAACAGTTGGTAAATGAACATTTAAAAATAACATAACACTGTTGTCAACATAACACTGTTATCATAAAAAGTCAGAACAAACTATGCAGGTGAAATTTACAGCATCCAGGGATGGCCAATGGTTTCAAGAATATTGTTTGAGAGAAGTCAACAAAAATTATGTGTTATTATAACACAAAACACATAGTTAATTGCCATACCAAAGTTACAAGGAAAACTTATCCTGAGGTGAATCACCTTGGCTTATACAAGTGATCAAATGCATTATTCACTGCATAACTTGGATCATCGACTATTGAATCTAACAATAGTGCCTTATACAGTTTCCCAAAGATTTTTGGATCACTTTTATTCCTGATTTCACGGATCGGGTCATTGAATAAGAGTCGCATGATTACAATTGATGAGTAATTTATTAATTCTCTTTTGACTCAATGGTACAGATACAAATGTAAACGATGTGGTTCTTTAATGACAATCAATTTCGTCGTTCTACGACATCTTCAGGTCTGTAAATACAATAAATTAATATAGAATAAAATCATAAACTCTAAACTCTTAAAACTACGGAGTATGTAATGCCTAACCTAAGAACTTGAAATACCTTAAAATACCTTAAAATACGGGGTTCTAGGGCTATCTAGATTCATATACTAACTCGTTACTACCTATCATTAAATTCATGATACTAAATACTGATCAACTAAAATTGCCGTACTAAAACTAGAATAACTAAAAAATTGACTGAAAAACTGATCAAAACTGTATCAAAATCAAATTCAAATTAATGATCGTCGATCGTATGTGCTGATAATCGTACGATAATCGTACTACGTGTTAAAATGATAAATCTGTACAACTTGATATTTACATGAATACAAATCTTGGTACTTACAACCGTGTCAAAAAATTATGTACAAATACATACAATATATATACAGCGTCAATTTTATACAATATTCCCTTTAACTAAAAATCGCTCAAGTTCCTTGCACTCCTCTTTATCATTCAATTCCGGTCCTTGGCTGTAAATGAAAAGTGCCTCATACACCTTACGAAGTACTGTGTTGGATTCTGTACCCAAAAGTCTGAAGGATAGATCCGGGGAAATTCCCAAATGTTCCTTGCTGTAGTGAACCGCCATTGCTTCCTCCTTGTAACTCCCAGTAGTGGGGTTCGTAGCAAACCTGAGATGTTCACTCAATCGTTCGTTGAGTGACCGTGAACTCTCCCCAACATACTGTTTGGAACACAAGTTACAAGTTATTTCGTAGATCGGACACATAGTTAACACGTAGTACGATTATCGTACGATTATCAGCACATACGATCGACGATCATTAATTTGAATTTGATTTTGATACAGTTTTGATCAGTTTTTCAGTCAATTTTTTAGTTATTCTAGTTTTAGTACGGCAATTTTAGTTGATCAGTATTTAGTATCATGAATTTAATGATAGGTAGTAACGAGTTAGTATATGAATCTAGATAGCCCTAGAACCCCGTATTTTAAGGTATTTTAAGGTATTTCAAGTTCTTAGGTTAGGCATTACATACTCCGTAGTTTTAAGAGTTTAGAGTTTATGATTTTATTCTATATTAATTTATTGTATTTACAGACCTGAAGATGTCGTAGAACGACGAAATTGATTGTCATTAAAGAACCACATCGTTTACATTTGTATCTGTACCATTGAGTCAAAAGAGAATTAATAAATTACTCATCAACTTTTATTCCTGAGGTCTAATGGGAGGATATTCCAAGCTTTTGCTCCTAGATAGTAAAAGTTTTTTAGGTTAGCAGATTTGGGTGTGTAGAGGTTACAGTTTGCACCATCTCTACTACCTCCAGAGATGAACTTGAACTTATTCATAAAGTTGGAAGGACTGAGATCATTTATGATTCTAAACATGTAGCAAGATAAATGTACTTGTCGCCTAAGATGAAGCGGCAACCACTTCATGTCTCTATAAACATTGATGCTACTTTCTGTCTTTTCAACGCCTAAGGCAATCTTAGCAACTTTTTTGTATAAGATATCAAGTTCAAGAAGTTTAGTTCTTGATGCCCTGCCATAAATAGTATCTAAATAGTCAAAATGAGGTAAGATGAGTGAATTGGCAAACATTTTCCTATTTTCAATGGTAGCAAAGTGCTCCTCTGTACATAGCGCCAATACGTTTCTGTATTTTTTCTTGATGTAATCTACATGCAAGTCAAATTTAAGAAGATTATCAACAATTAGCCCTAGATATTTATAGGATTTACATTCTTTAACAGAGTAATTACCAAATATGTTGATTTTCACCCCAAAAATTGAATTTTATCAAAGATAATAATCTTGGTTTTATCTACATTTAAAGCAAGTTTATTGACACAAAGCCATTTAATGATGGTGATCATTTCAATTCTTATGTTGAGATAACTATTCCTACATATGTTTTCAAATAATAGTGCACCATCATCTGCAAATAAATAAGGCTTGGATAAATTACATGCATTGACAATATCATTGATATATATACTAAACAGCAGAGGACCAAGAAGACTACCTTGCGGCACACCAAATTTAAAACTTACATACATACTCTTTATTCCCGAGATTTTTGTTGCTTGCTTTCGGTTTGTGAGATAGTTTTTAATCCACAGAATAACTGTACCATCAACACCATAAAATTTGAGCTTCTCTATAAGGATGCTGTGATCTACAGTATCAAAGGCTTTCTTAATGTCTAGAAAATAATTGCTGGGATGTTGCCTTTACACTTGTTATCAAATAACACATCAAACATGTCTAATGTGAGGTAAGTTGTTGAGTAATTCTTCCTAAAACCATACTGATGATCAGTTAAGAGTTTGTTTTCATCAAAGTATTTTGTTAACTGCTCATTAACACAATGCTCAATACATTTGGAAACCAAGGGCAGAATAGATATTGGTCTGTAATCATTAGGATCATTTGCATCTCCACCCTTGAAGATTGGAGTTACCATTGCTAATTTAAAAGAATCTGGAAACTGTCCAGATGAGAGACTAAAGTTAACAATATGGCTAATACAGTGAATAATAATAGGTAGTACAGATTTTATAACTTTCAGAGGTAGCTTATCATTAGTTGACTTATCAGATGGTATTGACATAATATATGACTTAATGGTCTCACTAGATACTTCTTCAAACGAGCAGAGTGAAGACTGAATGTTATTACTTATCAAGAAATCCTTATACGATATATTATCATAGATAGGAATTGTTTTGTTGATTGTGTTCCCAATCTCACTAAAGTGTTTATTCAAGTTGTCTGCATTGATAATTTCAGTATCAACATTTGGCTGTGTATTACTTTAGATGGCATGTTTGTAGCTACCTTTAATAGATTTCCATATTCCTTTAAGTCATTTTGTCTCGTGTACGGATGGGTCTGAACTAATATCTTTACACGATAACCGAACGTTTCATTAATTTAAATGTCATTTTTTGGACCATTGCCAGAGCAAAAGTTGCAACTGCCCTATCTGGGCATATCCTTTTTGAGGTCAAAGCACCCCTTAAGTTTTTCATCCGACGAAAAACAGTTCATTTGTTCAGTTAGCATCCACGTGTGCTGCAACAGCCTCATTTTGATTATCTCGCACTTCCTGGGTCCGTTGATAGCGCAGTTTCTTTGACATCGAAATTTGTGGTCAGTTTCGTACAGCGGGTAAAAATTAGAAATTTGAATCGCTGTAGATGGACTAAGAAACCTTGGTTGTCAGTAAACCCGATCATTTAAATCCAAATGTCTGAAAAAAACGAAAATCACATCAAAAGTCACTCCCGGCAGCCGTTTCTCCAGAAAATCGCAAGTGACAATCTTTTCCGAACGCACTATTATTTTAGAAATCTGCTACACATTTGTAAGACTCGATTGAATTGTACACTTTTGTAAAGCAAATAGCAGTCAATTCCAAAACTTTAGTTACTACAGTTGTCACCGACTCAGCAGTGATTATCGACCGACCTCTGCCACAGTTTTTATGAAAACAATCCATCTGGAATATCCTCCGTTATGTCCATCTTAAGATCTTGAATTTAAAGGAAATGTAACGCCAAATTTAAAAAAAAACTACACACTTAATTTAACAGTAGTAGCGTAATAGAAAGTACTCGCATAGAACTGATTATAATCTGCACGTGCACAAAGACTGGTTTCCATAGCAACGATGCATCTTTTCTCCATTTTGCGTATTTCGTTTCTCTTGATATTTTCTTGGCAAGCTCAAATTAATGGTGTGCGCCCGCACAAACAACAATTATTCACGTGTCAATTTAATTTATATTAAGGATCGGTATAATGGGTTTGAACGATTGTTTAAAAACTGATGCGAAACTTTCATGCGACTGACCATGTAATACACCTAACATTTTAAAGTTGAAAATTTGATTTCTCTTATTGAATTGACCAAACCATGATACTGATATAATAGTTTAATTTGTAACATGATATCTATTACCCAAACTGCATACTCTAATCTCGTAGTTTGATTCAATTTTTGTCATTGCAGACAAGCTCCGAACTTCAGAAGTGACAGTGGAGCATCCTTTTCATTCGTTACACTAGAGAATAGAAATAGAGAAGTTATCTGCGGATCTGACGCTTACACCAAACCTCTCTCCCTGAATTCGTGATTTCATAAACGCCTCCGTTTCAAACGTGAGTAAAATTTTCAAGTTTTGTTTCACAAGCCTCACCATTTTGAATCGCTTCATAACTTGTAATGAAGTAATGATATTCCAAATGCTTGTATTGACTGAGAACATTGCACAGGTAACAAAAACTCGTTTTCACATTCTAAAGTTCTAAATGGCAGCAATTTTTTGAAATAGCAAAGACTCAGATTGAATCATGTGTAACACGTATGTGTGCTCATCAGTCAATAGAACCTCGTCGATAGGGTAGTAAAAAGGGTTGTGATGCAAACCTAAGACAGTTTTTTACATCAGGAAATCTGTTTGTCATTCATTTCGAGTGTTTACACTACTGCAAATCTAATAATAGAGTCTTAAATCATGATTCCGGGGTTAATTCGGGTGGGCGACATCTCATCTCAAGACATTTCATCTCAGGACACTTCATCTCCCTGTCCTGACCCTAACCGTAACCCTTACCCAAACCCTAACCCTGACCCTTACCCAAACCCTAACCCTGACCCTAACCCAGACCCTTACCTTTGCATAGAGCTGATATATTGCGAGATAAAGTGTCCTGAGATGAAGTGTCCTGAGATGAAATGTCCGTTCCCCGTTAATTCTCTTTTAAACTCCCTTTTTACCACACTTTTCACCACCCTACCTCGTCAATACGGTAGTTAAAAGGGGTAGTAAAAAAGGGGGTGAACGACATTTCATCCCACGACATCTCAGGACACTTCATCTCCCTGTCCTGACCCTAACCATAACCCTGACCGTAACCAGAACACTTACTCTAACCCATAACCAAACCCTAGCCCTAACCCAGACCCTAACCTTTGCGTAGAGTTGACATATTGCGAGATTAAGTGTCATGAGATGAAGTGTCGTGAGATGAAATGTCCGTTCCCCATTCATAGTACTTGTGATTCTCAGGTAGATGAGGGCTGAGGCTCCCCTGTTATCAGGATAGTACGGCTATTCCCTGAGATCTGATTTTAGACTTTTAGAGCTGGCATGCCTACTGTCCCAGCTAGTGTTAGCAGGGGTATCATTATGTCTAAAACTTTTCAACCTAAATCCCACTATAAGAAATGAGCGTCCGAATATAAAGTGCAGGCAGGAAGTGATAAATCTTAAACTTGATTCAATGAAATCAGCAATGGCAAATTTTTCTCAAGAGAGTAAGAGTTAAACATACTGCCAAGAAAATCTTGAAGTTATATCCCAATTCAATTTTCGGAACGTCAATACCTATAACGTCATGAAACACAGAATCGAATTTGAATTTGAAATCAATCTGGGTATTTGCTTTTCCCTAAAATTGTGCTATGTAGAATGTGGACAAGAGTCATAAGGTAGGTAGTATACCTGAAATATCATGCTCGCTACTTTGTTCTAAAAATCAGTTGAATACTGAAATTATAATTACTTAATTATGATAATTGTTATTTACTGTTGCTCTGTTAAGCTGCATGAATAATATTGATATAAATTCCTCTCAGATGATTGTGTTGATCCTGGGGTAAGAAGAGTGATCCTGTTTTAGTCGGAGTTCGGACAGACGGCAGGTTCAGAATTTGATCCCTTTCCTTTCGATGATCTAATTTGAGGATGGCGCTTTGCGATTCACTTAAGTAAAGCACACAATGGTTTAGTAATTGAAAACATTTTAGATTCAGCTGTGAATTGATCGAATTCATTGAACAACGATGCTCTGTTCCATGGGTAACAAGCAGCATTATGTGATTCCCGTGGATTTGCCCCACTGGTCACAAAAAATATTGGAATATTTACTTGTATGGAGGGCGCCGAGCAGCTTATGTTGGACTAATTCCACAACCATGTGCATATATGAAATCTGGCAGTACTCCAGAGACGCAGGATCGAAACCAGGCCACACCCACTCGGTGCTTCATTGACACTTGATCCAATCGGGCAAGCAGGCACCCCATCCTCTGTGGAAACTCAACACACTTGCCAATTGTTCAATATCTCGTTGGCACTGCCTGTCCTCCATAGAGTCTCATCGCCACTTCCCCTTTGCAGCCTTAAAACTTCATCCCACCGAAACTCCACGGCCACCATCCACTTCTTATCATATTCCATAGGTAATCATGGCATTAATGCCATTCAGAGCAACCGCTTAGAATTTTGCATTTAATGGCAAATCTTCTCATCAAGTGATTATGCAGTAAAATATTAGCAATGAATCACCGTTACTACTAATCAATTAGGCTTGATGGGCCATGGTCGGGATTATCAAGAGTAATTTGACTTTATATATGCGATGACAAAATGTTCTGTGTCCTGATGACTTTTTGTAAATTGTTACCTCTTTTATCTCAAATGATTGCTTTAGCAGTTCAGCTTCAGTCTCTGGGTAATTTGAAATACATCCATATAATATAACGGGCGTTATGTTCTGTATTTCATTTGTTTTGAATCTCAGAGCCTGTTCTAGCTTCTTGTGAGTATAAGAGACAGCTAAGAACCTGCAAATTAAATTTCTATTATCGTCTCAAAATCATGAAGCTTTTAGTTTCTATCGATATGATTTATACGGAGCCACTGCTGTGAGCTGTACAACTGTAGAATTTTCTGATTCATTACTTTGGTATTGCAGAGTGTAGTTTTCAATTTGTAAATCATCTGTATCAATCAGAATAGAAATTTCCATGTCTGCACAACTACAATGAGAATTTTCAATGAATACGCGTATTTTCTCAAAATCTAGTTTTCCGATCTGTTTGGTTAATTTGCGGCGCGGCGTAACGCCGCGCACGTACTCAAGAAAGCTTGGTCAGAAATAGGGGTGTCGTTTCGCGACACCCCTGGTTAGGGGAACGGAAAACGTTGCGTGCGCGGCGGAGGGTAGGGTAACATCCTACAACGCTTCCCTGAGGAAGCGCGCCGCGCAACGCAGACAGGGATATACGTGTTTAGCAACCTGTTAAGCAAGCTTAGGAACGGCAGTCGAATAACATTAAACACCACGCATTAAAATTAAATTAAAAGGTCGAGAATTCAGTGATTAAATATAAACTTTATACATTATAACTCTATTACTATACATTATATAATACAAGTACATATTGACATATAATACATCGACACTTGCCATGTCATTAAGTATTAACACAAAATGCTATTCTTCGTTCCTTGAAATAAAGTTAGACGTATACAATAACAAATTAAGTACCAGTAGTAATATTTATAAAATCTTCAATCTGATTCTGAATCAAGTTAATTAAATAAATTCGGGGAACGGACATTTTGGGATAAAGTCAAGGGTTTCAGAACACTCGATTGACGGAGGGCTCGAAAAAGACGTCTTTCGAAAAGGACGTCAATCGAGCGATCGAGCATTTTGAACACATTGACATGCAATACAATCCTTTCCATGCATTTAAACTAGTGTGGTTAGGGAGCCGTCACATATTACGTCATCACTCGACGGGGGGGGGTCTGGGAGGGGGTTTTCAAATGCTGACAGGTGATGACAGGGGGAGGGGGTTTGAGGTTTGCTGACGTCAGCAAAAATTTTGAATTTTTCAAATCCTTAGGATACGATTTCCAAACTTTTTCGTTTACAATACTTTGTTTCGGAGTAACCATTTCATTTCTGCAATATGATATCTATAATTCCAAACTAACTGGGCACGTGACAAGCTTTTTAATGATTAAATGAGGTTCGTCTATAACAATTAGAACCAAATTTCGCTTGTTTATAACGAATTCAACAATATGATTCACACCACACGTACATGATTGATATTTCATGTCTGTTGTTTTGATTCCAAATGATCAAAATTTGTTTTGAAAAAGTAGGGGGGGGGGTTGATCATTGATCAATGCTGACGTCAGCATGGGGGAGGGGGTCAGCCAATGATGACAGACGGGGGTCGAAAATGGGCAAAAAAGTGATGACGTAATATGTGACGGCTCCCTTATATCGCTAAACTGCCCGTTAGTCCAGGCTAACTCCCAACTGACTACTGAGAGTGTCACAACTCTAAGTTAGGCAGTCCGAACTCCCGCAACTTGTCAATGTTGCGCAGCTGCACCAGTTGGCAAGTGTTGTTCCATCTGGACTGTGCCTGCTCGAGCTTCCCGGCCACTGCATCCATTGCTTCAACCAGGATCCCTTCGTACTTCTGCTCCATATCTCTCTGTGGAGGATGGGTTGTTAGGGGTGGAATAGTGTTGTTAGGGGAGGAGTGGGGTTGTTAGGGGATGAGTGGGGTTGTAAGGGAAGGAGTAGGGTTGTTAGGGAAGGAGTGGGGTTGTTAGGGAAGGAGTGGGGTTGTAAGGGAAAGAGTGGGGTTGTAAGGGAAAGAGTGGGGTTATTAGGGAAGGAGTGGGGTTGTTAGGGAAGGAGTGGGTTTGTTAGGGGAGGAGTGGGGTTGTTAGGGGAGGAGTGGGGTTGTTAGGGGAGGAGTGGGGTTGTTAGGGAAGGAGTGGGGTTGTAAGGGAAAGAGTGGGGTTGTAAGGGAAAGAGTGGGGTTATTAGGGAAGGAGTGGGGTTGTTAGGGAAGGAGTGGGTTTGTTAGGGGTGGAATAGTGTTGTTAGGGGAGGAGTGGGGTTGTTAGGGGATGAGTGGGGTTGTAAGGGAAGGAGTAGGGTTGTTAGGGAAGGAGTGGGGTTGTTAGGGAAGGAGTGGGGTTGTAAGGGAAAGAGTGGGGTTGTAAAGGGAAAGAGTGGGGTTATTAGGGAAGGAGTGGGGTTGTTAGGGAAGGAGTGGGGTTGTTAGGGGAGGAGTGGGGTTGTTAGGGGAGGAGTGGGGTTGTTAGGGGAGGAGTGGGGTTGTTAGGGAGGAGAGGGGTTGTTAGGGAAGGAGTGGGGTTGTTAGGGAAGGAGTGGGGTTATTAGGGAAGGAGTAGGGTTGTTAGGGAAGGAGTGGGGTTGTTAGAAGAGGAGTGGGGTTGTTAGGGGATGAGTGGGGTTGTTAGGGAAGGAGTGGGGTTGTTAGGGAAGGATTGGGGTTGTTAGGGGAGGAGTAGGGTTGTTAGGGGATGAGTGGGGTTGTTGGGGGAGGAGTGGGGTTGTTAGGGAAGGAGTGGGGTTGTTAGGGAAGGAGTAGGGTTGTTAGGGAAGGAGTGGGGTTATTAGGGAAGGAGTAGGGTTGTTAGGGATGGAGTGGGGTTGATAGGGAAGGAGTGGGGTTGTTAGGGAAGGAGTGGGTTGTTAGGGAAGGAGTTGGGTTGTTAGGGTAGGAGTGGGGTTGTTGGGGGAGGAGTGGGGTTGTTAGGGAAGGAGTGGGGTTGTTAGGGAAGGAGTGGGGTTGTTAGGGGAAGGAGTGGGGTTATTAGGGAAGGAGTAGGGTTGTTAGGGAAGGAGTGGGGTTGTTAGGGGAGGAGTGGGGTTGTTAGAGGAGGAGTGGGGTTGTTACTTGTTAGGGAGGAGAGGGGTTGTTAGGGGAGGAGTAGGGTTGTTAGGGAAGGATTGGGGTTGTTAGGGAAGGAGTGGGGTTGTTAGGGAAGGAGTGGGGTTGTTAGGGAAGGAGTGGGGTTGTTAGGGAAGGAGTGGGGTTGTTAGGGGAAGAGTGGGGAAGAGTGGGGTTGTTAGGGAAGGAGTGGGGTGGTTAGGGAAGGAGTGGGGTTGTTAGGGAAGGAGTGGGGTTGTTAGGGTAGGAGTGGGGTGGTAGTGATATAAATGAACTCACCATTTCCCGCTCCATTTTCTCAACGGTGTCATCGTATTTCTTCTGCAGTTCTGACTTCTCAGCTTCAGTTTCCTCCAGCTTTGTCTTGGTTGTATCGAGCTGTACCTGCATAATGGATTCAATGGTTCAAAGTGTAGCAGTGTATCAAATCAAGAAAGTGTTGACAAGTAGCACTCCACTATGTACAGTAGGTTGCAGTGTGACACTATTAAGAGTACGTTGCATCAAGCTGTACCTGCATATGGGCGAGGTTTGTCTCTAGGAGGTGTATTCTCAGAGCCATGGTGCTCTGCATCGTCTTGTATTGTCTCACCATGTCCGCCGAGATGTCCAGCTTTTCTTCCTTCTCACTCGCAACCACCTCCTCCCATTCACTCACCTGGTGCCGGATTATTGAGTTTAAGGCCTTCGATAATTTTGCCATTTTTTGCAAAAATATCAATCGTAGCTGAAGTTTTTAGCCGATGAGTAAAGCACACTTTCGAAAAAACGCGAACTGAGAAAATGGCGATAATATGGTTTTTTAGAGTTTTTTTTTAAAAACCTCAAACCGCGATTTTAGCAGCAATCAACCCAGTTCCAAGGCCCAAACTTGCAGAGAATACGTAACCCAACGCTAATCATCGAATAAAGTTGGTCTCATTGAAAAATATTGATATTTGACCAAGTTATGGACCAATATAGGATTGCACGACGCGCGTATGCCCATATATGGGCATACATTTTTCGGCCATAACTCGGCCATTTTTTCCCTCCCCATTGACGCTTTGTGTATACAAAAAGGCAAATGAGAGGGTTGGCAGAGATCGTGGTTTGGGAAGGTGAGAATAGGGATATGTGTATATCAGGTCCTGATTTGCAATACAACTACTGTAATTTCTTAAAAGTGCCCGGATTGCTCCTTTAAGTTTATAATATCAGTCGCGAAAATGTCCCTCCGTCCCTCCGTCCGTCCCCTTTTCACACAAATCTTCAAAATCACGAATTTCCTAATTCATGAAGCTTTCGGTTGTCAAAAATTTTAATCTTATACGTTGACCAGGCCCATCCGTGCCACATTCCCAGTCACTAAAGTTTTCATATCGACCAAATCTGGAAATTGTCCTGGAAATTGTTTTTCATTTCGACTATTTCAAACCGAAAAACACGATTTTTTTCGCCAAAAAAGATTTTGACTGAGTAAATGTGAAGAAGGCTTGCCAAATTTGACTACCTTAGTACCAGAAATATAGGCGACTAATAATTAAGGCGCAAGATATTAAGGCGACAAGATATTAAGGCGATTTTTTTCCTGGAGTTTCAATTGAAGTTTTTTCCCGAAAATAAACGATTTTTTCAATTAAAATGGCTATGAAATGAATATAAAATTGAACGAAAATGCAAAAAAAAGTCTTGTCGAGTAGGCCTTCAAAATACAGTACATCATATCCTGAGCTTTTCAAGCGGATCAATGAACATTTTAGAGTCAATACCGACATCCTTACATCGTGCCACATCGTCAGTGATACCAAAAAGTTGCACTGATAACTGGCTATTAAGTTATTTATTTAATATGTTGCTAAATTGAAAAAGTCGATTGGGGAGGAAAAAATAACTGAAAATAAAGTCTTTAAAAAATTAAGACTACCAGATATTTAGACGATCAGATATTTAGGCGACAAGAAATTAAGGCGATTTTTCCAAAATCGCCTTAATTTGTTGTCGCCTATATTTCTGGTACTAAGGTATTCTCTGAGAAATGATGTGGGAAATCGAATCAATATTACATAACAATAAAAAACTGAAATTTTACACGTATTGTTACACATAATTAACATGTCATTTCACGACTTGGTAGCGCAATCGGTAAGCGCGTCGGACTTTATAGTGCTGGCACGCTAGAGGTTACGGGTTCGAGCTCGACTATAGTCAAATTTCAAATTTTTATTTTCTTATCTTCAGTTTTCTGATAGCAAAAAATGACCCTGTACAGCCCAATCAGTTCATCAGAAAGGTTTTAAATCAGGTCACAGAAAATTTTCAGTAATAAGTTTAATTCAGCAGTTAGATTTCGAAATACACGATGGCACGATACTCAACTAAGCATGTTGCCCAGGTCGTTAAGACTAGAATTTCCAAAATGTTGATTTACAAGACATCAAGCACCGCGGGGGATGGAAATTAAGCGCCTGCATACGGGAACAATGGACAAACAAGAATTGTGTCGGCAGGCGCAATTCTTGTTTAAGATATAGACTTCAATCTTTTATGACAACTTAGGGGACCATTATCTTTTGATAGCACACCTAAAATCCCGTCCAAGTCGCTTTTTAAAAAAATCCGCCCATTTTGGGCACAGGCGCCACCAGTGGGTCTGATGGTACCAAACCCGGCCAGAAACGTGTTTTCCAAATTAAGTGAAGTACCCGCACTCACTTTCAGTTTCAGATCGTTGGCTCTGGCATCGCTTCTTCGAGCTAGCTCTGTCCTCGTCTCCAGCTCGTGTTTTAGGGAGTCAACTTCTTGCAGCGTTTTCGTGTACTTGTCTTTGACAGACAACTCCCCCGCATCTCCTTTCTTCCCCTTCTTCTTTCCTTTCTTTTTCTTAGGGGGCATGGCTACGAGGAAAACAAATGTTAGTATCGATCAGAAGATTTTCAGAAATTTCAATTGGCAAAGTCTTGTGCGAAATAAGGCCATATGTTTAAGGGGCCTTTAACACATTTGTCCATCGAATGGAATTGGTCGACCAACTCCATTTAAACGACAGATTTTTTTTACATACTTCAAATGACAAAGTGATCAGTCGTGTTTAGTTAATTAATTGGGTGATGTACAAGGCCAAAGATTTTCCGTGTATTAACCACATCCACCCATTAGATCGACCGATGCGTAAAACACACTCCTAAAGTCATACTATGGATGTAGCATCAAGAAGCATGTATAACGTAATCATACACTTGTGAGTAGAGTAAAGCCTTGCATATGTTTTCAAGGAAAGTCACAAGAACATGATGTAAGCCGAGGTAAGTTGTGCGACTTCACTTCAGTTGAAAGCAGGGCGCGCGGCGTGAAATTGATCACACTAAATGCTGAAAAGAGTACGTTTAAAAGCCCAGAGTTTTGACTCCGCGCGCCACGTAAAGGGGCTCGTAAATTTGGCAAGCAGTAGGATTTTGGGAACCAAGGAGGAAGTAAAATGATTTGCTGCGTCAGCCCACGTGCTGCTGTATTATCTCACGTGACCACAATAATGACACACCATCCTAAAGCAGTGGAATAGCGATATTTAGGGTCATAAAAACTTTTTTCTTTATTTATTTTACTTTTATGCAATGAATTCGTACCAAATTTCACGAAAATTTAAGGCAAATGAGTGGAACTAAGTGAATCAAATTTTGGGTGTCAAATCTGAGAAAGGACTTGGAAAACAGGGATATCTTTTAAAAGCGCAAAATTTAGAAAAATAAGATTGTCTCAAATTTCTCTTGACAGAGTTTCACAAAACTTTCAGGATAACTTCAGAGTTGAGCATTCTAACAAGCTTGGGAGGGGTACAATGCGACTTACACGGTCGCTAAAACAAGCCTGGGAGGGGTATAACCAAACTTACACGGTCGCTTAAACAAGCTTGGGAGGGGTATAACCAAACTTACACGGTCGCTTAAACAAGCTTGGGAGGGGTATAACCAAACTTACACGGTCGCTTTAACAAGCTTGGGAGGGGTACAATGCAACTTACACGGTCGCTTAAACAAGCTTGGGAGGGGTATAATGCAACTTACAAGGTCACTAAAACAAGCCTGGGAGGGGTACAATGCAACTTACACGGTCGCTAAAACAAGCCTGGGAGGGGTAGGTATATTAAATAATTCCTATTTTAATGTGTTAGCAATTCTATTTCACAATTAGTTAGTATATATAATATATATTAGCATAATTTGACTCGAATGAAACGCCAAGAAATCAATTTTAACATGTAAAGTTTCCAAAATAAGTTATTTAAAAGGATGTTAAACAATTCATCGCAAGCTTAAAACATTTCTAAGAAGTCATAAAAATATTCGGATACCGTTGCAAAGTCCGCCTCACAGCGCTGGAAAGAGCAGAGTCTCAGCGATTGAAAGCAGCACTTGGTTTTATCAACAATCAGAAGTCACATAGTTTAGTAAGGAGTACTAGCTGCCAGCCACTTGCACCGAACTCAGGATCTTCCGCTCGTTGTCAGTTAGTGCCTGACAGAGGGTGTGATACGTGGTGTGTGTGGAGAGTTGAGTGAGGAACTGCTGTAAGTGGGCGTGCAGGTCCACCTCATTCAGAGGATCGTCTTTAGTGTCGTCATCCTCGTCATCATCATCCCCCAGATAGTGAGCTAGCTGAGCAATGGACATGAGCTGAGTCTCCTCCTCCTCCTCCTCTTCCTCTTCTCCCTCCTCCTCGCTGAGATCTCCTTGCATCTCCGCCTCCTTCTCCTCCATGATGTTACTGAACTCCTGTACCAGGATCTTGAAGATCTTCACAGTGATGGGGATCATGGTGGGTTCTTGCTGCTGCTTCTTAGACCTTGTGATCCTGCCACCTTCCAGTGCCATGTCGTCATCAGAGACCAGGATGCCAGCCAGGTGGCACTCTGGAGCCAGAAGGAGAGGTAGGAACTTGGTGAGTGCCACTACTGCTGCCTTCGTCTCATACTCTCCAGTAAACAGCTCCTGGATCTCACACCACGCCTTCAGCACAAAGGCCAGGCCGTTATCTCCACTGGGGGTGGTGATGGACTGCAGGAAACCCATGGAGCCCTCCAAGTCGTGGTTAAAGAGCTTGATGAACACTACTAACATACTCTGTTGGATGGTAGGAGACTCACACTTGGAGAGTTTGTTAAGGACTGCCTGTAAGATGTCGTTCACGTTCAGAGCACTCCCTGCGAACTTGATAAGGCTGGAGACGAGTCTGCCAGCGTAGAGTGCCCCATACTCTGAGACTTCAGGAGCCAGCATGCGAGCTACTAACTGCAGAGTCAAGTCCATCCCAGACATACCGTGTAGCTGAAGTGCTGCTACTTGGGGGTAGCCCTGAGCCAGACACGCCCTCACACACTCCCCTCCACTCTGTAACAGAGCTGTGCTCTCCTTCACTGCTCCCAGCGTGAACTGCAGTACGGCGGGGAACACTTCATTCACGTAGATCTGAGGGGGTAGCAAGTGAGGGGGGAGGGGAATAGCAAGTGAGGGGGAGGAGAGGGGGGGAGGGGGAGAGGGGGATGGGAGGGGAGGGGAGGGGGATAGCAAGTGAGGGGAGGAGGAGGAGGGTGGAGGGGGATAGCAAGTGGGGGAGGAGGGGGAGAGGGGGAGGGAAAAGCACCCCACTACTCACGTCTGGTAGAGGTGAGGGTGTCTTCCTGATGAAGACAGTGAGGAGGTCCATCACCTCACTCCTCATATCTTCCTCGTCCTCCTCACTTTGCTTCTTTGGTGAGGTGGCAGCCGGGGTCCTCAGGATCTGGAGCAGCACGGGAACCACAGTGTTCTGGATGCTGCCTCTGCACTCTGCTATCTCAGCAAGAGTCATCAGCACCTCATTAACCTGAACGTGAGGTGTTAAAGCTCTAAAGAAACCAAAGAGCTCAAAGAAAGAAAATTCATTACTTTATTATTTAGATAATAATATGAAACATGGCTTTTAGTTATTACTTTAATATTCTCGAGTGTACTGCGCTAACAAGTGATAGTAATCACTAATGCTGCACAAGCAACAATACATCCTGAGAACAATACATCATTAGAAATATAGCAACTCTCACTGAGACAAGGTTATTAAAAGCACTGAGCTCCGAAGAAACCCCTCACTCCAATGTTCCCTCATTAACCTGACTAACAATGAAGGTATCACTAGCGTGTTTCACGAACAACTCCACCAGGAACTTGTTGACTTTGTCCGCTTCCAGAGCCACAATGTCCGGTCTCACAGGAAGACAGACCCTCAGAGAATCTAAACAGAGCATGAGCAGGTCACCCTCCAGAGAACCTGCCAAGTTCAGGAGGGAGGGGATGAAGAGCTCCATGGGTTGTCGGAGGACTTGCTTCTCCTCCGGGGTCTCCAGCTCAGCACACATCGCATACACTCCCTTCATCGCTCCAATCATTACTGGAGCTGCAGCTCCTGGCTGTAGAGCCTTAGCGATACACTCCAACAGTGTGTTCATAGCAACCTCGCCAGGCAACCTCTGAAAGGGGTTTAAGGGCTTGAGAGGGGAGACAACCTCACGACAGTCTTCAAGAAGCCCGATCACCATCGTGAAACCTCACGACAGTCTTCAAGAAGCCCGATCACCATCGTGAAATTCTTCCGTGGAATTCCGAATTCAACGATGGTGGTCACCGGTCGGGCTTCTTGGAGACTGCCCATGACCTAACTACCGGAAACTGTAAGTAACTGCAAATTGTAACCTCGTAAGTTACCTTGACATAAGAAGCAGTAAGCCATATCAGTCTGCCCAGGAGATAAGGTTTGTCAGTGGCTAAGCCTGGCACCACTACGCTGTTGTAGAAGCCCTCGAAAGAGAAAGCCACCTTGTTCGCCGCCACGCACTCCTCCACCGCATCCCCACTGATGTTCATGGCGGTGGCGCACGCCTCGTACTCCTTCCAGTTGAAGCCCTCAGCTACAGGCCCGCAGGAACTGATGTGGCGGGAGATGGCGCTCATCAGCGCCTCTACGTAGGAAGTCTTCAGTTCTGTGGAGAGGTCGATGAGGAGCTCCATGGCTGCCGTCCTGACCGTGTAGTTCATGCTGTCCTCATCATCATCCTCAACGTACTTCTCAGGGTCATCGTCCCACAACTCCATCTGAGAGAACAAGGGTCACTAAAGAATATAATATCAGTCTAATCGTAAGAAAAATATCAGACTTGGTCTGGTCAAAAAATATTGAAATATTCCCATCTTATGAACTAAAACCGACCAAAATCGATGCGCAATGCCAAAATAGGCATTGGGATTAAGTTCATTCTACTGACTGGTACTGACCTGGTACTCTGGGATAGAGAGGTAGGTGATGAGGTAGAAGACCACGTCTGGCAGAACATTCCGGATCATCGCTTTGTATTTCTTCTTCTCCGTGAGACTCTGGATGAACTCGAATATGGCTTGCACCAGGTTCCCAAAACCAATCTCCGCTCCGTCACTATCCACCTGTGGCGCGATATTTAGAAGCTTATTGATAACCACCGCATGATTATTTCAAAAGATAGATAATATGATCCTAAAATATACGAATCAAGTATAATTTGACTGAAAGGATCCGGAATAGTGCTTGATGTGTATGCTTTGATAAACACTCTGAGACAGCCCATGATTTAAATAATTGTGTTTTAAAAAAGACTTTGAAATCATGCTCTCCATCACCAGCTCTACAGTTTGTGGTTACTAACATCATCTCCATCATCGTAGTCAGGGTTGTTAACGACTGAAGCGAGGTGGTTCTCAGCGTTTGTTGTTAGTAACTTCCATAGCACTGGCAGGGCAGTAGCCACCTGTGAATTAATCCATTAGTCACTGGTCAGTAAGCAATGAGTATGATATGGATGACAGTATGGTTAAGGAGGATAATAACTGAATAATGGTACTTCATCCTCCAAGACACTAATTGAACTCCTCTACCCTCCCTCCGAAACCACTCCCAGCCTCATTCTCTGACCTTGTCTCCCATCTCACTATCTCAATCTGTTTGGGAATGGTTAGGGTTGTCTGACCTTGTCTCCCATCTCACTATCTCAATCTGTTTGGGAATGGTTAGGGTTGTCTGACCTTGTCTCCCATCTCACTATCTCAATCTGTTTGGGAATGGTTAGGGGTTGTCTGACCTTGTCTCCCATCTCACTATCTCAATCTGTTTGGGAATGGTTAGGGTTGTCTGACCTTGTCTCCCATCTCACTATCTCAATCTGTATGGGAATGGTTAGGGTTCTCTGACCTTGTCTCCCATCTCACTATCTCAATCTGTTTGGGAATGGTTAGGTTGTCTGACCTTGTCTCCCATCTCACTATCTCAATCTGTTTGGGAATGGTTAGGGTTCTCTGACCTTGTCTCCCATCTCACTATCTCAATCTGTTTGGGAATGGTTAGGTTGTCTGACCTTGTCTCCCATCTCACTATCTCAATCTGTTTGGGAATGGTTAGGGTTGTCTGACCTTGTCTCCCATCTCACTATCTCAATCTGCTTGGGAATGGTTAGGGTTGTCTGACCTTGTCTCCCATCTCACTATCTCAATCTGTATGGGAATGGTTAGGGTTCTCTGACCTTGTCTCCCATCTCACTATCTCAATCTGTTTGGGAATGGTTAGGGTTCTCTGACCTTGTCTCCCATCTCACTATCTCAATCTGTTTGGGAATGGTTAGGGTTCTCTGACCTTGTCTCCCATCTCACTATCTCAATCTGTATGGGAATGGTTAGGGTTGTCTGACCTTGTCTCCCATCTCACTATCTCAATCTGTTTGGGAATGGTTAGGGTTGTCTGACCTTGTCTCCCATCTCACTATCTCAATCTGTTTGGGAATGGTTAGGGTTGTCTGACCTTGTCTCCCATCTCACTATCTCAATCTGTTTGGGAATGGTTAGGGTTGTCTGACCTTGTCTCCCATCTCACTATCTCAATCTGTTTGGGAATGGTTAGGGTTGTCTGACCTTGTCTCCCATCTCACTATCTCAATCTGTTTGGGAATGGTTAGGGTTGTCTGACCTTGTCTCCCATCTGTTTGGGGAAGGTCTGCACTAGTTTTGAGAGGAAGTTGACACACTCCGTCTGCAGCTTGTAATCCTCCTTGACTGTGACAGGCCGGCCGATGATCCCCACTGTGCAGTCCACCAGCCCTGGTAGAATGGGGAAGAGCAGGGACTGGTTGGCAGTGTTGTCCACCGTGTCCATGTGGCTGATTAGAGTCGTGAACACACCGAATATGGACAGCACTCGAGCCCTGGTCCCCGGTCCGAAGCTCTCGGTGTGGAACAGCTGCACCAATTGGGGGAACAGTACGGGGGCCACAGTGTACACCTGGGAATTGTGGGGTTGCATGGGTTAGCTGCATGGGTTAGTTGCATGGGTTAGTTGCATGGGTTAGTTGCATGGGTTAGCTGCATGGGTTAGTTGCATGGGTTAGCTGCATGGGTTAGTTGCATGGGTTAGTTGCATGGGTTAGCTGCATGGGTTAGTTGCATGGGTTAGTTGCTGGGTTAGTTGCATGGGTTAGTTGCATGGGTTAGCTGCATGGGTTAGTTGCATGGGTTAGTTGCATGGGTTAGTTGCATGGGTTAGCTGCATGGGTTAGTTGCATGGGTTAGTTGCATGGGTTAGCTGCATGGGTTAGCTGCATGGGTTAGTTGCATGGGTTAGTTGCATGGGTTAGCTGCATGGGTAAGCTGCATGGGTTAGTTGCATGGGTTAGTTGCATGGGTTAGTTGCATGGGTTAGTTGCATGGGTTAGCTGCATGGATTAGCTGCATGGGTTAGTTGCATGGGTTAGCTGCATGGGTTAGTTGCATGGGTTGAAGGTATGGGTTAGTTGCATGGGTTGGTTGCATGGGTTAGCTGCATGGGTTAGTTGCATGGGTTAGTTGCATGGGTTAGTTGCATGGGTTAGTTGCATGGGTTAGCTGCATGGGTTAGTTGCATGGGTTAGTTGCATGGGTTAGTTGCATGGGTTAGTTGCATGGGTTAGCTGCATGGGTTAGTTGCATGGGTTAGTTGCATGGGTTAGTTGCATGGGTTAGCTGCATGGGTTAGTTGCTGGGTTAGCTGCATGGGTTAGTTGCATGGGTTAGCTGCATGGGCAGTTGCATGGGTTAGTTGCATGGGTTAGTTGCATGGGTTAGTTGCATGGGTTAGTTGCATGGGTTAGTTGCATGGGTTTGTTGCATGGGTTGCATGGGTTAGTTGCATAAATAGTTGTTGCATGGGTTAGTTGCAATAGTTGCATGGGTTAGTTGCATGGGTTAGTTGCATGGGTTAGCTGCATGGGTTAGCTGCATGGGTTAGCTGCATGGGTTAGTTGCATGGGTTAGTTGCATGGGTTAGTTGCCTCATTGGCCCTAATTTGGTGTTCAGGGGTTCGTGTATCATATGAAATTATTTTGAAGTTCTTCTACCTTAAGAATTTGTCAACAAAAACACTGGGACCTGCAGTGAAATGGCTAGGTATCGGCTCATGTGATTGAAAACATCTCATGTAATTCAATACACCTTTATTGTTTAGCAGGTGAGCTGTTGTTATTTGATATATATGTTTTCTATTCAATTATTCAGCTGTTGGGTTATTAGCATATGAAAATGGTTTGATCAATAATTGTGAGTTCCTATTGGAAAATATCCCAAACACGTTACTCCAACTAGCATCCAAAAGATAATGTCTCACATAGGTCCTACTTGGTCCCATTATATGTCCCACACAGCTCCCACTATCTCCCACTAGGTCCCATTAGGCCCCAATAGGTCCAACACAGCTCTCATTAGGTCCCCCTAGGTCCCACTAGTTCCCACTAGCTCCCATTAGGCCCCACACAGCTCCCATTAGGTCCCACCATGTCCCACCATGTCCCATTAGGTCCCAAACAGCTCCCATTAGGTCCGCCTAGGTCCCATTAGTAAGTTAGTACCCACTAGGTGACTTGGGTCACTAACCTGGTCATCTGTGATATCACTGGCGAGCTCTGCGAGAACTTTCATCACACCATGCACCTTGTGTGCATCACCTGAGCCCATCATTCCTAACAGCACGTCGAACAGGCCTGGCCAGTGGTCAGGGAAGTCTATGCACGTGATCTCGGAGATAACGGCAGCTACTGAACTCCTAAGAGGGGTCAACTTTCAAAACATCAGCCTTCCTGATTCTGGTATTTCTCAAAACTAGTGGAAACCAAGAAAGAAAGTAAAATAGGGTAAACCATTTTACATACCTGACTTTGCTGATGTTGTCTCCTAGCCCAGGCAGAATGTTAGCTTTCACAGTTTCCTTTGTTGCTGTGTGAGGGCATTCCTGCCAAGAGGCCTCCACAAACTGTTTGAGTAGAACACCAGCCATCTGCCGAGCAGCCAGGGGTGCATCCTGAAGGAGCTCAAAGTTCACATCAAATGTTAGATTCAATGTGGTAAGTAAGACAGTTCAAATTACTGTGTTAAAGGCCAACTAATCATCAAAAGTTTTTCTATCAATGGTTGGAAAATCATTGTCAATGTACTACACTATATAGATTCTGCACATTCTTACTTGCTATATATAATAGGGATCGTTCACATAAATTACGTAATCAATTTTTGGGCATTTTTTACCCCCTCCCCCCCCTCCGAAATCAAACGTAATCATGGCCAAACCCCCCCCCCTCTTTTTGGAAAATATTACATAATCATGACCCACCCCTCCAGATTTTTTGGCATCACCAAAAACTATATTAACCGACAATAAAATTAGAACAGTATCGTGTGTTTCAATTCAATCATCAACATCATGGACCTGAAGATGACATTCAAAGCTCCCTTTTTCCCCTGACCAGCTCCTCTGACAGTGGGATGGACACCTCCTCCTCTTCAATTCCTCTTCCTCCAACGCATCCCCATCATCCTCCTCTACCTCCAGCAGATCATCCTCCTCCTCCTCTACACCTGAGGGCCCCAATTCTGGGAAGAGCCGAAAATCTTCAAGGTCCCACCTCAGCCTCCTTCAAAACCGATGGAACCCAAGTTCATTATCTGTGTCCTGCTCATCTGCCACCAAAGCCGATAGAACCCAAGATCCAGATCAGCCCTAGCCCCTAAGTGCCAGATCAGAGTCTGTAAACTTCACTGACAACTGCAGGCTCTTCCTACATCTTCATCAAAAAGATTGATTCCTGGATAATGGAGCTGCAGATGCAGCACTAAATGAACAAGACCTGCTCTTGGCATCAACTTTAGAGCAGTGGAATAATTTTAAAAAGGCCCTTAGGAAAGAAGCTTGGGGTAAAGGCCTCTGGAACCTCAAATCTGAAATTTAAAAAAACACAGAGCAGCGTGCAAAATGTTTTCATTAAATATGGTAATTACAGATTTTTATGATGGCTATTTGAATAGTTTTCATTAAAAAGTTTGACCAAAGTCAAACACAAGGAAATACTGCAGCTGGTTTAGGAATGCGGTGGCTGGTTTAGGAATGCATGGGAAACAATGCAGTGGGAATGGCTGCTGATTCGGATAAGCCACCGGGAATGGTCGATTATAACTGTACATTCTGAACGATATTGAGTAGATTTTGTTTTCGAGTGAAACATTTATGTTTTTGAGCGAGATCATATTATAGAATGCATCTTAGATTTATACTATTTCAATCATGAATATGAAATTTTTACAATTTTTTCTGCAAATGGTTAATTTTTGGTAATAAAAATTCGGAAATCCTTTAAATTTTCTTGAAAATTTCAAGGATTTTTTCATGAAAATTTCAAGATTTTTCATGAAAATTCTTTGAATTTTCATGAAAATTCGTGAAATTTTCATGAAAATCCTTGAAATTTTCATGAAAATTTAGATATTTTTATTACGTAATCATTGGCCAAACCCCCTCCCCCCTCCGTAATCAAACGTAATAATTTGGAAACCCCCTCCCCCCCTCAGCTGATTATGTAATATGTGAAAGATCCCATATTAGAAGAGACATGCATAATACATTTATCAACATCCTGTGACATAGCAGGAAGGGGTTTATAGCCTAGAATTACTGGTAAAATAATTGAATTATGAAATGTTGACATATTAGCTTTTGGTAATCTAACATTTTCTGGTTATGTTATATCTTTATATCTTAAATCATGCAGCAAAAAGTGCTTTGAATTGTGTTGCTCAAAATTTGCAAACTAGGAGCCCAAAAGCGTGAGCAACATATAAGAATTTTTGATACAGGTAAAATGTATGATCCATTGAATATAAGTGGGATAAGGTTTTTTTTCTTTGTCCAAATTCCCTATGCTAGAAGGCCCATCATGATCATTGATCAGGCTGCCTTCTGGTCAGAGTTGATAAAGTCTAAAGATGGAGTAGATATTGTATGGAAACCTGCTGCAGTAAGATGAAGAGAAGGCTGGTGGCATAGTCTGGCTGTGCCTTGAGAGTGTTCAGTTGCTCCTGAGCTGCATCTTGTTCAGCTTTCACAGCAGATAGTGCCTGTGTGATCAGGGGAGCAACTAGTTCTACTGACATGCTCCTACTCTAGAGATAACAATTTAATGCATGTGCGCAGATTGATTGAAAATGGGTCCTTGATAGCTATTTCATATTAATGTATATGAGAATATGTTTTAAACTTAACAACACTACTTATTACAACCAAATTTGAGAATGTTCTGTAACACTATGTGGAGTTCCTGAAGAAGAGATATTTTTATCTGACAGTAGAATAGTGGTTCATAGTGTGTGGGTTTGATTTCATTATTGAGATTTCTGTGTTTCACTGCAATGATCAATCATATCAAACATGAGAATATGTTTGTATTTTAAAAAAAATAAAATAAATATTATATAGGCTGAGAAAGCACCAGGTGTCCATGACAAGTGGTGTATCATACATTCAATACATGAAATTAACTAACTGAGAAGGTTGTGTCACACTTTGTGGAGTTCCTGAAGAAGAGATATTTTATCTCGAAACTGACAGTTGAATAGCGGTGCAAAGTGTATGGGTTTGATTTCATATTTGAGAATTTTTGTGTTTCACTGAAATGATCAATCACTTCAAACATGAAATTAAATAAGATATCAAACAATAAATTAATAAATATCATGATATAATTTTTAACAATGGAAATCCAAGATGCATTCAATGGAAATTCATGATGCATTCAATGAGATAAATCCCCACTATGCAATGACAAAATTATATGTCAAAATGCAAAAGCATATTTTTTTTTTTATTTAGATGGTTTTACTTCTATTCCAACAGCTGTACCAGCCAATGACAGGAATCGAAGGATTCAAGTGTAATCAAGCCAATGACGGTTAAGGAAGTGTAATCCATACTTTCATTGCCCGAGACTTTGCTGCAATGGGCAGCTCCTCATTTAACCCTCACGTAGTTTCCTGGCTGAGTGAACCATGTGGCTTAGTCTTAGTTAAATGGCCAAGGTCGGTCGTGTGGCTGCTTAGGTGAGAGTTCTCATCCTTAACACAATAGGCAAGGCCGGGAATCAAACCACCAACCTCTCAATTGAATAATGAAAAGAATAAAAATGTTTGTATTATATTTAGTATTTTTAAATTATTAAATCAATTAATTAATAAAACAAGTCATTTAATAAAACAAGTAATTCATATTCTATAGCCATTACACCATGATTGAACATATATTACTACCATTCACCATCCCCAATCTATGACAACCTTAAACTCTTCCCCTGTACTTTAAACTCCTTGTTCCCAAGTACATCCACATGTATCCAAGAATAACTTTTTTGTAATCTAGTAATCGATAATTAATACAGATGTACTGATAATGTCTAGTCTCAATTTTTAATCTTATCATTTGAAATTTTAAATTATAATCACGCTTCCTACCAACACATCATCATGGAATATGGAAAGATTTTCTTTAATAATAACACTTAATAATTTTTGTTGATTTCTTCCATTGGACATCCCTAGATAGTAGATGCAGTAAATTTCACCTGCATAGATTGAGCTGACTTTTTATGATAACAGTTTTATGTTGACAACAGGGGAAAAAATCTATGAAAAGAGTAAAATTTCATCTTTTTTTGGTTATCTTTGGTGTAGTTTATCTGTTAGTCAGATAAACCAATATCGACACCCATGGTTAGGGGAAGATATCTTTCTCGTAGGATGTTACCCTACCCTCGCGCGCGGCGCAACGTTCCACATTTGGACGTCACTTTGCAACCTCGCAACGTTCCACATTTGGACGTCACTTTGCAACCTTGCCCGACTTGATAGCCATCCAGTCAGAAGAAATAAACGGGGCAACGTCCGTCGAATATCTTTCCAGTTTGTCTTTTCGATGATTGACCCTTTTGAGCGGACGCCGCGCACAAGCACTGCATCAGTCTGATGCAGTGCTTGTGCGCGGCGTTCGCTCAGAGGGTCT
The DNA here is from genome assembly GCA_011033025.1 of Beroe forskalii. Classification (NCBI taxonomy): domain Eukaryota; kingdom Metazoa; phylum Ctenophora; class Nuda; order Beroida; family Beroidae; genus Beroe; species Beroe forskalii. The sequence continues at coordinate 325,005 of WFMF01000009.1, read as the reverse complement.
GGTTTGGTCTAACCAGATCCCTGATTTTGCGCGCGCGGCTTGCTTAACACGTATACTTGCCCTAACCAGCGCCCTGTTCCGCGTAAGCACCTGGTTAGGTGAACACGTATACCCCTGTTATCTTCGCGCGGCGCGCTTCCTCAGAACGAACGTGTCCCGTAGGGAAGCTTGCAGCTTGTACACACACCTATGCGGGCTTAGGGAGCGCGCGGCGTAGCTCTCAAAATTTATTGCTGAGTTATTTTATTATCGTGTTATTTTTATTGTGATTATCTTGTTATCCATTATTTATATTTGGATGTTCAATGTTTGCACCCTATATTTTGACATGGCCACGGGCAGGGGTTTATTCGTTATACTATAGATTCTGACATAATTTATTGAAATTTTTAAATGGATTGGATTGAAAACCTCCGTGGAGGCTTGCCGCTTTTACGGGCAGAAAAGTGATAATATAAATCAAAATATATGGAATATAATACTGATACTCTGATTCAATACTCACACAATCAAACACTCTGTTATACAAAATCCAGGGCTTTTTAATAATCATAATTCAGATGTGTTTTCTATTAATGCACATTATGACATTCCTCACCTATATTATTAAAAGATATTATTCATTGTAATTGCAATACTCTGTGTGTTTCAGGAAAAATGTGCCTCAAGCACTGTACTAATGAATGTCTGGTGCTTTCTCCATCTATGTATTTTTCTAATTTTGACTCTCTCCAGAGATTTTTGAAATTTTATCCTTGTTTTACTGACTTTTCTTTTTTGACTGATGGGTTTAAGGGTGTTTCTGTGAGTAAAGTGGTTTTAATAATTACCTACTGTAAATGTAGTTACAGTAGGTAATGCAGAGCTGTCTTTTTCTAAAAACTGCTTGGGTGACCAAAATGTTTATGTAGTAGAAGTTATGAATAATATTGGGTAACCAACTGGACATGGGCTACATTTTTTCTTATATTTGTATACTTTTGTGATGATAGAACTTGATAAAACTAAATTCCAATAATTAAAGCATGATATACCTGGTTAACTTGACCCAGAAAGACAGCTAATGACTACACTATGTACTGGATGACATGATCAATTACTGGTCCATGCGGCTACATGAGGCCCCTTTCTTGCATGCTGCTGCTACTGCAAGGATATCCTCTGGTGGGTATTAGAGTAAACCTTGACATGGCTCATATTAGTAATTAAATGCCCTAGTGACTCTTCAATTCCCTAGGGCCATCCATAAAGGATGTCCATAAAATTTTGGCCAACTCAGACCCTCCTCTTAACCCTTGTCTGCAAACCTCCCCAACCCTGAAAAGGGCCCTAGAAACTGGGGCCTAAAAGAGTATTCCCCCAATATTTAGGTATAATAATAATAATAATGATAATGATAATAATTTACCAATTTATACTGCTCACTTCAGGCTGCCAGAGTGGGTACTTGAACAAGAAGTCCTCTGAGAACTCCAAGTGGCAGACTAAATGGTGCCTTCTGTACAGAAATGTGATGTTTTACTATGAGAGAGAAAACTCAACACGGCCCTCAGGTTTGCTTTGAAGTCTCTTTTTTGATTAAACTTGCAATTTAACAATCAGTGGTTTATTGTGGAATCATTGCTTCAGGCAGCAAATGTCAAAACTTGTATACTTTGAAACAACCAAACCCTATGTGCTATGGGCATAATGAAGTTAGGTTGATAAGACTTTAAATCAGGAGTAGTACTTCTCGAAGGAACTAATTGTCAGAGAGCTGTTGTTCACGATGAGGAAAAACAGGTTGAACTGCTACTTGCAATGTGTTTTCACTAAAGTAACAATATGCTAACATGCTAACATGGTAACACTGTTAACATGATAATACTGTGTTAACATGGTAACACAATTACCGTTGCATGGTTGCTATGTAACACTTCAAGGCTGGCAAGGCTCGCTATTCTGATATAACAATGCCAGCTATTCTTCTTGGTATACCTAACCATAAAATACCAGTTCAGAGCTGCCAAACTGCCCTCCTTTTGAACCTTCATAATAAAAGCACTGCCCAAGACTATAAATTGTTGAAAATTTACCCAAGGCCAACAAGCACTGTCTCAGATAGCATTTTTCAAGTGGCAACCAAATAAAGGTTTTTTGGATCAATTTTGGATCAATCTTGGATTAATTTTGAAAATTTACCTAAAAAATAAAATCAAAATGGTGGCCACATGAATTTCGAGAATATACCCATGAAATTTGCTCTCCTCTCAGCCCTCCCAAGCTCTGGATGAAATTCCTATAGCAATGCTGTATTTTCATGCTGCTGTAATTGCTGATAGACTGATAGAGAAAGTTATTTCTGAAATTATCGATAATACCTAAAAGGAACCCAGCCAATCATAGTTACATGAATTGCCTTTGAAAGTCAGATGAAAGTTTACCACTGACCCTCTACTGATCCTCTACTGACCCCCTGCTGACCCCCAACTGACCCTTTGGGACCCTCTGGTAAACCCCTACAGGGGTTCAGTAGAGAGTAATTTGTAAACTTTCATAGAACCAAATAAACAAATAAAAGTGAATTTGCTTATTTGTTCTTATTTGCTCTTTCTATGTTACCTTATTTAACAGCCTTAATAAACCAACAACGAGCTCCTTACTTCTTGCTCCTCAGTTTTCCTTCACCATCACTGTCCCGAGTGACAAGCAGCCCCTTATCTTCTCTACAGAATGTGAGAGCGAGTGCTTGCTCTGGATACAGGCGGTCTCAATGTCAAGGTAGGAGTGCTTGCTCCTCTCAACTTGAGGTTTTGCCACCCCCCATTTATTTACTTTTTTTCACTCCCTCTTTTGCTCTACTCCTCCCAGAATCCTTGAATTTGGACAACCACCTACCTTTTAAGACTAACATTTTCGTCTCCCCTAAGTTTCTCATCAAAGAGAATGAAGCTAATATAATTGGTAGGTCGAAAAAGTAGTGAGACTTTCATAATCGACTTCACCGTTTTTTCAGTTTCTTAATATTCTTCATCTGTGATTATTTTGAGGTCGTTGTGAGGAATCAGTGATTGCCTCACAATCACCATAGCATCTGTATGGTTTCCATGGTTTCTTATAGCATGGTTACCATGGTAACAACAGGTTTATTGCAGCATGCAGCGTGTGGAGCAAGAAAACATGGAGCTACACGTCAAATTGCAGGATGTTCAGAAACGGCTTCAGGCAGAGGTCAGGAACCATTCCAGGGAACCCCCCTGAATCCCCCCGAGGCGGTGATCTGAAGCAATATCTAAGCATCTAGCTCCATTCGTCGTATGATTTTATATCTAAAACGATCGTTTTGATTGATACGCTGCAGTGACGTCAGGCCAGGTCTATAAGTTTTATAAAATTTATAGACCTGGCCTGTCGTCAACTCCAAGATTATTCAAAAAATCGGCACCTGTCCTATTATCTACCGGAGCTCTTGATTATCTAAGCTTACACAAGTGTAGTATTCCGTAAAATTGGGGTATAAGGGTGCCACAAGCAAATTGATACTTAGCCAATCCCTAAATACTATTTAAATATAAACGGCGAGAGAGAGGGCTCACTCTAACTTCTGGTCAGGTGCCAGTTTAACTTCCAATCATAGACTATATAACCACGCGACTAGAGAGAGACTTTTGCAATTCGCCACGCGCAGCGTGGTGAATTACAATTAGGCGCGAACGCAGTGAGTGTCTAATTGCTCATATAGTACGAACGCCAGTGAGTGCTATATGTGAAGATCAAAAGTCTCTCTCTTGGCGCGTGGTTATATAGTATATACACGGCCGGTTTGAAGTAAGCATAAATTGAACAGATTTAGCACCCTGAACAGCACACCTTATGAATTATTATCTTAGTTTTCACATCTGTGCATTGACTTAAGTATTTTGAAAAAGCAGCAATCAACATAAGAACATAGATTCCACCCGAACGTTCATTTCCATAAACTTCTGCAAAATCAATGGACAATGGTACAAACAAATCGAAGTGAATATTCAATACACACACTTTCTCACATTCTGAAGAATCCGTTCACATTTGAATGATAATTGTACAAGTTGAAGTACAACCTAATTGGTAATGTATAAATCAGCAACATACCAATGCATCGAAATGTGAACACTAAAAGACTAAACGACCGACCAAACAAAGTGTACAATATCAAAATGGAATATGAAAGTGGTACCGCTCATGGTGTACATCGCCATCTGAATTGCAATTACTCTCAAAAATGTATAACAGCCACATTCCATTCTATACCTGTGTTACGAGCAGACATCACGTGACATACTTGTCTAACATATAGTCATATAACGGGAATGCATGATAGGACTCAAACCACTGATTGTCATGCCTTAGACCAGACTAACCAAGTATTACCCCAGCAGGAAATCCCACCCACACCTCCTCACCCTCAACTGCCTACTCGGCACAACCTCCACTCACTCACTAAACCTCCTGTGCCTTCAACACCAGTCACAAGCTTCATCAGAGAAGCTCGCAAAGATGTGGAGTGGAAAGAATCCCAAACCATTCATGACCCTGACCAATGCTACCATCCCAACACCATAAAGGTTTGTGAAAGACTCAATGTCCCTCACAAATCACATCTATGGGAAGAAATGGACAACAAAGTTGTTGAAAGTTTCAATACATGTGTCGAACATGCAAATCCTGAAGATGCAACATCAAAATTGTCACTTTTCAAACTAGTAATCCATGCTGAGTTCTCAGAAAAGTATGGTACTAAAACGCAGCTACAGACAAAGTCCTCCCGCAGGTCAAAGAAGCTAGCTGAGGAGAGAAAAGAGCTCCGGAAGAAGAAAAGAGCATCGAAAAAAGAGTACAAGCTAGCTAGTAGACAGGGCGGTAGTGACGAAACTATAGCCGAAAGGAAGGCAGAGTGGAGAAAACTCCTCAAGCTGCACAACAGAGTCAGGAACCAGGAACTCGAGCTAGAGAACAAGATTGACGAGATCAAAAACAATAGCTCGTTCAATAGCAATCCCTTCAGGTTCATGAAAAACGAAGTGACCAAAGGAAAAACTAGTAACAAAGAACCAAAATGTAGCCAAGAGTTTGCAGAAAAGTTCTTCACAGAAAGATACTCTGATAGCTCACGGACGGATCAGATATCGTTTCCAGACTTCCTGCAGACCCCCAGTACACTAACCAGCAAATTCCCAGTCTCCACACCAACAAAGTCAGAGTTTGAAAGCTACATTAAGTCGAGAAGGAATAGCAGTGGTCCAGGCCCAGATGGCATACCATATGTCATCTATAAGAAATGCCACCAGACCAGATGCATTCTTATTCAACTTCTCCAACTACTGTGGAATGATTATACCACTCCCAGTATCGACCATGTAGCAATCAAGATACTCATACCAAAAGGTAAATCGACAAAATTAGCAGAGTACAGAGATATCACACTATTCAACACATCACTGAAAATCCTTACTGGAGTGTGGGCCAAAAGGCTATCTGACTTCATGCTAAAAAACAAATACCTGGATAATAACTTACAAAAAGGATTTATTCCTAAGGTATCAGGCTGTATAGAACATAACCAAACTCTCATACAGCTTATCAGAGAAGCAGTTACGAAGAAGCAACAAGTTCATATTGCCTTTCTCGACCTCGAGAATGCATTTGGATCAGTGAAGCACAACCTCATCCTTGCTGCCCTAGCATGGTATAATGTGCCCAAAAGTATGGTGAACTTCATTAAGTCGCTGTACAATGGATTCCATGTGACAGTCCATACATCACAATGGAAAACTAAACCCATACAAATTCAAAAAGGAAGTCTTCAAGGAGGCCCTGAAGCTGGGATCTTATTCAATGTCCCATGGAATATTGTCCTCTCAGGTATAGCAACATTCCTAGCAAAGTTGGGGTACACTAAACCAGACAAGCCCATCAGTGCATTTGCAGACGATGTCACATTCAAAACAGAATCCAAGGAACATCTGCAGTTGACTATCAATTTTGCAACACACCTTGGAAGCTGGAGTAAATCACTAAAGTTCAAAGAATCAAAAAGTGCAACTCTCGCTTTCAACAGTGATGGAAAAGTGTATAACCCCCAACTAGTGCTCAACAGCAAAGAAGTCCCTAACCTAGTCAAAAGACCATTCAAATTCCTTGGTAAATGGATTTACCCATCCCTCAAAGACAAAGACCACATACAAGCCACTTCAAAGAGACTATCAGAACTCCTCCTCAAAACAGACAATGTCCCACTTGATGGGAGAAAGAAAGTATGGATATACCAGCATGGTATCATCCCAGTACTTTCTTGGGACTTCATGATGACTGAATTCAGTGATACAGTCTTGGACAGAATGGAGAGCCAAGTGACGAAGTACCTCAAGAAGTGGCTGAAAGTGACCAAATCGACAGACCCATCGATTTTCTACAGAGAAACCTTTGGGCTGCACATCACAAGCATCAAAGACGCTTTTCTTGCTGGCAGAACTAACACCGAGATCACACTTTGCACCAGTGTAGATCCGGTGGTTAGAACTGCTGCTAAAAGAAGGAGAGAAAGTGACATTGGATGTGTGAGGCCAAACACTCCCAAACGTCTAAAGATAGCTGTGGATGACATCACATTCCAGCAGAAGTTTTGTCATGGCACAAGGAAACATCGGGACAGAAGGGGAGTTGGTGCAACCCCTGCAGGGGAGAAGGTCAGTTTTAATAAGAAGACAATCATAAAACGAGTGAAAGAAATCTCAAATGAAGAAAAGATTGCCAAAATAACTGCTTTGGCAGTACAATCACAGTGGACAAAGTGGGACGACATCATTGACAATGATTGGAAGTGGAAAGAGATCCTGTATGGGTTTTCTCCAAGCATGCTGTCATTCTGGCTGAATAGTGTGCAAAACACCCTCCCTGACCCAGTCAACCTGCGTCGTTGGGGCAAACAGAATCAAGCCCAATGCCCACTGTGCAACTGGAAATCATGTACGCTACAGCATATTCTCTGCTCATGTCGCACAGCACTAGAACAGGGCAGGATCTCGTGGCGTCATGATTCCATCCTGTCCAACATTGTCAAAGTCATCAAAAAGAGTAAACTGGATCACACCAAGAACCACAAGAACTGTGGCCAACCAGACAAGACACCTTCATTCGTAAAGGAAGGACAAATACCAAGGAAGAGACAAAAACAACGTCAATGCTACTGGAGTAAAGCCGATGACTGGAAAATACTCATGGATACTCGTCAAGCACAGTACAGCATACCGCCTGAAATTGTCATCACTTCATTGCGGCCTGACATTTGTATTTACAGTACAGAGAAAAGGGAAGTACTCTTCATTGAACTCACATCACCTGCAGAAGAAAATGTATCTTACTGGAGGATGAAGAAGAAGACAAAATACATGAGTCTCATAGAAGAGGCAAAATCAAATGGCTACAATGCAAAATGCCGAACAATTGAAGTTGGGGCCAGAGGTTTTGTTTCAAAACCATCTCTGACAACTTTCAGGATGCTTGGAATCACAGAAGGAAACCAGATCAAAATTAGGAAAGAATTGTCACAGATAGCAATTCGATGCAGCCACTTCATCTGGATAAACAGAGAAATCCACCAGTGGGCTAATCCAGCAAGAATGTGTCAGGAGGCATCTCAGAACAAATCAGGCCAGAAAGAGTCCAACTAACACGTGTCAAACCAGATCGAGTCTAACCAAATGTGTCCAACCAACTTTGTGTCCACCCAACCCGCAAATCAGACCAGAAAGAGTCCAACTAAAACGTGTCAAACCAGATCGAGTCTAACCAAATGTGTCCAACCAACTTTGTGTCCACCCAACCCGCAACTATCCAACCTGCTTCTAACCATCATGTGTCCAGCCATTAAGAGACCACAAATCGCATGCTGACCCTCTTGTAGACAAGGGATAACCATGTGTCTACATTGCTCGACGTACTGGGGTGTGTTGGCTCGGCTTGGTGGCCTGGGCCTTGGGCGTGGAATGGGCATTGGCTGGCCCCTCCTGGCTTCCCGTGCATGGGGTGTTGAGGCGCACCTGGTGTAACTGGCGTTTTGGGTCGGAGCGGTTTGGTTGCTGTCCCGGACGGGCCTGGGGTCCCTGGGCTGCATTGTTGGGCTGGTACAGTTCGGGTGTGTTGAGTATTGTGGGAGCATATTACCAACAGACGTCATTACAGTGGTGCACGAAAGGAAACCTGCCAAAGTTCCCCATAACGGCGGCCGACGGTGAATCTTTGGTTAAGGACAGGGACTTATGGGGCAATTCTTCTCGAACGAGCACCCAGTCTCAAGGTTTTCTGTTTTGAGCACATCCACATCTATCATGCTCATTGATCCACGGTGAACTTCTGTTTTCTCCCATCATCCTACACTGGTAAAGCATGCACATCACGCCAGCCAGAGCCAACTTCAAAGTCCAACACACACGTCTTACCTGTCCATTCTCCATTAACCAGTCTAGTCACCACGACTCCCTTATCAGCTCAGCCCTGGGGTTAGGAAGGATTCCGGCATACGTGCCCTTATCCTGATGTGCAACCTATGCTAGACATCTTAGCCGGGCCACATCCACTTTTTCGGTGCTCCCCCCACTTACCTACCTGCCCCATTGGGTTGACAGTTGATCTCGGGCAGTTGTGGTATCCCTACCAACGAGGTCCATCAGTTGTTACTGATCACATGTTCCATCAGTGACAACTCCTCATTGTGACAACTCCTCTTTGTGACCTCTACAGCCTCTTTTGCTACATGGTCAGGTGTAGCAGTATGGCTGCCAGAGGACATCCTCAACCCAAACAACCCATCATCACAAAGACACTCCCCACCCGCAAAGACACCCCCTCCTGCAAAGACACCCCCACCTGCAAAGACATCCTTCACACCACCAAAGACATCCTTCACACCACCCCTCAACTTGAACCTTCTCCACCCCTCCTCCCCTGCTGGGGATCATCTGGACTGCTTGAGAACAGAGATCAGGTAAACAGTGGTGTGCACAGTTATTAAAAACTGATACGGCACCGCCTGATTATGGGCTCAAAATGAATCACCTAGGTGGTTCACTAAAATCTTATATTACTGAGGTTGGCGTACATGAAACACCATACTGTGTTTTGTTTTGTTTTCTTCCCGTCGACTGTACATAATCATGCAGTTTTCCTCGATTTCAGTAAATTAGAAAAATGATAAATGATAAATTGGTATATGTCTAAGAAATTAAGAAAGTTCTGGAGTATTGGAGTATTGATGTATTGCTGGGACGGCTGGGCTATAAGTCTCGCTCACGATTCACTGCACTCATCAGCTGACAGACAACACGTTCACGAAATACCCCGAGAATCACTGCTTGCATGTTCATACCTGCACGGCCAGTTCCAGCTACCGACCCTACGACCTGAGTATTTCCCATAACGTCTTCCACTAATATATTCACACGCATAAACAAGGGTGTTGGTGAGGAGTTTCTTAGCTCGCAAGGTGAGATGTGTGCCCCGAGAGTCCGATAAGTCTAGCACATTGCCCAGATGTCGTGAGATTTCATCTCGCCTGAGTGCTGAGTGGTTGTCAAGGAACTCCAGGTTCCTGACATAGCCCGATAGTTCGTACATTGCCCGGTTGAACCTGTCCACTTCCGCGTTCAGCCATCTGTGTGTTGTGTGTAACACAGCTACACAGAGCTAAACACGAAAGTGGTCCCCGGGTTGTCCCTTCAGGCCCGACCGAGTCTCCGCTCCACCCAGTCTGCTAGGGCATGACCTGTGAACGGCGCTCGGCCATTCTTCCGCGTGCTCAAATCATTTATGCCCAGTGCAATAATGACGACTTTACTGAACTTAAATTCAGGCTCATAGTTAAATAGGTCGGTCATATAATAGTTCTTACGCTTTACACAGACGTGGTTGTCCACCTGTTCGAAACCATGCTCTGGTGTGGAGTAGAGCACTGAGTCAGAGATGAGCAACACACGTCTCTTGTGTCCCATGGCCATCCGGGGCTGAGCTGAGGGAGGACGCTCAATGGGCGGTGTGGGGGGCTTCTGTGGGGGATCAATCAGATGACGGAAGGTGAAGGAGACACGGCCCTGCTTCATCTTAGGGTCCTGCAGGAGCTCGTGACTCCATCCCTCCTGAGTGTCTGCGCCCATGACCATGAGGGATCCGCTGCGGAGGGGCACCTCGTACTCCCTGACAAGCCCAGTTTTGCTGCTGAACTTGAGGGAGCGAGTTTCCCCCACCGACACCGTGTAGATGTTAGACCCCCCCTTAATGCTTTAATGGTGTGCTCATTATCTGAATGGGAGGGTATAAAGGCACGGCCATTTGGGTAGTGTGTAACAAGACATGTGAAATCGTTTGTGTTGAAGCTAGGGTCTACTTCCCCCATTTTGCGGATAAGAGCGTTCATGATTGGGCTGTCGGGATAATCGCACGCCTCATGGGTTACACGTCCGTATGTATATTGTTATCTATATACTACAGTACAGAAGTGCTGTAATACGATCAACCATGTCTCTAGTTAGGAAATGAAAAAATTATGGTAATAAAATTCCATGCGAGTTCCATGCGACAACTCAGATCTTAATGTGGTTTCATCAGAGGATCCAAAGAGCATACCGCATAATCGTGAACATAAGGGATGTATGAAATCTATATTAATAATTTCAGAGTGTTCGTGCATCTGTCTGTCTGTGTAAAATGACTATTTAAGAAGTGCATTTGATATTTTTGATCGTTTTTTTCGGGAAAATCTTCTCCCAATTAAGGGGCTTATTACTATTTAAGGAAAATTTGAATTGAACCATCCGTTGATTAGTTATTTGCATAATAAATATCATGCGTTTACTAATGCTAATATATGCTATGGAAAGGCAATACTATATAGGTGATCTCAAATTACAAAGTATGTTGTGCGGTGCATTTCTGCGAATATCTGTAATCCTCGGTAAGCGGTAATGGTGATCCAATTACTTAACAAATTCCAAGATGAGGTCATGAAGCAAGTAGCTGTTGGCTGCTAGATACAAGATGAACCAAAGGTATCAGGTTGATTGTTTCCGCGAATCTTCGCGGGCAAACGCTAGTTAGAAATAATTTAAGGCCTAAAACTGTTGATAGGTGCTCACGGGCTAAAAGGGTCATCAGTTGGGCAAGGGTGATTGTGCAGCACTAAGTGTACCACACACGATTTTTCGGCCTCCAAGCCCAATAAATCTACACCCCGGAGGCCATACACATAGACGGTGAAACCAATCTATATGTATCCCGAACCGTAACCAAAACTTTAAACAAGAACCCAATCAAAATTTAATGTCAAGGATTAAAGGATAAAAGGATTATGAGTAAAGAAACATAAAAGTAGGTTAGCATGCTCCGTTAATGTTGACAAAAACTTACTTCACAGTGCATTCATCTAACAGTTTCGTAGTGGGACGTGTAGTAGGACAAAGGGTAAAAGCATTTGAGTGAAAAATACGAAAGAACGGCAAAAGCAGTATCAGATCATGACTAAAAAACTTTAAACGTCATTACCGCAGGCGTGGAACATGATAATTCTAAATAAACGTAAATGCATTAGAAGCAAGCAGTGGATGGGCTGGAGGAGGCAAAACCAATTACTGTAAGACACTAAATGTCGTAGCGGTGCCAAAAGAACTTGGATAAATGTAATTGAAGTATTAAGCGAGAGTTTAATGTCTAAGAAAATAAGGAGTGTAAATGCCAAACATTCCACTAAGGAGAGACAAAAACTAATTCAGGAGCCGCAGAATAAGATTTCATTTGTGGCCAAAAATATATGATACGGCTAGGAGGTGGGGAATGGGTGTATTACTTTCTGAGAAAAGATGAAATAATAGGGAACATGGAATTGTAAGCGACTGTTATGTCAAACTTCTTTAAAATGTCCTTTTTTACTAAAATAATAAAGAGTTTTTTCAAGAGAACATGTCTTTTACATCCTTTGTTAATCATGGAAGTAAATAAGCTTTTTAAGGCAATTAAGAAGTATTTCAAGTCATTACATACGCGTGAGTATCGTATCACTTGTGTTATGAATACGTTATAGACAGTATTGCTATGTATATTGCTATTCACAGAGGGGTACTTAACAATGGGGAAACCGAAGTCCTCTCTTTTATCGTAAAGATGTGTGGTGAATTTTTTAGTAGACTTATCAATAAACATACTGATTTCCAACATTGTAGTACGTTCATTGTCTACATTTTCTTTGTTTATAGTTAGGCCTGGGGAGTAAAATTGGTTTACATAGGAACTGAAATTACTAAAGTTGTTCTTAGGATTTATGTCATCGAGAAATCTGTGAGTGTGGTTAAAAGATTTAGCAGTATTAAATTTTTTATCTCGGCAAAGTTTTTCAATGAATAAAAATTCGTCCGTATAAAGAACTAAATTAGCTTGAAAAGGGGCTTGGTTGTCTCCTATAGGAACTCCAATTTTTTGTAGGAGGACCACGTTACCACACTTAATATAAGTATGATGTACTAACCAAGTATGGAGAATTTTTGAGTCTTTAAGGTCAAAATTAAATTCACTTGATGGTTTAGTAGAGAAAAAAGCGTTTTTAGCTGTTAGAGAACGAAAACATATAAAAGCTCTATTATGATTGTTGAAGGCTTTACCTAAGCACCAGTTAATATTTGAAATTAGAGAATTATGATCAAGGTTAGTATAAAGTGTCGAAAAGTCATAAGACTCCGTATCATGTGCTGATGACTTTTGATTAATAGTGTCAATTGAATTAATTATATCCATAAAATTGTTAGCTATCCACATGCGTTTGATACCAGTATATTTATACAATAGATTGCAATAAAATTTGTGTTGTGATTGTACAGATTTAAGAATTAGGGTACACGCTCTTTGGGCGGGAGCCGAAGTAAGTGGTGAAGCGACCGCACGTGCCACGGTCTTTGACTGGTATCTGCTCAAGAATATCTGATACCGCGAATTCATTAAATTCGAAGTCGGACACAAAATGACATACCGGTTCGGAGAGTTCCTCTGATACCGTGGTGGAGTTGAGGTCCCTAGGGGCTGCAGGCTCAGGAGTGGGTAGAGGGTCTGGAAGAGCCGAGGGAGCTTGGTGCGGGGGGAGCTCCTGGAGGTAGTCAGTGAGGTCTGGGAGAGGAGGGGACGGGTTACTGGATGTGGCTTGTGCGGCTTTGTTGAGCTCCACCAGCTCGTCCACACACTTCTGCGCTTCTTTCACCAGATTTGAAAAAGTAGTGAATGTTAGGAGGTGGATATTTGTTTGAGCTTCAAAATCACGGCATACAGAATCAGATGTACATTTGTAAACAATCATTTTTTGCTGCTCAGGGTCATTATGATTGATTGGCTCAATTGGGAACGTGCGATCATTACCTACAAAGGGTTCTAAGGTATTCAGCTTCAAATTCAATCTGTTGAGGGCTTAAAGACTTAATGAGCTCCAGGCATGTCTTGCTCGAAAATGTTTTTATGCAGCAGCTGATTGTCTGCGTTCCCTTGTCACACATGTTCGCGCTCTTCTCGCCACTCTCATCATCGCTTTCCTCGTCACTCTCATCGTCACTCTCATCGTCACTCTCCTTCTCGCGCGCAGTAACACTCTGCTCCTCGCTTGCTGTCTCGCTCTCACCTGCTTGAGACGCCACCTCCTCTGTGACAGGTGGCGGGGGGAGTGTAGTGAAGGCTGAGTCCCTGGGTACAGCGCCGGGATCCTCGCCAGGTGGCCCACTCCCCAAAACCAAAACCGGGTCAGATGGAACGTCAGTGTTGGGAACTACACAATAGGTCTGGCATAGTTCCTGGCATAGTGACACACGATAAGTAAAAGCTGTACTGATGAAGTAAAAGCTGTACTGATGAGTAAAAGCTGTACTGATTCAAGGAGCATATTATGGTTCTAGCGTCCAGTTCCCAAATGTTCATAATCATACCGCGAATGTTTGTAAGATACATAGATACATAAGTTTTCACGTTAATTTAACTTATTTGATCATTTTTTGTGTGTTATGTTGTTTGAAAATGAAATTTTACTGAATTAACAATCTGATGATATTTAGTGCCTTAATTTTGATAAAATTTCTCTATATGATCGCGTAATGACATTAAGTCACGTGACATGACGTAACGTGACATGACGTCACGTGACATGACATCACGTGACCACTCTTGTGTCAAAAGTGGCCCTACTGCCTCATGACATCTTCCTACATCGTTGAGCAGGGTTATCCACGATGGAAAATTTTGCGGCTTTGTTTCCGTTTTCATTCTTTCGGGACACTTTTCTTTGATTGGGCACTGGAAGTCACGTGACAGGTTTAACCTCCTCTGATTGGCCTCCTTATTACCTCCCTAGGTCACGTGACAGGTTTTACGCGCGCTGATTGGGCCTTAAGTAGTCGGAACATGAAGGGGGACTGGACTTTGTTTATTTTACCGCTGTAAAAATTCACACTTTTTTGATTTATCCTTTTCTGATTCGCAACACGATCGTTACCTTTCTACCTATCTTTCAACTAACATTCGAACGGCCAACGGAAGCCCTCAATGTAAGTATATCGTTCTTTCGGGACACTTTCCTTTGATTGGGCACTGGAAGTCACGTGACAGGTTTAACCTCCTCTGATTGGCCTCCTTATTACCTCCCTAGGTCACGTGACAGGTTTTACGCGCGCTGATAAGTAGTCGGAACATGAAGGGGGACTGGACTTTGTTTATTTTACCGCTGTAAAAATTCACACTTTTTTGATTTATCCTTTTCTGATTCGCAACACGATCGTTTCCTTTCTACCTATCTTTCAACTAACATTCGAACGGCCAACGGAAGCCCTCAATGTAAGTATATCGTTCTTTCGGGACACTTTCCTTTGATTGGGCACTGGAAGTCACGTGACAGGTTTAACCTCCTCTGATTGGCCTCCTTATTACCTCCCTAGGTCACGTGACAGGTTTTACGCGCGCTGATAAGTAGTCGGAACATGAAGGGGGACTGGACTTTGTTTATTTTGCCGCTGTAAAAATTCACACTTTTTTGATTTATCCTTTTCTGATTCGCAACACGATCGTTACCTTTGTAGGTACCTATCTTTCAACTAACATTCGAACGGAAGCCCTCAATGTAAGTATATAGTTCTTAAAGTACGGCCTAATAGTAAGGGCTGTATGTGCCCCGAACTGTAACCCAGTGTGAACTAAATAGTATAGTAGGTCTGAGAACGTTTTTCGGTCACTTATGGGTCATAGATTCACCAGAAAAAAACACTCCAACTTCTGAGTTGGGGAAACCCCTTTTTTGGACCCCTTTTCTTCCTAAATGGGGCAAAAACTTTAATTGGCAACATCTCAGCCTCTGATTGAGATGCGAAGCCAATCTTTGCACCAAACTATGCAGAATGAGCACATTATGGGGGGCGGAGCATAGTTTTTAAGTCGTACCCCCTTTCGTTTTCGAGTTATGGACGAAAAACCCCTTTTTTGCGCTACGCGTATGACCAAAAATGCCCCTTTGTAGTAAATGAAAATTGAAGGTCGTAGAGAACTCAGCAAGTACACTAAGGTATGCAGAATGAGCACATTATTGGGGGTAGAGCATAGTTTCAAAGCCGTACCCACTTTCGTTTTCGAGTTATGGACGAAAAACCCCTTTTTAGCCTTATGCCTATGACCAAAAACGCCCCTTTGTAATAAATGAAAACTGAAGGTCGTAGAGAACTCAGCAAGTACACTAGGGTATGCAGAATGAGCACATTATGGGGGGTAGAGCATAGTTTCAAAGCCGTAACCCCTTTCGTTTTCGAGTTATGGACCAAAAACCCCTTATTAGCCCAATGCATATGACCAAAAATGCCCTTTTTATTAAATGAAAACTGAAGGTCGTAGAGAACTCAACAAGTACACTAGGGCATGCAGAATGGGTACATTATTGAGGGTAGAACATGGTTTGAAAGTCGTACCCCCTTTCGTTTTCGATTTATGGACAAAAACCTCCTTTTTAGCCACATGCATCAGATCATAATTACCCGTTTTTCATAAATAAAAACGGAAGGTCATTCATTACAATAAATTTATACAATTACCTTGAACAGGAGGACGACCTTGGTAACGATTTATCTTTCAGATGACACGTTCGTTAATTTCGTGAATGATATTTAATATTCATCTCAGTCTCACTATAGACCGTGCCTTTCTGAACCACCACTTCAACCCACTCCACTATAGGAATTTTGTGAACCATCACTTCACTTCATCCACCAATATAGGTACCTTTCTGAACCAAACTTCACTCATGTACCTTTTTGAAGCACCAAGTTTCAATCCATCATACTTAAGTCACCTTTCATAGTATAAAGCACGGCTTGTCATTCCAATGGGGTTTATACCAGTATACCTTAGCTGCTGCTTGCTGCTTGAGGCCTTGAGGGAACCGGATACGAGGTCGGGGGACACGAGGTCGGCGGCGTAAAATCAGTATGCACGTAAGGACGGCGAATCCTCACAGGGTGGATGCGAGGTCGGCGCCACTTCCCTATTTTATTTCAACTCTTCAGTATCACTTTGCTCATACGGTTTATCTCTCGGTTACAAGACACAGTACGAGGCTGTGACGAAAAACCCTACCACTGGCTTCAAGGAGCACTCCCTCGTCCACACCTGGAAATTATTTTCCATCTGTCGACATTTTTTTCATTATCAACGGTAGTATTACTGATACCTTTTCCGAATTGCCTTGCAAAAGCAGGGCTTGCCTTGCAGAGCAGGGCAAAGCAGAGTACCCTGCGAAAGAAGGGCAAATTGGCAGCTATGTTCGACACACAAGTAAACATCGTGAGTATGTCCCTAAGCATTGGAATTCCCTGGGCTTACCAAAAAATACGGGATGAAGCCAATCACCAGATTGGCTTCATCCCGTAAAACTGGTGGCCCATGCTTGAAATAAGATCTACCGAAATCCTAAGCCCCAAAAAGTGGATTGTTTTATGAATTAACCTGTCAATCAGACATGTGCATAGCTAAAATTGCTTCAGTTTACACCTCTTGCTTATTTAATGTATCCCAAACTTCCTGCCAAACGATTTTGTCCCATTGCTTTATGCCACAGTCTTCAGTCATGATGAATGATGGCATCCTCCTGACAATAGACCGGAATGGAGTCCAGAAAAAGATAATCGGCAATGGATCTTTTTATTTTCCTTAAGATGGTCTGTCAAGAGCAAAGTCGCATTGATTTATGAAACAATTTTTCCACCAAATAAAAACACGAGCAGCAGAGAGATTTTCTTCATAGGAACTCATATTGATAAATTTTAAATTGGACATGACTGGCTGGGTTTATTTGAGACTACCTTAGTACCAGAAATATAGGCGACTAATTATTAAGGCGCAAGATATTAAGGCGACAAGATATTAAGGCGATTTTTTCCTGGAGTTTGAATTGAAGTATTTTTTTCGAAAATAAACGATTTTTACATTTAAAATGGCTATGAAATGAATATGGAATTGATCGAATATACAAAAAAATCTTGTTGAGTGGGCCTTCAAAATACAGTACGTAAGATCCTGAGCTTTTCAAACGGGTCAATCATCATTCTAGAGTCAATACCGGCTTTTTACATCGTGCCACAGCGTCAGTGATACCAGAAGTTGCACTGATAACAGGCTATTTAGTTATCAATTATGTTGCTAAATTGAAAAAGTCGATTGGGAGGAAAATAATTGAAAAAATAAAGTCTTTTAAAAATTAAGACGACCAGATATTTAGACGACCAGATATTAAGGCGACAAGAAATTAAGGCGATTTTTCCAAAATTGCCTTAATTTCTTGTCGCCTATATTTCTGGTACTAAGGTAACCACTCTCCAAGACAAAATTATCAAAGTATCAAGAATGCTAATGAAGTTATTGAGCTGATTAATGAAGGTATGATACAAAAAGAAATTCATATTTCATATGATAATATGGATTACATTAGGATTGGCAATTGCTTTGGTTTCAAAAGGTCCTTGTCGTTGGCCACTGCAAGAAAAAGAAGAGACAGGTTAACATAGTAAACATATGCGTAGGGATAAAATGGGGTTTTTCGTCCATAACTCGAAAACGAAAGGGGTACGACTTTGAAACTACCCCTATAATGTGCTCATTCTGCATACCCTAGTGTACTTGTTGAGTTCAGTACAACCTTCAGTTTTCATTTAATACAAAGGGGCATTTTTGGTCATATGCGAAGGAATAAAAAGGGGTTTTTCGTCCATAACTCGAAAACGAAAGGGGGTACGGCTTTGAAACTATGCTCTACCCCCCATAATGTGCTCATTCTGCATACCCTAGTGTACTTGCTGAGTTCTCTACGACCTTCAGTTTTCATTTATTACAAAGGGGCATTTTTGGTCAAACGCGTAGGGCTAAAAAGGGGTTTTTCGTCCATAACTCGAAAACGAAAGGGGGTAAGGCTTTGAAACTATGCTCTACCCCCCATAATGTGCTCATTCTGCATACCCTAGTGTACTTGCTGAGTTCTCTACGACCTTCAGTTTTTATTTATTACAAAGGGGCATTTTTGGTCATACCCGTAGGGCTAAAAAGGGGTTTTTCGTCCATAACTCGAAAACGAAAGGGGGTACGACTTTAAAACTATGCTTTACCCCCCATAATGTGCTCATTCTGCATAGTTTGGTGCAAAGATTGGCTTCGCATCTCAATCAGAGGCTGAGATGTTGCCAATTAAAGTTTTTGCCCCATTTAGGAAGAAAAGGGGTCCAAAAAAGGGGTTTCCCCAACTCAGAAGTTGGAGTGTTTTTTTCTGGTGAATCTATGACCCATAAGCGACCGAAAAACGTTCTCAGACCTACTATACTATTTACTTCACACTGGGTTACTGTCCATCCCTTACTATAAGACGAAAAATGCGTCTAGAAATAGCCAATTTTCGAGAAAATCAGAAAAAAAAGTTCCCCAACTTTGTGACGTCATAATGACGTATTAGGGACCTCATAGAATATTTTTGGGTACTTTCCGTTAAAGTTCCATCTTAGCTGAGTAAAACGTGTGGTCGATCACCTCTGTACTATATTTCGCCGGCCTATTGCAAAAAAAGCATAAATCCAACTATCCTATCTCCATGGGTCATTAGTTTTCGAGATATTCAACAAAAACTGTTTCTTTGATTTCCCTTGGTTCCAAACAGTCAGTGAATTGTTGATCCTGTGAAATTATGTGCACACTGTTGAGAACAAATCGGTTTTACTCTGCTAACGCCACCAACACAAGAGAAATCGAGATTTGTTTTTTCCAAAATTAAAAAGGAGATAGGATAGATAGTTTTTGTTTACCTGGAGATAGGATACCAGAAATGATAAATAAATATCCTATCTCCATTTTCATCATTGAAATAATTGAAATATATTTCTCAGATTTTGGGTGGCACCATGGCCATGGCCCAGAACTTGATATTCTATACTAAATTTTGCATAGTGGTGTCACTTCCAGGGAATCCTTTGTATAATGGTAATCTTATCTAACCCTTTTTAATTCATTTATAATTGCAGGTATTTTAATATAACTTTTTCATCATTATGGGGACAGTTTTCAAATATAGGGTGAAATTGATTGAATGATATGTTTAATTTATTGATTGATATATTTAATTTATTGATTGTATGATACACCGCTTGTCATGGACACTTGGTGCTTTCTCAGCCTATGAGTATGTAATATTTAAATTCTTTTTTAAAAAAAAATAATTGAGAAACGCTATTGAAATACAGCATTGCAAGTATCCTATCTCCAATACAATTGTTCTTCCATAACAGTTCCTATCGTGGTTCTAACTTCTATTGATCATGGCACTTTGTCAAATTCATATGATATTATTGAGTTATTGACAAGAAAATGCTCAGCTCGAGGGCTTAGGCTTTTTATTAATTCATTTTTTAAGATTTAAGGTGAAATATTGAAAGGTGTAGGTGTAAGTATATAGTTCTTAAAGTACGGCCTAAGACGAAAAATGCGTCTAAAAATAGCCAATTTTCGAGAAAATCAGAAAAAAAGTTCCCCAACTTTGTGACGTCATAATGACGTATTAGGGACCTCATAGAATATTTTTGGGTACTTTCCGTTAAAGTTCCATCTTAGCTGAGTAAAACGTGTGGTCGATCACCTCTGTACTATATTTGATTCTCGAGATATATAATATAGGCCTCTAAATAATCCCTGACGAGTTGGTTTAGCGTGGATTCACGCTAGCGAACCGGTAGGCGTTCCCGTTCGCTAGTGTGGATCCACACTCTGTAGTGTGTATACACGCTAACGTAGCGTGTAAATCACGATGCGTCGTAACCCTATTTAACAAGAACACCCTCTATTTTGGCAATATTCAAGTTGTAATAACTCGACCATTTTAATCCAATCGATCTGAAATTTGGACAGTTGCACCTTTGACCTCTAAACATGCGATGTCCAAATTTTAGTGCGATTTTGGCAACGGGAACTTACTCAAATTTCAACGTGAAATATGGCTAATCCATGAAAACATAATATAGTTGGGGGCTGGCAAGCAAAGTTACATAAACTCACTCCGGGGAACGGACACTTCATCTCACGACACTTTACCTCGCAATAAGTCAGCTCTACGCAAAGGTTAGGGTCTGGGTTAGGGTTGGGGTTAGTGTTTGGGTTAGGGTTATGGTCAGGGTCAGGACACAGAGATGAAGTGTCCTGAGATGAAATGTCGTGAGATGAGATGTCGCCCACCCCTCACTCCTTATGCTCGGAGGCTCGTGTACTGTTAGGATAGCCGTCCAATGCTCGCCCTCGGACCCTTCGGGTCCTCGGGCTTGCGCTCGGGACTTCGGCCCTCGCACCCTTAGGTCCGCCGTCCAATGGCAATGCTCGCCCTCGGACCCTTCGGGTCCTCGGGCTCGCGGCTCGGGCCTTCGGCCCTCGCACTGTTAGGTCCGCCGTCCAGAGCTCGCCCTCGGGCCCTTCGGGCCCTCGGGCTCGCAAACCGCCGCGGGGGGCTTGCCAGCCCCCTGATTACAATGTATTGAGACGGTTGCGGGAAACCGAACACAACTGACACGCGCACACAGCACACGCCAACCAATGGCAATGGACTATCGAGGTCACGTGCGTGTGCGACACCATCTTTCTGCAGGTCACCTGACATATAGCATACAAAGTTGCCTGAATTGTGGTACCTTGTACCCACTACCAAAAGTTATGCCTATCGTCTGTAATTACTCTGCCAGCAGACCACAGATCCGCGAACGCGCACAGTATAACAATCGCGCGCGCGGAAGCAACCAGTGCACAAAGTACTAGCAGACGGGTCACGTGACATGACACGTGACATGACGTCACGAAACACAAAAACGCCCTGCGGACAAATAAGACATTGTCCAATTTCAAAAAACTTGATATATTCGTGATCAGCTCATCGAGGAATTGTGCCCAAAAAACTTCAAAAAAGGGCGTATGGTGTCCGAGAGTGGACACAAAAAAAATCTGCACCTCGAAAAAAAAAATCACCTCGAAAAAAAACACCTCGAAAAAATCACCTCGAAAAAATTACTTCGAAAAAAAACACTTATTCGAAAAAAAAATCACCTTGAAAAAAAATAACCTCGAAAAAAATCACATCGAAAAAAATTCATCTCGAAAAAAAACCCTTCAAAAAAAATTATATCGAAAAAAATGCATCAAAAAATTACATCAAAAAATAGGTGTGTCCCATATAACTCTGGCTGAGTGACGTCACAGATCTAAACGTTCCTAAGCCCGCATAGCCGCATAGGTGTGTGACTGTGTGTACGCGCCGCGCGCTTCCCTGTGGAAGCGCGCCGCGCGAGCCACACAGGGATATACGTGTTTAGCAAATCTAAACGTCAATTTTTTGTATCCTAAACCTAAACATGGTCCTAACCAAAACCCTAACCTTAACCCTAACCCTAAACCTAACAAATCCTGACCCTAATCCTGACCATAACCCTAACCTTTAAAGCGCCAGATGCGCTGATGCGCTTAATTTTAATTTTATTTTTCTGAGTGACGTCATTGTCATAGATAATGAAGGTCCCGTTCACATAGGAGACTAGCCAAAAATTCATCGAAAAAATTCATCCGAAAAAATTACACCGAGAAAAATACATCGAAAACAATTTCATCGAAAAAAATACACCGAAAAAAAATTCATCGAAAAAAATCATCGAAAAAAATACATCGGAAAAAATTCATGGAAAAAAATCATCGAAGAAAATTTCTTTGAAAAAAATTCATCGAAAAAAATTCCACCGAAAAAAAATACATCGAATTTCGAAAACAATTTCATCGAAAAAAAAATACATTGAAAAAAAATCATCGAAAAAAAATCATCGAAAAAAAATCATCGAAAAAAAATACATCGGAAAAATTTTCATCGAAAAAATTACATCGAGAAAATTACATCGAAAAAAAAAAACCATCGAAAAAGTTACATCTAAAAAATTACATCGAAAAAATTCACGGAAAAAAGTCATCGAAAAAAATTACATCGAAAAAAAATCATCGAAAAAAATACATTGAAAAATTCATCGAAAAAAAAAATGGAAAAAACTTTCATCAGGATTCGGAAAAAGATTTAAAAAATAAACATCGTTTTGCTTGCCAGACGTTGTCTGCCCCATATTTTGGTATGTCTCCCATTTGGACGTTGCTATGGTTAAGCATTAAGGCCATATTTAGGTTTAGGATACAGAAAAATTGACGTTTTGATCTGTGACGTCACTCAGCTCAGCCCCGTTTACATCTGGCGCTTTAAAGGTTAGGGTCGGGATTAATATTAGGGTCAGGGTTTTTAAGCGTTTTGGTAAGGGCCATATTTAGGTTTAGAATACATGATACAGAAAATTAGAAAAATTGACAGTTTAGATCTGTGACGTCACTCAGCCCCGTTTACATGGGAGACATACCCATTTCCTAAAACTGACACTAACAGTAACAGGACGGAGGACCCTTAACTTTAGGCCTAACTTAAACTTCAACGTTTCAAATATTTTTTGATGTAATTTTTTTCGATGTAATTTTTTCGCTGTAATTTTTTTTCGAGGTGTTTTTTTCGAGGTGATTTTTTTTCTAGGTGATTTTTTTTTTCGAGGTAATTTTTTTCGAGGTGATTTTTTCGAGGTGATTTTTTTCGAGGTGTTTTTTTCGAGGTAATTTTTTTTTCGAGGTGATTTTTTTCGAGGTGATTTTTTTCCGAGGTGATTTTTTTTCCGAGGTGCGGATTTTTTTGTGTCCACTCTCGGACACCATACTTCAAAAAAGGGCGCACCCTAATTTTCATATGATTCACCATTGATAACATTTTTTCTTGTTCATATGTTCATTTGAATTCTCCTCATTAAAAAAGGGAATAAATATTACATAGGCTGAGAAAGCACCAAGTGTCCATGACAAGTGGTGTATCATACAATAAATATATCTTTAATATAAAGGAAAGAGGCACTTCTACGTTTGTTCTTGAATAACTGACACAAAAGGAGCTAAAAAGCCGCGATTTTTTGCAAGGCGGTAGAAAATGACTAAACTTAAAAGATAGCATGGCCAAAAATAGGATTTAGGCTTTAGATTTTCCGTAAGTAACGTCGAAAGTCCGAAAAATCCACCCTAAAAAGAAGATCGAGTTCTAGGTTAAATTCACCAGTTGTGCGCGTTGCTATGGTAATTGGTGATTGCGCGCGCTAAACTGCACGTGCATTTTAACGAAGCATCTGCCATTTCGTTACTGTGTACTTTGGAAACGTTTCAACTGTTTAAAGTCATAATTTACGTTCTCAATGGAATTTTCGAGTTTGGTAAAAATTTAACTCTATCAACTCTAATCACTATTGTAGGAGAAAAGGTAAGAGTTGAACAATTTGTTCCATTGTGAAAATCAGCGATAATTCTTTCATATCAAGATATTTGTAGTTTCGATGGTTGGCCATGAGGATTCGACAGAAGGAGTAATTCATATTTACTCAAGTGAGAAGTGAGTTCTAAACAGATGAAAATGCGGACAATTTTGATTTCAGTGAGCTTGGATTCAAATTTGTTGCCCATCTTTTCTCCGAATCTGAACTTTGGATTAGAAAACGGTCATTGTTCTTGAGTTCTTCTTATTTACTGTTATGTGCCCTCGACGTTAATTTACGATCGCAAAATCTGCATTATTTTTCATTTATATTCAAATCCTATGTAAATATTTCGTAATTTCGTTACGTTGCACCCCTACCCCAGTAACAAAATTGCATCAATGACTTCGTTCAATTTATTGTACGTCCAACTGACTATACGTCCAATTAAAGTTAGGAGTTGGTTAAAAACGGATGAAAATGCGTACAATTTTGATTTCAATGAGATTGGATTCAAATTTGTTGCCCATCTTTTCTCCGAATCAGAACTTTGGATTATAAAACCATTGTTCTTGAGTTCTTCTTATTTACTGTTATGTGTCCTAGACAATTGACATTAAATCGCAAAATCTGCAATATATTTTGATTCATATTCAAATCCTATGTAAATATTTCGTAATTTCGTTACGTTGCACCCCTACCCCCAGTAACAAAAAATTGCATCAATGACTTCGTTCAATTTATTGTACGTCCAACTGACTATACGTCCAATTAAAGTTAGGAGTTGGTTAAAAACGGATGAAAATGCGTACAATTTTGATTTCAATGAGATTGGATTCAAATTTGTTGCCCATCTTTTCTCCGAATCAGAACTTTCTTCTTATTTACTGTTATGTGTCCTTGACAATTGACATTAAATCGCAAAATCTGCAATATATTTTGATTCATATTCAAATCCTATGTAAATATTTCGTAATTTCGTTACGTTGCACCCCTACCCCCAGTAACAAAAAATTGCATTAATGACTTCGTTCAATTTATTGTACGTCCAACTGAATATATACGTCCAATTAAAGAGAAAAACCAACGGGTTTTCTCGTTGTGATATAATGAAGGCTCCCGTTTATATGGGAGACCCACTCCTTTTGGAGCGAGGCCGGTCCATTGACCCTATGGTTTAGGTTAGGCTTAGGATACAGAAAATTGACGTTTAGATCTGTGACGTCACTAAGAGCCGTTTATATGGGAGACATACCATTCAATCGCCTTTGTGTTGCGTTGCGCGTACATGGTACACACACCATATGCGGGTTCCTAAGCCCGCATAGAGAGTAACATCCTACAAGCATTAATAGGTGTCATGTGTATATGTATGCTAGACCGGAGACCCTCTCAGATTTGATCGATATTTCAATTATTTCAAAATCAACTTATTATCCCTGTGTGCGCGGCGCGCTTCCCCGTATAAGGGAAGCGCGCGTACGCACACCTATGCTATGCGGGCTTAGGGAGTTAGAAATAGGCGTGACAACTTAATTATTTTTGGTCAAATCCGAAATTTCACGTATATCCCTGTTTTCACGTATATTTCTGCCTTCGGCGGACACGCGCGCGCCCGCCGAAGGCGAAGGGGTCAGACAACGTCTGACAATGACAATCCCTGTCTGCAGTCTGCGTTGCGGCGCGCTTCGCTTCCCGGCCCCGTAGGAAGCGCCGCGCGTGTACACACCTATTTTTTAGAAATGCCGCGCCTTGACCGGGCATTGTTTTAACCAAATCCGTAGTTAATTTTACGTTGTCAGACCCCTTCGCTTCACCGTTCGACAAGTTTTACGCGCGCGCGGTTAGCGAATGCGCGGGCGCGTACACACACACCTATGCTGGCTTAAGAAGGTGATATTTTTGTAGGATGTTACCCAACACTCCGCCGCGCACACAACGTTTTCCTAATATAATAGTATATGCAACACGGCCCCTCCAAACTTCCGAGTGTTGCGCGCTAGGGATGGTGGAAATCCATCAAGGTTAGATCATCATTAGTCTTTCCTAAGCCCGCATAGGTGTGGTACGGCGCGCGGCGGCTTCCCTACGGAAGCGCCGCGCAACGCAGACAGGATATACGTGTTTAGCAACATTAGTCTTTGTCCAGTTTGTAGGATGTTACCCTACTCTCCGCCGCGCACGCAACGTTTTCCTAGTATGCAACACGACCTCCAAACCTCCGAGTGTTGCGCGCAGGGATGGGAGAAATCCATCAATGTCCAGTGTATGGAATTCAAGGGTTCATCTAGTCTGAGCTCCATTATGATGGCATTTGAAGGCAACTCCACAGAGACGAAACAACCAGTGAATCAGGTGAAATTTAATGAGTATTTAAGGAGTAACCCATATGTAGCTAAAAGAAAAGGAATAAATATTAGTTATTGACTGGAAAGCTTGTTATGTTATGTTGTTTTTACTTTTTATAGGTGCAATAAAGTCGGCGGCAAATGAAAATACACTTGACTGGACAAATGTGGATCTTCTATGGCCAAAATAAAAAATTGCTCATTCAAACCGGCTGAGGTCGTCCAGCATGTCATTTTATGATAAGTTAAGCCATTTTCAGCTTGATTGATTTTTCTTATTTTGCGGATAGAAGACACTCAAATTTTCAGTCAAATGTATTTTCATTTGCCGTCATATAGTGTAATTCTTTAAGTACCTCAACTGCTTAAATTATTTGATAATTCATAATTGACAGAAGTTACCTTTTATCACACTGTGATGTATATTTTGGTTTTTGATGTTTTATTTATTTTCATGGTTATCACAGGGTCTGCATGAAGTTTTTTAATTTCACTATCTCATAAAACTATCAACAGTTCTATATTAATTCTGTTATTTGATTTTAAATGTTCTTGAAAATTGAATAAATGGACACCTGGGTTTCTATTAGATGGGGACAAGAGGCGGTGCTACCATCACAGGTACGCAAAATTGACAGTTTTTCGCTCATACCTATGCTTCTGAGTCATATATTATGAACTCAAAATGAAGTCTCTGGGACCTTCCTGGGCCAAAAATTACAAAATTGTCTACACTAGTCCCACTACGCCCCTCATGTCCAGAATTATCAGTTTTCATCCAAAGGCAATATGTTTATCGGTAAGTTTCTTATGGTCATTGCTATTCGTTTGTACTCACGACGAATTCTCTTTGACGTTTCTGGGCCAAGATACAAAATTGCCTCTGCTATGTCCAACGGGCGCCCAAAAATCAGTTTTTCGCCCACTCTCTTCCTGAGCATTTTTAGGGCATATCTTTATCAACAATTGTCTAAAGCAACCGTCGATAAATCGCTTAAACACAGGTTGCTAACGGATTTTCGAAAATCGCCGAAAATTTGCTTCGTGTATGGCAGTAAAAACTGTTTTTCGGTCATAACTTTTTCTCTGATCATTTTAGGGCATATGTTTATTAACAAGTCGTATGAACATGGCCATTGCGCTTCGCTTGTTTGCCCAAAAACGAAGTCTCTACATTATGAGCCAAATTATGAAATATCAAGCCTGCGCATAACCTTGAAAAAGGGCGTGGTCAATATCGACTTGTCGCCATCTAGATCAGATGTCGTGACCGAGCTAATTCGATTCTACATGGTCTAAAGGCCTAGCAACCGTCGATAAATCGCTTCAAACACAGGTTACTAACGGTTTTCGAAAATTACCGAAAATTTGCTTCGCGTATGGCTTAAAAACTGTTTTTCGGTCATAACTTTTCTCTGATCATTTTAGGGCATATGTTTATTAACAAGTCGTATATAAACATGGCCATTGCGCTTCGTTTGCGCCCAAAACGAAGTCTCTACGACCTTCCTGAGCCAAGTTATGAAAAATCAAGCCTACGCGTAACCACAAAAAGGGCGTGGTCAATATCGACTTGTCGCCATCGAGATCAGATGTCGTGACCGAGCTAGTTCGATTCTGCATGGTTTAAAGGCCTAATAACCGTCGAGAAATCGCTTTTAACACGGGTTGCTAACGGATGGACATTTCGTCTTGGACTATAACAAAAACTCGTTTTCACATTCTAAAGTTCTAAATGGCAGCAATTTTTTGAAATAGCAAAGACTCAGATTGAATCATGTGTAACACGTATGTGTATTGTGTGCTCATCAGTTAATAGAACCTCGTCGATAGGGTAGTAAAAAGGGTTGTGATGCAAACCTAAGACAGTTTTTTACATCAGGAAATCTGTTTGTCATTCATTTCGAGTGTTTACACTACTGCAAATCTAATAATAGAGTCTTAAATCATGATTCCGGGGTTAATTCGGGTGGGCGACATCTCATCTCAAGACATTTCATCTCAGGACACTTCATCTCCCTGTCCTGACCCTAACCGTAACCCTTACCCAAACCCTAACCCTGACCCTTACGCAAACCCTAACCCTGACCCTAACCCAGACCCTTACCTTTGCATAGAGCTGATATATTGCGAGATGAAGTGTCCTGAGATGAAATGTCCGTTCCCCGTTAATTCTCTTTTAAACTCCCTTTTTACCACACTTTTCACCACCCTACCTCGTCAATACGGTAGTTAAAAGGGGTAGTAAAAAGGTGGTGAACGACATTTCATCCCACGACATCTCAGGACACTTCATCTCCCTGTCCTGACCCTAACCATAACCCTGACCGTAACCAGAACACTTACTCTAACCCATAACCAAACCCTAGCCCTAACCCAGACCCTAACCTTTGTGTAGAGTTGACATATTGCGAGATTAAGTGTCATGAGATGAAGTGTCTGTCTTGAGGTGAAATGTCCGTTCCCCATTCATAGTACTTGTGATTCTCAGGTAAGCAGGTAGATGAGGGCTGAGGCTCCCCTGTTATCAGGATAGTACGGCTATTCCCTGAGATCTGATTTTAGACTTTTAGAGCTGGCATGCGGCATGCCTACTGTCCCAGCTAGTGTTAGCAGGGGTATCATTATGTCTAAAACTTTTCAACCTAAATCCCACTATAAGAAATGAGCGTCCGAATATAAAGTGCAGGCAGGAAGTGATAAATCTTAAACTTGATTCAATGAAATCAGCAATGGCAAATTTTTCTCAAGAGAGTAAGAGTTAAACATACTGCCAAGAAAATCTTGAGGTTATATCCCAATTCAATTTTCGGAACGTCAATACCTATAACGTCATGAAAGACAGAATCGAATTTGAATTTGAAATCAATCTGGGTATTTGCTTTTCCCTAAAATTGTGCTATGTAGAATGTGGACAAGAGTCATAAGGTAGTATATATGTCATGCTCGCTACTTTGTTCTAAAAATCAGTTGAATACTGAAATTATAATTACTTAATTATGATAATTGTTATTTACTGTTGCTCTGTTAAGCTGCATGAATAATATTGATATAAATTCCTCTCAGATGATTGTGTTGATCCTGTGGAAAGAAGAGTGATCCTGTTTTAGTCGGAGTTCGGACAGACGGCAGGTTCAGAATTTGATCCATTTCCTTTCGATGATCTAATTTGAGGATGGCGCTTTGCGATTCACTTAAGTAAAGCACACAATGGTTTAGTAATTGAAAACATTTTAGATTCAGCTGTGAATTGATCGAATTCATTGAACAACGATCACGATGCTCTGTTCCATGGGTAACAAGCAGCATTTTTGTGACTCCCGTGGATTTGCCCCACTGGTCACACAAAATTTTACTTGAATGGAGGGCGCCGAGCAGCTTATGTTGGACTAATTCCACAACCATGTGCATCAAATCTGGCAGTACTCCAGAGACGCAGGATCGAAACCAGGCCACACCCACTCGGTGCTTCATTGAGACTTGATCCAATCGGGCAAGCAGGCACCCCATCCTCTGTGGAACCTCAACACACTTGCCTTGTTCAATATCTCGTTGGCACTGACTGTCCTCCATCGCCACTTCCCCTTTGCAGCCTTAGAACTTCATCCCACCGAAACTCCACGGCCACCATCCACTTCTTATCATATTCCATAGGTAATCATGGAATTAATGCCATTCAAAGCAACTGCTAAGAATTTTGCATTTAATGGCATATCTTCTCATCAAGTGATTATGCAGTCAAATTATAGCAATGAATCACCGTTACTACTGATCAATTAGGCTTGATGGGCCATGGTCGGGATTATCAAGAGTAATTTGACTTTATATATGCGATGTGTCCTGATGACTTTTTGTAAATTGTTACCTCTTGTACCTCAAATGATTGCTTTAGCTGTTCAGTCTCTGGGTAATTTGAAATACATCCATATAATATAACGGGCGTTATGTTCTGTATTTCATTTGTTTTGAATCTCAGAGCCTGTTCTAGCTTCTTGTGAGTATAAGAGACAGCTAAGAACCTTGAACCTGCAAATTAAATTTCTATTATCGTCTCAAAATCATGAAGCTTTTAGTTTCTATCGATATGATTTATACGGAGCCACTGCTGTGAGCTGTACAACTGTAGAATTTTCTGATTCATTACTTTGGTATTGCAGAGTGTAGTTTTCAATTTGTAAATCATCTGTATCAATCAGAATAGAAATTTCCATGTCTGCACAACTACGATGAGAATTTTCAATGAATACGCGTATTTTCTCAAAATCTAGTTTTCCGATCTGTTTGGTTGATTCGCGGCGCGGCGTAACGCCGCGCACGTACTCAAGAAAGCTTGGTCAGAAATAGGGGTGTCGTTTCGCGACACCCCTGGTTAGGGGAAATCTTTTTCAAATTCAAATTTGAATTGATATATATTTTTTCAATTTATTTGCCTATCGTCATTTTTGACCATTTTTGGACAGGAGCCAAATTCATATTTTTACTTCTGAGGCCTATATTAACAAGAATTGCGCCTGCACCGACACAATTATTGTTGTTCCCGTGGGCCGTATGCAGGCGCTTAATTTCCCTCCCCCGCGCCGCGGTGCTTGATGTACCTTAGCATCATAATAAGATATTAAGATAATACAAAACGCAGTCGTTATAAAGTAATAAGAGTATAAATATACTGTTCCGATGCGCGTGCTGCGCGCGACCACCGAGAACACGAGTACGAATTGGCATGTGCCATTTCTTCTAAAATTTTTGCGCGCGCGTTCGTTGTTGTACTCAGTTCGTTGTAGATTTCGCGCCATTTTGTTGGATTGGTTTACGTTTCGCATCAAATTGTGTCAGCGTTTATTCACGCGATGTATTCTTGAATGTTTATACTAAGTTGATATCACTTTTTATCTGATTTTCAAATTTCGTGCTTGTGTTTTCTGTTTCAATGCTGTCTCTTGTTCCAAAAAGCAATATTCGTCTTTCACAGCGAATAGTATTTCTCAAACTTAGTCGAATCCAGCAGAAACTCTAATAGTTATGTATTTTGGTACTAAACCTAGAACAAAACCGAAGCCTCAAATCTACCGCCCAACTCACACCTAAGATTTTAACTTTTCTTCAACGAATTCTTCAACAGCCTAATAAAATTTAGAACTTATCATAATTTAGGAGTTCAAGCATGTGGCACGGATGGGCCAGATCAACCTATAACATAGTAAAACAATTAGTTATAATAATATTGATATAAATTCCTCTCAGATGATTGTGTTGATCCTGGGGTAGAAGAGTGATCCTGTTTTTAGTCGGAGTTCGGACAGACGGCAGGTTCAGAATTTGATCCATTTCCTTTCGATCATCTAATTTGAGGATGGCGCTTTGCGATTCACTTAAGTAAAGCACACAATGGTTTAGTAATTGAAAACATTTTAGATTCAGCTGTGAATTGATCGAATTCATTGAACAACGATGCTCTGTTCCATGGGTAACAAGCAGCATTTTTGTGACTCCCGTGGATTTGCCCCACTGGTCACACAAAATTTTACTTGAATGGAGGGCGCCGAGCAGCTTATGTTGGACTAATTCCACAACCATGTGCATCAAATCTGGCAGTACTCCAGAGACGCAGGATCGAAACCAGGCCACACCCACTCGGTGCTTCATTGAGACTTGATCCAATCGGGCAAGCAGGCACCCCATCTGTGGAACCTCAACACACTTGCCTTGTTCAATATCTCGTTGGCACTGCCTGTCCTCCATAGAGTCTCATCGCCACTTCCCCTTTGCAGCCTTAAAACTTCATCCCATCGAAACTCCACGGCCACCATCCACTTCTTATCATATTCCATAGGTAATCATGGCATTAATGCCATTCAGAGCAACCGCTAAGAATTTTGCATTTAATGGCAAATCTTCTCATCAAGTGATTATGCAGTAAAATATTAGCAATGAATCACCGTTACTACTAATCAATTAGGCTTGATGGGGCATGGTCGGGATTATCAAGAGTAATTTGACTTTATATATGCGATGACAAAAGGTTCTGTGTTCTGATGACTTTTTGTAAATTGTTACCTCTTGTACCTCAAATGATTGCTTTAGCTGTTCAGTCTCTGGGTAATTTGAAATACATCCATATAATATAACGGGCGTTATGTTCTGTATTTCATTTGTTTTGAATCTCAGAGCCTGTTCTAGCTTCTTGTGAGTATAAGAGACAGCTAAGAACCTTGAACCTGCAAATTAAATTTCTATTATCGTCTCAAAATCATGAAGCTTTTAGTTTCTATCGATATGATTTATACGGAGCCACTGCTGTGAGCTGTACAACTGTAGAATTTTCTGATTCATTACTTTGGTATTGCAGAGTGTAGTTTTCAATTTGTAAATCATCTGTATCAATCAGAATATAAATTTCCATGTCTGCACAACTACAATGAGAATTTTCAATGAATACGCGTATTTTCTCAAAATCTAGTTTTCCGATCTTTCTTGTTAAGTTGCGGCGCGGCGTAACGCCGCGCACGTACTCAAGAAAGCTTGGTCAGAAATAGGGGTGTCGTTTCGCGACACCCCTGGTTAGGGGAAGCCCCTGCACTGCACTGTACGCACACATTTTTTGAAAAGTTTAACGACCGGTGCGCGCGCGGCGGCCGGCTTCCTTAGCCCGCATAGGTATGTGTATGCGCCGCGCGTTTTCCTTCGGCGCGGGAGGCGAGCCGCGCAACGCATGTAGGAGTATATTGCCAGGCGTTGCCTGGCCCCCTCGCGCGCGCGTTGCGAAAAATATGGGGCAGGCAACGTCTGGCAAGGAATATAAGTATACGATAAGTGTTTAGCAAGCGGCCGGCGCTAGTGCTCGCCGCGCGCAATTAAGAGGGTTCTGGTTAGATATAGAGTAAAGTGAAGAATACTTCTACAGTTTCCTAAGCCTGCATAGTGAAACAAAGATTAGTGAAACAAAGATTAATCTTTATAGCTTACAGAATTTCTTTATTGAAAAACGCAGTAATAAATAAATCTGGTATGAAATCTCAAATATCGTTTTCAATGGCACCCTTTTTAAACAGAAATTTCAAGAACTTCAAGAGTACAGATATAGTACAGATAGAGATATTTTTACTGAAAGGACTCAGCCTTGCAGATTAACTGAATAGCAAAATTGTTGGTTTGCTAAGTTAATACAGGGTTGAGATTAATCTGGGTATTAATCTGAGGATGGTTTGGAGGTTTTGGGAGGATAGCAAGAAAAAAAAAGAAAAATTGAGTAGTTGTTTCAGGCTTCAGGGTAGGATAATTGATCTGAGATCTTGATTTCTTAATCGACTGATCCTAGTTTAGGCCTAGGTGTCTATGGTACTTATTCAGTATGCAAGAGATGCCTTGTTGGCTTAAGTAAACCAATAATTCAGGCGATCCCAGTTCAGTATTATATTATTTTGATAGTTTCAACTTTTGGGTGACACACTTCACTGCAGCTAAAGGATGCTCTCGCCTTGTCAGCTTAATCACATCCCTTGGACAGTGGGTGGGATCATGGATGGATAAAATTAAGCAAGAAAAAAAATATGAGAATGGCACATGCAAATTAGTGAAGGTTTATTGCTTGTCATAATATATTAATGAGGGAAGGCATAGGTGGGTACCAAGGGAAGAGACAGGGCAAGGAAATGGGGAAAATTGGGGGCAGGGTTAATTTTATACGGATGAAGGAGATGCATTTATCTAAATTTGAGTTAGATAAATGCGCGAGCCAACACAAGGATATACGTGTTTAGCAACTCTACAATGTACTCTTACTGTTCTTTAAAAGCTGAAATACATTTTGATACACCATTCTATGGTGTTCTGATTGAAATCAACTTTTGCCTAGTATGCAATTTAAATCAATTAAACTAATATGTCAATTATATTATGTATTATTATTATTATGTACAGGTTCTCACTACAGCAACACACAACA
Source organism: Beroe forskalii (assembly GCA_011033025.1). NCBI lineage: Eukaryota > Metazoa > Ctenophora > Nuda > Beroida > Beroidae > Beroe > Beroe forskalii. The sequence continues at coordinate 290,821 of WFMF01000009.1, read as the reverse complement.
GCCTGTGTGTTTCCTTTCCCACAGAATTTGGCATCCTTTGACCTGTTGAAATAAGGTCCTCATTTCGAAATTTCTCCTCTGAAAAAACTCCAAATCATGCTTCTTATCCAAAACCTTATTATATGATACATGGTCATCAAAACTTTCAGATTTAAATTCTTGTTACAGATGAGTACATTACATGTATTGCTGGTTGAGTGTAAATTTAGCTTTAGTACACTGTAAAATGGGATGAAAACATATTGGTCACATGTTGCCCATAACATCCTGGATGTTTTATAATAATAATATCAAGATTGCTCAAAAACCAGTGGAATAATGTGTAAAAAAATAAATAAATGAATAAAGGATACTTATTAATTGCTCTAAAGCTATAATAGGTCTAGACTTAAAGATGCATCGTCAGAAAGAAATAGGCCAGCCATCTAAAGCAATGCATATAATGCATTCTGCTTATTGCCATATAAGGTAATATTAGAATTTTAAGTTGTCCTTGCCATATGCCATTAATAAGGTACAGTTTACTTTTGTACTTTTAAATTTTTTCTTGAAGGAGTTTTTCATTAACTAGTTTTGAGTAAATTTCCCTTGTGCCAATTTGGTACTGTAGACATAGAGCTTTAAAAATTTTCATTTAGGGATTTTTTCATTAACATGTTTTTATGTAAATTGTGCTTTGGGTTCCATATTAGAATAATTAATTGATAAAAGAAATATTGGCGAACCAAGTCTTTGAGTCACACAGGCACACTACCCTTGAGTTGAGCCACCATGCCATCCAGAAGAGAGTCTTTGACTAGTTTTAGAACTCAAAGAGACTTCGGGTGATAGGAAGTCTTCTTCAATAGTGTAGTTCTAGCTATGTGGTCCCGGGCTTACCTCCATTCTGGTGTTATGGAATGGAGTCACGACCGGCTTAGGCCGAGTTAAACGTCGTTTTATGGGCGCCCAACGATCCTCCTCCCACATTTTGAATGCTAGAAATCACATGATAGAGGTCTTTGTCGGTAGTCCATCCCCAAACTTCCAGAGAGTGTCTTTCCCGTCCTTAACCATGTTATCTGAGTATGAGAGTACAGAAGTACAAGAGTAATGAATCAATCCAAAGATCAATCAACACAGATCCCAACTTGTCTCAAAGTCAGAGCACAGGTGTGCCGAAGCATGCTCCAAGGACTTACAGTCTCCTGAGTATGAGTTAATATAACTGATAAAACAAATATTGGTGAACCAGGTCTTTGAGTCACACAGGCACACTACCCTTGAGTTGAGCCACCATGCCATCCAGAAGTGAGTCTTTGACTAAAGTTAGAACTCGAAGAGACTTCGGGTGATAGGAAGTCTTCTTCAATAGTGTAGTTCTAGCTATGTGGTCCCGGGCTTACCTCCATTCTGGTGTTATGGAATGGAGTCACAACCAGCTTAGGCGGAGTTAAACGTCGTTTTATGGGCGCCCAACAATCCTCCTCCCACATTTTGAATGCTAGAAATCACATGATAGAGGTCTTTGTCCGTAGTCCATCCACAAACTTCCAGAGAGTGTCTTTCCCGTCCTTAACCATGTTATCTGAGTATGAGAGTACAGAAGTACAAGAGTAATGAATCAATCCAAAGATCAATCAACACAGATCCCAACTTGTCTCGAAGTCAGAGCACAGGTGTGCCGAAGCATGCTCCAAGGACTTAATTAATCATATAAGGTAATGTGTGCTTGTTGTGAACAGGGTGTGTTTTGTGTACAGGGTGTCTTGTGTACACTGTTTGACTACTATAGTACTTTAGAGCTACACTCAAACTCAGCTTTTCTTCACCTCACACTCTAAATCATTTGAATGTATCCAGCTGTACTGTCAACAATTAAATCTTGCAGGCATTATATTATTTCCCATGAGTTTGTCTTATTCCTTTAAAGAGTGCAGATTAAAGCTCATCAAAAATAGATTTTTTTGAAAGCTGAGGTAGGTATTGGACTGATGATACCTGCACAGTGCACACCACTCATCTTGGTGTGACACACTTGAATCTTGCTGCTCGCCATCACCTAATAGGATTGTGTTGGTGTGCAAGGACTAGTTGGGGAAAAGTCTTGAAGGAATTTTTCTTTGTGTTTTGAATATCCTTGAAAAACATAAGAAAATATTTTCAATTTTATTTTAAATGCACCATATTTATGTTCCCTATTTGCACACTAAATGCACCCTATTTACACCTTATACACCCTAAATAGATCCCTTATGCACCCTAAATGCACCCTATATGCACCCCATTTCCCCCTTAATGCACCCCATATGCCTACAAATAATGACTTTTCATTTGACTGCCTACATCCTATTTACCCCCTACATGCACCCTATATGCCCCCAAAATGTGCACCCTATATACCCTTTATATGCACCACATATACACTCTATAAATCATATGCTCCCTAAATGCACCCTTTATGCACCCAAATGCACCCTAAAGGAAGGAGGGTGAATATAAAAATATTGATAAGGAACATATTATGCTGTACAGTGTGAAAATAGCACCCTAAAGTCCCCCAATTTTGCACCTTTGGCACCCCCTAAATGCACCCTACATATCCATCTAAATGCACCCTAAGGCTTGATGCACCTTAATTTGTATATAAGTTAGCCATATTAGATGACTGGTAAGTAGAACTAGATAGACATGTCCAATCCGTTTATTTGAGATTATAAACACAGGTCTTGTAATTATACAACAATACCTACATGATTACCTGTGCTCAAACAACTCCAGAAGTAAGGCATCTCTTATCCCTATCATTATTTGGAATGTTGCTCCAAGGACTTTGGTAATCACAGGCATGATGAGGGGTTACATCAACTTGAACAACAATGGCTACATCCACACAGATGTCAACCATTCCAAACTTTATCCATCTGGGGCTAAAGCCCAAACTAACACCCGGGTTCCTGTTACGAGAAAAACTCACGAAAAAACTTGAAAGAAAACTTGCGAGAAATCAGGATTTTCATCAACATAGTTCCTGTACACGAGTTTTTTTGTTTTGCTTGGACGTAATTGACGCTCATAATTCGATATTCCCATTATGTGTAACATTCCATCCAAAATCAATTATTCCTTTTCGTATTTTACTTGCGAGTATGTTCAAATTTCTCGCGAGAAAAAGGTGGTTTTTCTCCCAAACTAAAACATTTCGAGTTTTCGCGAGTTTTCTCGTAACAGGAACCCGGGTGTAACACCATTGAGGGTATGTGGAACCATGTGAAGGAGAAAAGTACTTCGAACCGGTGGAAGAAGAACAGGCCACTGCATGCAGATGGACTTGAAACATTTCATGTGGTACATGCTGATTGAGAGGTGTGCATATAGGATGCATTTAAGCATTTAGAGTGCATGAACGATGCATTTAGGGGTGCAAAAAGGGTGCATTTAGGGTACACATAGGGTGCAAAAAGGGCACAAAAGGTACATTTAGGGTGCATTTAGGGTGCACTCTGATTCCAGGGGGTGCATATGTAATATATCAGGGCATTTAGGGGAGGATGCCAAAGGGTCATTTAGGGTGCAATATTGGGTGCATTTAGGGTTGACTGGTCATTGACCCATTTTTTGACTTCATGACCTATTTTGAGGGTTATAGAAATGACAAAGAGGCTGGCAGAGGCAGATGCAGATGTGGTTGTGGAAACTTCTCTTCAGAGTGAAGGTCACCTTGAATTATCAGAGAATGTAGAAAATTTCTCTCTTGAGTCTGATGTTGAGAGTGAAGACGAAATTGATTTGCCACTTCAGGACGATTACAATTCCACTGGAGATTCTATTGTCCGACCTGGTGATTATAATGATTCTGACTGTTCTTCTGATGAAGAAGAGATAAGAAATAGAATTGGAAATATACCAATGGAGTGGTATGATGACTATGATCACATTGGCTATGATATTCAAGGAGAAAAAGTAAACAAAGGTAGCAAAAAAGGAGATGAATTAGATAAGTTGCTTGATAGAATGGACAATCCAGATTTCTGGAAAACTGTGCATAACAAGATTGAAGGAGAAGATATTGTTCTCAAGGATGATGATATTGCCATAATAAGTAAACTTAGGAACAATAAATTCCCTGACTTGGGCTATAACCCATATGAGCCTTATGTAGATTTCATAACATATGATAAATTAGATACACCACTAGTTGATACTCCAGAACCTAAAAGGCGATTCATACCTTCCAAACATGAACACAAGAAAGTAATGAAGATAATTAGGGCTATTAGGAATGGCTGGATAAAGCCAAAAGAGGATAAACCTAAGCAACAGTCATTCTATGATTTGTGGGGTGCCTCATCAGATCCTCAAAAGCATAATCCAATGAGCATGCCAGCTCCTAAGCTTCCTCTTCCTGGTAATGAGGAATCTTATAATCCACCTGAAGAGTACCTTCCATCTAAAGATGAAAAGATCGATGGCAAGAGACTGATCCAGAAGATAGGAATACCAACTTTCTCCCTGAAAAATATTCCTGTCTGAGACATGTACCAGCTTATCCTCAGCTAATCAATGAAAAATTTGATCGGTGCCTAGATCTATATTTGTGTCCTCGCAAAATTAAAATGAAGTTGAATATGAATCCTGATGATTTATTGCCCAAACTACCAAAACCCAAAGACCTCAAGCCTTTCCCAACATCTGTTGCCATTAAATTCAAAGATCACATCGGACATGTTTATTCTACTGATACCAATAAGAGTGGTGAGTTTTTAGTGTCAGGTGGACAGGACAAAATTCTACGTATTTGGGAAAGCTCCTCTGGTCGTCTTCTTTGTAAAGTGTCTCTTCCTGATTCAATATCATGTGTGAAATGGAATAAAACTCATAGCATAATTGCTGCAGCTAGTGGTAATGAAGTTTATCTCATGAATCCTGGCCTAGATGACAAATTAGTTGTGGATTCCTCTAACAAAATCCTTCAAGGTTTGACTGATATATCTGAATTAGATCACTGTAGGTGGTATCCTATGGGGAATGATAAAGATGGACTTAAAATGAAAATAGTTCATAATAATCAGGTCAGCCATTTATCATGGCATAACAATGGAAATTACCTTGGAGTTACAATGAGGGAAAATTCATCATGTTCTGTTCTCATCCATAATATTGCTAAAAACACCAGCCAACGACCATTCAGTAAGTCAAAGGGCCAGATTCAACAAGTAGAGTTTCATCCTAATAAACCATTCCTATTTGTTCTTTCTCAAAGATATGTTCGAATTTACAATCTTTTAAAACAAGCTATGATCAGAAAATTAATTTGCAACGTGAAATGGGCATCAAGTATGGCTATTCATCCAAAGGGAGACAATATCATTGTTGGTAGCTATGACAAGACAGTTGTTTGGTTTGATTTGGATCTGTCTGTAAAGCCATACAAAAGTTTGCAACAACATAAAGGTGCTATTAGAGATGTATGCTTCCATCCTAGGTACCCTCTATATGCATCTTGTTCTGATGACTGTTCAACTGTTGTTTCTCATGGTATGGTTTACAATGATCTTGTTAAGAATCCACTGGTGGTCCCTGTCAAAGTCCTCAAAGGCCATCAGAGTGCATCTAAATATGGTGTGCTTTGTAATGTGTTTCATCCTCTACAGCCATGGGTATTTACTGGTGGTGCTGATGGAAATATCTTGCTGTTTGTGTGAAAACTGATATAATTATATTTCCATATGATTACTTGATATGTATCATGAAATCAGATAAATGCATAAATAGCATATCAAATCATCAACACAGTGCTTGAGGGTATTTTCTATTTAATGTACCAAAACTTCTAAAATATTACAAATTGAGCTTCTAAAAGCAGAATTGAATTTTCCACTGAAATGGCACTCAATGTTTTTTATTGACTGGGTTCTGACTGAGTTCATTTTAATCTCATTATTTACGTTTATCATATTGGTATATTGCATCTTATTGTGTCCCTGTTTTTCTCCATTTAAAATAATAGAAAGTACATATAAAAAGGACCTTCTTTCTTCATCTATTTGAATATTTACCCTACATGCTATTCAGTAAGGAAGTTTTAGGTAAGTAGGTAATATTGATGTAGAGCTTTCTGCTATCAATTCTTGTCTTAGCTGAAATTTTTCACCCAATACAATCACATTTTGAGTAGGCTAGAGAATGAGAGATATATTAAGACTTTTACAAAGACAATGTTCTACTGCTAAAAGAATATATCAAATGCCTTTGATCCCCATTGAAAACAGAGTATGTGACAAAAATAACTTTGGTTTTGGATTCAATAGATTTATTCATACCAGAAGTCAATCCCTGCATTCTAAGCAGAAAAAGAAAAGGTTTCATCTGCAAAGAGTTCGTACAGAAAAAGTGCCAGAGAATGAACAGAAATCGGTCAGAGTATCAATAATAGGGAAACCTAATGCTGGTATGTACTCTTGAAAGGAAATTTTTCATACCTATTCTTTTTAATTTAAAGCCAGCAATGGTAATTGGTTCCTGCTGTATCAACGGCAATCAGTTTACTTTAATTAATGATCTTTTAATAATATTCAATACTTTTGAAGTTATAAACTTGCTTGATTCGCTCTATAATTCAACTTTGTATTATATTTTTTGATTTTACCGATGTGATTAAAGAAATTTGAATTTGAATTTGAATTTGAATATCATTTTACAGCACAATTACAATATACATTTTTTCAATAATTTATATAAAGGAACGTCTCGGTTGTGCTGAGGGACAGCATTTAGTCAATCATCAAGACTGTTAACAAGGCCACCCATTAAGGAAATAATTATAATATATCAAATAATATGCTGAAAATAAATTGGTTAGTTAATTTCATAGCACTCTCAATAAAGTGCATACTGTTAAGAATAAAATTCACACTCATTATATACTATGTAGTATCCATGCTTTATTGCAAGAGTTCTTATTTATCAAATACGAATATCGTAAACGTTTAACTTTAAAAGCATCAGTCAAAAAGCAGAAATCGTTAAACAAACTAATAAAGAACTTTCTAAGCATTTCATTATATATATAAACAGCTATGTAAGTATGTAGACTTGGTGATTGTCACACTTTTCAGGGAAGTCGACTCTCCTGAACTCTTTCCTCCAACAATACATTTCCCCTGTGTCGCCGTTGAGGCAAACAACCATAGAAAACTTATCTGCTGTGGTTACTCATGGCGATACTCAAGTGGTTTTCGTCGATACTCCAGGTATTTTGATAGATTTGATCCGATGTTTACTTCATCCGTCCAATGTCCATCTAGGAGTAGAACTATAGGAATGTATAATCATTCAGTTAAGTTTACCTGTCGAGTGCCGAACCCCAAAGATTATACCTAATGAAATATTGATTATTTATTTCCAGGGCTTGACAGTCATCATTGTTTACCAGGAAAGTTTAACTAACATATTTTGCAACTTAAAAATAGCTCATGATCCTTGACAAATTTCAATCAGGTATTTTGCCGGGACAGTTCAAGCATTCTCAGTCTAAAAGGGTGCAACAGTTATCGTTGATCAATTCATTAAATTCCATTTATGAATCACTTGACTCTGTTGAAGTGGTCTTACTCATTGTAGATGCGTCAAGCTCATTGAATCAACTATTCATTACTGGAGACATGGCTACTGTAATCGATTCCATTCCCGAACATATTCAGAAGATACTGGTTCTCAACAAGGTAAGGCTATCGGAATTTCGGTTATATTTCGGTGAATTTAATGACAATTTTCATGAAGAGAGGGGAGTTACTGGTAAGCCTGATCAGTCTCATTAATAAGTTAGTAAAATAATCAATTCAGATCGTATTGTTCAAGCATCCAATTTCTCCTTGTCACGAAACACTGAACATAATCAACCATGGCAGGTGGACAAGGTCAAGGAATCTGCTAAACTGGTACACGCTTTGGAGCAATTGACCAAGCCGCTACCCCCCATTCCAGTTCCAAGCATAGCAACCCGAACAGACTTAGAAGCTTCCAAGCCTTACTTCATTTACGAGGAAAATAGGAAGGATGGCAGATACTTCGATCAAGTTCGACTTTTTACAGACTATTTTAAGTTACCTGTATGAAAAGTTGTCTCTACAGTCTACATATTATTACAGTTTAATGAATACTGTGTGTGCAGAATCCCACACTGCTTCAGAATTCAGATGAAGAGATGTATTGCTGGCATCACTCATCTTAGCTACATTCAAGTTGTGGAGCTGAGTGCATTGCAAGGCCGGAATGTCAACTTCTTGTGGTACAAAGTGAGACAATCAGCAGTCTTCCGGCCCTGGGAGTATCCTCAAGATACTGTGTCTCCAGATGACATTGAAACTGTTGTGAAAGCAATCGTCCGGGCAGAGGTAGGTCACTGTCTGTTAGTTCTGCTTTTATCGGGCAGGAGGGAGTCACTGTGACCTTTAATGTATACTCTTATGACATGGGTTCAGCAGTCTGTCGTTGAAGCTAGAGCAAGGTGTATCTCAATATCTCACCTGAACACATCTATGGTGTACTTTGTGTCCCAAATGTGCCTTGAATCCCTCTATCACAGGCGTAGGTCGAAAAATTACCAAACTACCATATTTTATTGCAATCAAAACTCGAAAAGTCAAAAACTCGTTACATCATAGTGTAGATAAATTTCTTTAAATTCGTCCTCATCAAATGTCAAGTATGGTGGACATTGCGTTATCATGTTATCATGTATGCTGTTAAGTTTAAAAAATCTTCTGTTTACTGTTGAATTTTCAGCTGTTGACGAAGCTTGGCTATGGGATGGGTCTCAGCATCGAACACTCCTTTATTGGTTGGGCAGAGCAAGATGGGACTCTCATCATAGAACATGCAATCTTCAAGGTAACTTCCTAAGCTGTCATTTCATTACAATTGCACCTCGGGGCTGTTAGGTTAATTTGTCTACAGTATGAAATAATTAGATTTACTGTTTTATGTGTTGCAAATCAAAGGGTAAATCGAGCGATTTGAACATGTCAGTTGCACTCCGATTATAATTCGCTAGTAAGAAGCCCAAAGACAGGCTGCAGCCAAAATCCATTCATCAGTTTCTTTTTGAAATTTGAATGTCGTATGTGTTGTGCCATAAAAAGTGTTAAGATCGAGGCATTTTTTCAAAGAATTAATTTCAGAAAGGAGCACTCCTCTCGGAGGAGGAGCTGACTGATTCGAAGGACAACATAAGAACCTTACTCGAGACCAGATTTGGTATGCCTGTTGAGTTCATTTTAGTCTTGCCGTGGCATAAGAACAAGAATGAGTTCCTCGAGACAATTAGATTCGAAAGCAAGCCTTCAGTCGAGTTTCACGATGATGAGTAATGAAGGGTACTCTGCGTTTTTATTGTTGATTCACTGTCAGATAATATTGAAGTCATTATCTATTTTCTAAATCAATGTCTCATGATATGTGTAACTACTGATAATTATTTAATAAGTCTGATCTTGAAATTTTCTCCTTTATTAACACTTGAAAAGACTGCTTATTATAAGATTCTATTCTTTGACTTCATGCTATAATTGAAAGACTCAAAATATTTTCCCTCTGTCACTCTAGGTTGTCAATGTCGGAAGGCGAAATATACGTTTTGTTTGTAGTTACATGATCTAATTTGCAAATTGTGTTCAATTTGCATGTCTTTTATTCTTTTAATAAAATATCACAATTTCGCTCAGTAGCTAGAGAACATGTCCAAGCTTCCTCGACCCAGTACTTCTAAATTGGGTAAACCAGTCGGCAGGCCCAGCACAGTTGGCAGGCCCAGCACTGTCGGCAGACCCAGCACAGTCGGCAGACCCAGCACAGTCGGCAGACCTTCTGTGAGCAGACATTCTGTGAACAGACCCTCGGTCAGCAGACCTTCTGTTGCTCGCCCTTCAGGTAGTTTTCCCTTGATAGGAAGATTTAATAAACCTCTGGTTCTGTCAAAAAAATTAGAGGAAGGTTTTATTTTTGCAAATTTTTCATCATTACACGCGAAGTTGATCTAGAGTGATTGGATTAAATAATGTGAACATTTACTCATCGTTTCATGTCTGAGAGGGTTGTTACTTAGAGATGTTTCAGATATCATTAAACACCCACATCCAGAAACACGCGAGTCCGTGAGTCTGACTCGGAGGAAATTGATTTTGAGAGGAAATTTTTGGTGGTTTGAGAGGATTTTTTTGTATGAAAATGTTAATTTTAGATTCTGACGGAAGAGGAAAATGTTCATATTTTTAAGTCAAGTGTCACAAATATGTTTCATTCATGAGCAAAATTAATATGATGTAATTCTAAATTGAATTTAAAGGCAGATTTCGTATGAAGATGGAAAATTTTCGCCTGCATCCTTTTATCAAAATTCTAAGACAGAAGCCACAGGACGTGTGAGCTGTAGTTCATCAAAATTCGTGTGGCGGACTCTTGTTAAATCAAATTATCAATACCAAATTGACTTTACATTAGAGGCAGATTCAGATGCAAAAAACCTAAAAATTTTCGCCTGCAAGGGCCGCTGTGATCAATTTGTGTCAATGAATTGGTTTCAGACCCAGCCACAGATGTGAACCTTGAAAAATTTTCGCCTTTTGGCGGACTTTTTGTAAGCAAATTATTGATACTGAAATGACTTTTGAGGCAAGAACATTACGATACAAAATATTCTAAAAATTTCCGCCTGCGGCGGACTGCTGTAATCAAATTATCAATACCAAAATGACTTTATATTAGAGGCAGATTCAGATGCAAAAATACCCTCAAGATTTTCCCCTGTCGTGGGCTGTTGTGATCAAATTATGTTATTCAACCAAGACACAGCCACGGATGCGTAGCAACTAAAATTTTCGCTTGCAACGGGTTATTCAAATTGTTCATTACCAAATTGATTTAAGAGGCAGATTCAGATCACGAATAACCCTAAAAATATCGACTGCAGCGGGCTGTTGTGATAAAATTGTGTCAATGAATTGGTTTTAGACCCAGCCACAGATGTGAAGCATATAAAATTTTCGTCTTTGGGGGACTATTGTAAGCAAATTATTGATACCAAATTATTGATACCAAATAGAGGCAGATTCAGATGCAAAAATTCCTGAAAATTTTCGCCTGCAGCGGGCTGTTGTTATCAAATTATACAGATTCCTGCAAATATGAATGCAAAACACCAAAAAATTTTCGCCTGCGGCGGGCTGTTGTGATTCATTATCCTACTAAATTGGTCATAGACATAGTTTTCGATGTGAAACTTTAAAAATTTTCGCCTGCGGCGCTCACAGCTCACAAATATCAGTAAGGACTAAAAACTACAATTACAAATGAACAATATTGTCGTATTATCGTTCCTTGTATTTATTTGTGGTCTTTTTTGCGAGCGAAGCGAGCAGGTCACAGAAATCATAAAAAATGGGTCTCAGAGGAAATTCAAAATTTTCTGGATGTGGGATTAAACAAAATCTAATAAACTCCATTTCAGTTGCAAGACCATCGACCATTGGTAGTAAAACTCAGATTGATGTGAAAAGCAACGTGTCTAGTAACATAAAAACAATCCTTGAATACCTAATTGAGAATGAGTATCCCAGTGTTCTTACGAAGAAAAATCTCATGAACCCCACCGAAGCAACCTTCAGAGCAATTTTCAAATTCATCATCCGTGACTTTTATCCTGACTTTGATTGTAAGCGGCTTGCCAGCGACGTGATAAGTCTGCTCAATGCCTTGGACTACCCCTACCCTCTCAAGGAGTCCCACTTCACGCCCATTGGAAGTCCTCATAGCTGGCCGCATCTATTGGAGGCACTGGCATTTACCTGTGAGTCATCCCGACTGATGGCGTACGAGGGGGAACACATCAGGTTTAGTGTGAATTTTAATGCATCAAATACACTAGGCATAAAATATTTAGAATTGTCCCACAGAGAACAGTGTTATCATTCAAATCCTTTATCAACTGATTTGTTCAAACCAATTTTTGCTCTGACCATTGATATTTGTGTTTATGTTGTTTGTGTAAAATAGATTTTCTTGTTTTTCCTCGATTTCTTGTTTTCCTCATTTTTATTTTCTCCTCAGTGAGCTGTACGTGTTAAATGCTAAGGATGAAGAAGAGGCGGAGGAGGAGCTCAATCACCAAGTCCTCATGGCGAAGTGTTACAGAGAGTATCAGACCGATGCTGGGGACCCTGAGGTCTACATCCAGAGATACTTCGAGGAACTGGATATGGAGGGGAAGATGGAGGCGTTAGAAAGAGAGAAGATTCGTCTTGTGGAGGGAATAAAAGCGATACAAGAAAGCAACGAAAAGTTCCCTGAAATCGAGGCCGAATACAAAGTAAAGTTGAAAAAGGTTAGGGAAGAGAACGATGAACTGGAACAACATAAGAATGATTTCGTTCAGTGCATCCAAGAAAAAAGACTGGAGAGAGAGAATTTATCGAAGGAATTGGAGGAGAAGATAATTAAGTTAGAGGAGAAAAAAGAGGAGGCAATCCGCTCTGAAAACGAAATTAGGAGACTACAGGAAATAGTTGCCCTACAACCACCGCAGCATGAAGTCCAAGCCAAGAAACAATGCCTGAATGACATTCTTGACAAGGTTAGTGTAGTGACTGTAGTGATCTCAATTCTGTGGAACGTTAGTTTCGTCATAAAATGCTGTTCGACGAAAAAGATCAAGTAATGATTTATTTAATTTCATTCCAACCAGGTGAGCAGGTAGCTCAATTTTTTGTAATTAATATTTGTATATTTCCATCAGACAAAGAACTTGAAAGAAGAAACAAAGATGCTCGATGAAGAAATAGCAGCGAAACAAGTATCCATAAGTAATCAGCAGAGGGACCTTAAGGTGAGATACGTTAGTAATTTAGGTGAAATGCATTTGAGATGGACGTCTAACTGCGAGGTTGGTTTTATATGACATCTTGCGTATTCTTATTAAAGTCAAATGAGTTGATGGAAAGTTGATGAAAGTTTATCAAATAAGCTGTTAAAAGTTAAAACAAATCTTTGAAAATTTCTGTAAGATGCTGAAAGTCTGATTTTTCTTAAAATCTTACAGCAGTTTGATATCACTTCTTTCAGGAAAAGATGAGAAAGATGTTGGAAGAAATGAAGATATTTGTTCAAGCTGAGATTAAGTTTGATCTCGATAAAGCCATTGATAATAAAAGTATCATGCAAGCCACATCCATGATGGAAAAGCTGAAGAAGAAAATTGCTGCTGATAAAGAGGTTTTCAATAGACGCAATTATTTTGATGAACAAATCTCAGTCAAAACCATATTATACTCATTTCATTACAATAGTCATAATAACTTAATAATAATTTGAATGGAATTGAAATTAAAACATTCAGAATACTTAAAATTACGTGTCTCAGGAATCTCGGCAATTGAGTGACCAACTGTATGATCTCGAGATAATGAAACGAGGCCTGGAGGATGATTTGCGGCTCTCGAAGAACGCTCTAGTCCAAGCAAAAGACGTTCACTCGCAGAAGTAATTGCAACTTTTATGGACTGTCCGGCAGATGACTTTGAATCGTCTATTTTTCATTTCACGTCATCATCTATTTCTTCAAACAAGAATAGTAAAGCACGTTCTTAGGCTTTACTGCCTTCTTCCTAGATCACTACCATCAGTGACATTTACGGCGCATAACTTATAACTAAAATAAGTGGTCGTCCTTAATTATTTTATCATCCATTATTCAATAAATTATCAATCAGTAAGCTTTTCCTTCCATTTCCAGGGAATACAAGTATAAGAACGAGCGGAATAGGTTGATTGCAGAATCTGACTGTTTGACTGAGAAGGTGAAAGAAACTCGAGCCACTATAGAGGATCTACAGAAACAGTTAACGGATTGCGAGTCAGAGGAAGTCATAAGCTCCAAAATAGCTGAGGTGAGGAACAGACTTTTTCTTCATTAATACCGCGCTGTGTACTGAAGATTTACTTATTCAGTTATTAGTAATTACCGTGTTTCCACTTTTCACCACTTGTATTTTTTATAAGCCACTATGATCTTCACATCTTCAGTGTACAAAGGTATATCTTTATATCTTCAGGGCAAAGCGAGCTTAGCCGAGATTCTTGAAGAGATAGAGATTCTTCAGAAGATCCGTGCTGTGAGGTCGAATGAGCTGATCTTCCTGCACAAAGAGATCAGTCATAAGTTGCATCTTCTGGGGATACTGCTAAGCTGGGAGAGGGAGCCATGAACAGACTTAATGGATTTATAAAATATTGCTTCCAGTATAAGTTAAACTTAATCTTCCTAGTTCCAAGAGAGTGAAAACTAACTCAGTTACTACAAATTAATTTCTTTTTTAATTGCTAGAAAGATGACTATGCTATTATAGTGTGTACTCATCATACCGTTGCTTATATCTAAATTCTAATTTTGTTGGCTCATTATTTTATTTCAATCTTTTTAATATACTGTATGATTTTGTTGTTGTTTGAAGCAAAATTAAATGTTGAATGGAACATTATTTATGAATTCAAAGCCGCTCTGACCGAGTCAATCCTAGAAATGCTTCACCTAGGCCGGCTTGTTGTCATACCGGTAGTTCCGACAGTAGATTGTGTACTGCGGACCCGTCTCAGCCCCTTCCCCTGTTAACAAAGCCGCAGTCAGGGAGGTTAACTGAGATTAAGTGCACATCGGGACATAACACAACACTGAATATGATGTTAGTCATAATGAATACTCAATTAAGAGACCCATTATTATCCAATGTTGGCTCCTGTGTCTTCAATGAGCCAACAATACCCAAGCTCCAGCAGAACATTTTCCGTTAGCAATTCCCTTTGATTTGAACAGGTTTGGGATCCTGAATCAGCAATTAAGTGACCCATCAACATATAAAATCAACTCACATGAGGGCAAGTCATGTGGGGCCTCCCATATTAGTCATCAAAGTGGCGGACATGACAGTCAGCATTTTCTGAAATATCAGCCAAGATACCACAGAATCAACAATGAATTCAAAAGCCGCTGACCGAGTCAATCCTAGAAATGCTTCACCTAGGCCGGCTTGTTGTCATACCGGTAGTTCCGACAGTAGATTGTGTACTGCGGACCGTCTCAGCCCCTTCCCTGTTAACAAAGCCGCAGTCAGGGAGGTTAACTGAGATTAAGCACATCGGGACATAACACAACACTGAATATGATGTTAGTCATAATGAATACTCAATTAAGAGACCCATTATTATCAATGTTGGCTCCTGTGTCTTCAATGAGCCAACAATACCCAAGCTCCAGCAGAACATTTTCCGTTAGCAATTCCCTTTGATTTGAACAGGTTTGGGATCCTGAATCAGCAATTAAGTGACCCATCAACATATAAAATCAACTCACATGAGGGCAAGTCATGTGGGGCCTCCCATATTAGTCATCAAAGTGGCGGACATGACAGTCAGCATTTTCTGAAATATCAGCCAAGATACCACAGAATCAACAATGAATTCAAAGCCGCTCTGACCGAGTCAATCCTAGAAATGCTTCACCTAGGCCGGCTTGTTGTCATACCGGTAGTTCCGACAGTAGATTGTGTACTGCGGACCCGTCTCAGCCCCTTCCCTGTTAACAAAGCCGCAGTCAGGGAGGTTAACTGAGGTTAAGTGCACATCGGGACATAACACAACACTGAATATGATGTTAGTCATAATGAATACTCAATTAAGAGACCCATTATTATCCAATGTTGGCTCCTGTGTGTCTTCAATGAGCCAACACCCAAGCCCAGCAGAACATTTTCCGTTAGCAATTCCCTTTGATTTGAACAGGTTTGGGATCCTGAATCAGCAATTAAGTGACCCATCAACATATAAAATCAACTCACATGAGGGCAAGTCATGTAAGGGCCTCCCATATTAGTCATCAAAGTGGCGGACATGACAGTCAGCATTTTCTGAAATATCAGCCAAGATACCACAGAATCAACAATGAATTCAAAGCCGCTCTGACCGAGTCAATCCTAGAAATGCTTCACCTAGGCCGGCTTGTTGTCATACCGGTAGTTCCGACAGTAGATTGTGTACTGCGGACCCGTCTCAGCCCCTTCCCTGTTATGACACAATTATTTACATGACACAATTTATGACACTTTTCTTATGACACAATTTATGACACAATTTATTTACATAATTACTTTGCTAATTATTATTTTTGTTTCTACTTATCTATGGCATCATTCATCGAGAGATACTATCTTGTTGGGCCTTATCTAACAAATCATCTTTGTCCTGAGGGCCGGTTAAATCAAAGGTAAACTGGTAAAAATTTGCCACTCTGAATTTTAAAAATTTTCGTCCCCATAAACGCACGGCGCGAAAGCGTTTTGATGATGCACGTACCAACAAGACGCGCTTTTGTAACTTCGATTAATCTTAAAACTTTTCGATTTGAAAGCGCGTCGCGTCGATAGATCGTGGCGCGAACTTTTCTTCTCTCGCCACACAATCTTAAAATGTAGAGGCTCCCCGCGTCAATGAATTTTTTGACAAGCTCATCTGATAGGAGATCGTGCTGATTCCGACAAGCTAAGTCTTTTCATGTAGTTCATTCCTAGCATGAGATATTTGGATTTGAAAATGAGCCCATGACCCTCTCCCTCCATGAATTGGTCACGAGACACTACCTCACCTGACACCCACGTGACGACACTCATTCCAATTAATTTGTTACTCCGCGCGCCCCTAATTAGATACTCGCGTCTGATCCCATTCGTATATTCACTTCCCACTGAGCTGTTATATGCGGATATTCAATCTAATTAAGTGCCTGTCCCACATCCACTTCGGAGAGTGAGTGTTGTTTGTTTTAATATCAGTGTGTTGGGGTATAGTAATGCAATGAAAGGGGTCTAGTACATCATGTCACCAATCTTCCCTATATATCTGTGTGTGCGATGATGTAATATCGAATATGTACATGTAGGTAAATAAGCGAATGAGATGTTGCGTCATTATCATAGCGTAAAGTGTCACGTCGATGAGATTAACAGGGCCGTAATTCCCGGGGGGGCTAGGGGGGCTGAAGCCCCCCCAAGATTTTTGAACTGACTCAAAAAAATTCTAACTCCCTATTAAAATTTCCAACTTAACTGATCTTTACAGTTCACTCATTAAATGGGGAATGATATTGATGCAACATTCGCAATTGTGAAGATTTCAACATCATATCAACACTTCATGTAGGCTAGTTTGTAAGGTTCATGATGGTATTTTTATCTACAAACCACAGTACAGAAGTGCTGTAATACATCCATGTCTCCATAGTTAGTAGGAAAAATAATAATAATAAAGAAAGGAATAACTAAATATCATGCTCATATCATGGTTATAACATGCTCATACATTTATGCAAGTGATGGGCAAGGGTGATTATGAGGCACAATATGTTCTGCACACGGTTTTTTAACATGAAAACTTGCTCAAGACTTGTTTAAGTACCATTGTATACGACTCATAATTTTCACGATTCTTAGCCATTTCTGTAGCCCAAAAATTCATTCTCAGACATTGAAAAAACCAAAAATTTTCGGGGGCTCCCCCCCCGCCCCAGCCAGGGGCTGCCCCTGGACCCCCGCTGAGCGCCCCCAGACCCCTGCCGCCAGGGCTTCGCCCCTGGACCCCAATCCATGGGCTCGCTTCGCTCGCCCAGCCCCCCCAACTCAACATCGAGAATTACGGCCCTGGAGATTAAACCGTGTTAGTTTCGTGTGTGACTATTAAGCTGTGATGTTATACACGCACATACAATCAATGTACCATCCCGCAAGCTTCTTGTCCGAGAAAATAGCTCCTATTTTAGTTCGGTTGGAAAAACGAGATACGAAATTTCTAAAATAATTCTTCAAATACGGTCAATAATAACATAATATTAATATCAATCTCTTAATCATGTTCATAATGATACTCTAAATACCGTCACGTTAAAATAGAATTGTAAAGCGAACTATCAGCTGTCAGCAGTCATAAAAATTAGGTACATTTAAAATGATAAATTAAAATATAATGATGCGTATCACTATAAGTATCACTGTATCTGTATCACTATAAGTGTGCAATTTTGTCAATTAAATGGATAATTAGCACTTATTTAATTTTAATCACAAATAAAAACGTATAAGATACTAAAACGATAGCGATCAGTCTTCTGTTTTTCTCTTTTTTGATCTCATTGGGTCCCTTTTCCTCTCTTCTGAAACAATGACCATGTGTCCAGACTTTCCGGTGTCGCTGGCACACTTCCGTTTGGCCTCTGTCATGAGTGCGACTGCCCTCTCGACTGCTTGCTGGTGACAGGGGTAAGCAGTTTCCAAAGGCTTCTCCAGAAATCTGTCAAACTGCTCCAGGCACAAGTTGTTGTGATCTTCCCGGATTATCATGGGAATAGTCACAGCAGCCCATTGCTCTTCAGCTGCAAAAAGTTCAGATTTGAAATTAAATACATATTCCGAGATTATTCACAATTTATTCACGGCATTATATTGGCAGATGGGTAGCTTTTAGTGATGCTGGAATGAAGATTCTGATAAGCGCACAATCACCGCTCAGTACCTATTGCGATCATCTCCGTTCATTTTAAGGCAATCTTGCGCCCATTAATTGCTTTCATTTGCAAAATTTTTTGAAAAAATTTCCTTATTTTTGGGCTATATACTGGGTGAACTGCAGTTCATATGAAGTCGCCGCGCACTTCATATGAATTCATATGAATTCATATGAGTTCATTTGAATGCGTTTACCAGTTCAATAAATTTTTATATGAATGAACTTCATATGAACTTCATATGAATTCATATGAACTTCATATGAACTCCACCAAGTTCATATGAACTTCATATGAACTCATATGAATTCATTAAACACGGATGAACTAGTTCACCAAAATTTAGTGAACTGAGATGCATATGAATTCATATGAACTCATATGCATTCCAGTTCGCCTTGAATTCATATGAACTAGGAAGTTCATCTCGCGGACTCCAGTTCAACGGAGTTCAACGCAGTTCAACGGAGTTCAACGCAGTTCAACGGAGTTCAACGAATTCATCTCGAAGTTCATCTAGAAGGTCAAAATGATAACTTAACAGATATTTCGGGGATGGATCAAAACATGGATCAGCGACGCCACGAGAGCGGCAGTGCGGCACCGCAGTGCCGCGTTGACGCCAGGGCAGTGCCATGGTGAAGCCACGAGGACGCCACTACTGGGCAACGATGAAGCCACAAGGGCGCCACGGTGACATCATGGCAGTCATGGTAGTGCCACTGTGAAGCCATGGCGTCTTCATGGCTTCGTCGTGGCGTCCTCGTGGCTTACACCATGGCACTGCCCTGGCGTCGATGTGGCGCACTGGCGCTACCATGGGGCCCTCTTGGCGTTGCTGCTCTGATCTATGCCCGATAAGTCTCTCATTCCGGTTGACTGCTGAGTGACGTCACCTATTGAAAGGCTTTTTTCAATTTTAAAGAGGCTGTTAAACTTCACCAAATTAGCTGCATCTTGATCCATTTCACTAAAAGGGCTTCCAAAATCAAATAGTTAAATCAGACTCAAGTCTTAATGAGCTCTTCCATAAACGATTTTTCGTACTCTTGTTAAGTGTACAGTCACGTGACAGCTAAAAAATTTCACTTACGTCATGAATTAACTCTAGTCACTCTTCGACCACTCAGTGACTCGACGACTCAAATCGACTCGATGCCTCAACTCGACGACTTGATTTGACGACTCTCTGACTTGTCTCAACGACTCGACTCGACGACTCGTCTCAACGACTCGACTCGACGACTCGACTCGACGACTCGACTCGACGACTCGACTCGACGACTCGACTCGACGACTCGACTTGACGACTCGACTTGACGACTCGACTCGACTCGACGACTCGACTCGACGACTCGACTCGACTCGACGACTCGACGACTCGACTCGACTCGACTCGACGACTCGACTCGACTCGACTCGACTCGACGACTCGACTCGACGACTCGAATCGACGACTGGTCGAGTCGAGTCGTCAAGTCGAGTCGTCGAGTCGTCAAGTCGAGTCGTCGAGTCGAGTCGTCGATTCGAGTCGAGTCGTCGAGTCGAGTCGTCGAGTCGAGTCGTCGAGTCGTCGAGTCGAGTCGAGTCGAGTCGTCGAGTCGAGTCGTCGAGTCGAGTCGTCGAGTCGAGTCGTCGAGTCGAGTCGTCGAGTCGAGTCGTCGAGTCGAGTCGAGTCGTCGAGTCGTCGAGTCGAGTCGAGTCGAGTCGTCGAGTCGTCGAGTCGTCGAGTCGTCGAGTCGTCGAGTCGTCAAGTCGAGTCGAGTCGTCAAGTCGAGTCGTCGAGGTCGAGAGTCGTCGAGGTCGAGTCGTCGAGTCGAGTCGTCGAGTCGAGTCGTCGAGTCGAGTCGTCGAGTCGAGTCGTCGAGTCGAGTCGAGTCGTCGAGTCGAGTCGTCGAGTCGAGTCGTCGAGTCGTCGAGTCGAGTCGTCGAGTCGAGTCGTCGAGTCGAGTCGTCGAGTCGAGTCGAGTCGAGTCGTCGAGTCGAGTCGAGTCGTCGAGTCGAGTCGTCGAGTCGAGTCGTCGAGTCGTCGAGTCGAGTCGTCGAGTCGTCGAGTCGTCGAGTCGTCGAGTCGTCGAGTCGAGTCGTCGAGTCGAGTCGTCGAGTCGAGTCGTCGAGTCGAGTCGTCGAGTCGAGTCGTCGAGTCGAGTCGTCGAGTCGAGTCGTCGAGTTGAGTCGTCGAGTCGTCGAGTCGAGTCGTCGAGTCGAGTCGTCGAGTCGAGTCGTCGAGTCGTCGAGTCGAGTCGTCGAGTCGAGTCGTCGAGTCGAGTCGTCGAGTCGAGTCGTCGAGTCGAGTCGTCGAGTCGAGTCGTCGAGTCGAGTCGTCGAGTCGAGTCGTCGAGTCGAGTCGTCGAGTCGTTGAGTCGAATCGAGTCGTTGAGTCGAGTCGATTCGAGTCGTCAAGTCGAGTCGTCGAGTCGAGTCGAGTCAAGTCATGAAGTCCAGTCATTGAGTCAAGTCATTGACTACCTCCGCTGTCAGATAACATTTCTATCTACATTATTATTTTCTCATTCCTAATGAGCTAATGGAATTGGAAATTTGGAAGGACGTGTTGCGTAAAATAAGTGCTCGCAGCTTGGAGGGTAGGGTAACACTAACAGTTACATACAGTCGTTTAGGTCTATTCTGTTGCAAAGCTAAGTTTTTCAAAATAACATATGTTATTCCCATTGAGTGACATGAACTCAGGTGAACTCAAATGAACTCAGGTGAACTCCAGTTCAACGCAGTTCAACGCAGTTCAACGCAGTTCAACGTAGTTCAACGCAGTTCAACGCAGTTCAATGAATTCAGGTGAACTCCAGTTCAACGCAGTTCATATGAATGAACTAGTTCATTCATATGAATTCATATGCATCTCAGTTCACTAAATTTTGGTGAACTAGTTCATCCGTGTTTAATGAATTCATATGAATTCATATGAAGTTCATATGAACTTGGTGGAGTTCATATGAAGTTCATATGAATTCATGTGAAGTTCATATGAAGTTCATTCATATAAAAATTTATTGAACTGGTAAACGCATTCATATGAACTCATATGAATTCATATGTATTCATATGAAGTGCGCGGCGACTTCATATGAACTGCAGTTCACCCAGTATATAGCCTATTTTTGCGCTCAATTGCATTTGCACATCAATTTTTATTTAGTTCTTAGTATTATTCGTTACTTATCGCAACTTACCACAGTTAGTTTTGAAGCAAAGTCCGAACCGTTCGTAAGACTTAAAGGACTTCTCCCTTCGGACTCTGTCATTGTCAGCCACCTCTGTGTTGTACACTGGGAGCTCCGAATATGCTCTTAGCATACACGTTGATGTAGGGCTTGCAGAAAACTGGGCTTCCCTGTTCTCCTGAAGGGTCGGTTCATCCCCTTCTGCTCGTGCCTCACAATTTCCTTGCAGAGATCTACTCCTTTAGCTCGTACTGCCGGATCCGGATCAGCTGCATCGTAATGATTATATGAATTTCTTACGACAAAATGGAAGGCAGAAAATAGAAAGGTAGGTACCTAAATTGAAAAATATTCATTTTTGGCGCCTTAGAGCGCGATTGGTTACGAAAATCGGCCCCGAATCGGCGATTTCCATAAGGAGGATTTGGTCTCAGCGCCGATCAGCGCTGATCGATGCCGATCGGCGCCGATGGAAAATACCATTTTCTATCCGTGGTCGTCGGCGACGATCGGTGGTGTCGCCGATCGGCGCCGATCAGCGCATAACGGCCCCGGACGGGGGCCGATCGGTGCCGAGTCGGCGATTTTGCAATGTGGTCATTTGCCCAAAAGTTAAGGTTTGGGTTAGGGTTGGGGAACGGACATCCTATACCTACCTTAAACTCTAAAACAAGCAAGAGTTATATCAGTATGCTTACCTAGGCTAGCTACGATCACTGCTTCTGGGTGACCGAAGTAGCTGTTGTTCTCGATCTTCTTCATAACAGCCTTCCTTGCTTTCGGGCTGAGCTGTACCTCAGCATTCAACTTCAGAGACTCAACAACATGTCCGGGCCCATCTTCGATTAAAGGCTTCATCTTTATCCTCGCATGCAACTGAAACAAAAGGTACCAAATTAAATTCTTACGACATTTAAAATGAAGAACTGCAGCTCTATGACTATATAGCTTTATAGGCAAGTTTGAACCTCGATTCTTACCTTGTAGTAGACTTGTACAAATACAATGTAGTGCGCAAGGATTTCCACTCCTTCAGCTCTGATGACAGGTCCTGACATGTAGTAGCGCACAATCCTGCTGCCCAGCGTGACCCAACGTGCATGATGCATAACCCCATGCATCATCTTAGTAGCAAGATTATCAGGAACGTACCCTGAAAGTAAATAATTGTATGATTAATATCATATGATTATGAACAGGTATAATTTATACCTGAATTGCGATTTATAAGCTTATATAAGGATAAGGATCATATCATAATTTTCATTAATTGCATGATGTTGATAAAAGGATAAACATTCAAATCAGATAATATTTACCGTCTATGCATGCTATACAGAGTCTGTAAAGGGTTTTGTTGTCCTCGCTGAGGCCAGCCTCAACGTGTGGTGGAAGCCTCGGAAAGTCAGGGCAGTTTATTCTAGCGAAGGGGGCCACCGGAGTAGTCTCGGGGTCCAACGATAAAAGCTTTTTTCCAAGCCTCCCACCAAACTGCCCTTTACCTGGAATAATGATTTGACTCATGCAGGTGACATACAATTAAACGGTACATTGTAACAGTGCAACTGTGACATAACCGTGGTGTTTCCACATAAAAGACGGCGCGCACTCAGTGCGCGCCGTTTTTATCATGTGGAAACACCACGGATACGGCGTGACTGTGTCGCCAATATGAGTAAGCACCGATCCGTGGTCCCAATCTGAATCAGCGCTTGTTAGCGCCGATCAGCACTTATCGGCGCCAATTGCAAAGTTAACATCTGCTAATTCCTGGACGCTATGTGAATGTCTGACCCGCTCATGACGCCAGCTGCGAAGCAGTTGGCGACCTGGCGTCTGCAGCGCTAATTCTCCCGAGGGTCTGTCAACGGCCGAAAAACATGATCTGCCTTTATTTTCAATCTCAAAATTTTACTTAAATAGTTCGCTATATTACAGTTTAACAATTCTATTTTAACGTGACTGTATTTTTGGTATCATTGAGATAGATTAATATTATAATTATGCTATTATGGACCGTATTTGAAGAATTATTTTGGAAATTTCGTATCTCGGAGTCGGACGAGAAATTTCATATCTCGGACGAGAAGCTTGCGGGATGGTACATTGATTGTATGTGCTTGCCCTAACCAGGGCCCTGGTTACGCGCACGGAGTGCGCGGCGCGACACCCCTGGTTAGGGGAATGTATGTGCGTGTATAACATCACAGCTTAATAGTCACACACGAAACTAACACGGTTTAATCTCATCGACGTGACACTTTACGCTATGATAATGACGCAACATCTCATTGGCTTATTCGGGGGGGGGATCAGGGACTAAGTGCAAGACACGAGGCCGGGGTGGGTGGTGTTTGGCCCTTGGCGAAATCACTTAGTCCAGTGTACTAACTGAGGTGGTCACCTTATGGGAAAATCAAAATCACTTCGTCCAAATGGCATATTTTTCCATATTTGGGCATTTTTTTGCCAGATGACGTCATAATTTTTGGGGTGGGTCCCCACAAATTGTATTAAATTTCAGTTAGTACACGGGACAAATTGCTCATCTTGGGGTGGGTCCCTACAAAACATGACAAATTTCAGTTAGTACATGGGACAATCTGCAGCGTTTTATGCTCATTTAGGGGTGGGTACCTTCAAATAGTGACAAATATCAGTTAATACAGGGGACAATCTGCCGCTTGGATAGGTTTTTATGCTAATTTTGGGGTGGTACGGTGTACCAGAAGGATAAGTTATTGTACCTTTTTTTAAAAATAGAAATAACTTATCCTTCTGGGACATGAGTAAACCCCAAAAGGATAAGTTATTTTTATTTTTAAAAGAAAAATAACTTATCCTTCTGGTACACAGTGTCCCAAAGGATAAGTTATTTTTATTTTGAAAAAGAAAAATAACTTATCCTTCTGGTGACGAGTGTAAGAAGGATAAGTTATTTTCTATTTTTGAAAAAGAAAAATAACTTATCCTTCTGGTACACAGTGTGTCCCAGAAGGATAAGTTATTTTCTATTTTGAAAAGAAAAATAACTTATCCTTCTGGTACATTTAGTGTGTCTCAGAAGGATAAGTTATTTTTATTTTCGAAAAATAAAAATAATTTATCCTTCTGGGACACGCGTAATCCCAGAAGGATAAGTTATTTTATATTTTTGAAAATAAAAAATAACTTATCCTTCTGGTGAGAGTGTGTCCCAGAAGGATAAGTTATTTTATTTTTGAAAAATAAAATAACTTATCCTTCTGGGATAGTGTGTCCCAGAAGGATAAGTTATTTTTATTTTACAATGGGTGTGTATGATATGCACACATCTTTCCTTGAAGGATAAGTTATTGCGCAGAGTTGGCAGAAGTATACCCGGTGGCAAATTGTCAGGCGTTGCCTGACCCCCCTAGCTAAACATGTATATCCCTGTCTGGCTCGCGCGGCGCATACACCCTGCACCCATGTGGGCTTAGGAACACGACTCTGCAAGTTGTGGCGCTAGGGGCTTGGGGGGTCAGTTCCCAAGCCCACATAGGTGTGTACGCGCCGCGGGCTTCCCTAAGGAAGCACGTCGCGTGAGCCAGACAGGGATATACATGTTCAGCAAGGGGGTCAGGCAACGCCTGACAAGTGTGCCACCAGGTATGACACTTGCCAGACTCACTCATGCGAGTGCAGCTTCATGCTTCCCAAGGAAAGATGCGTCCCACGCATAATAATTTTACATTGTAAAATAAAAATAACTTATCCTTCTGGGATTGCCCTCACTTAAAATCCTAGAAGGATAAGTTATTTCTCTTTTCAAAAATAAAAATAACTTATCCTTCTGGGACACACTGTAATAGAAGGATAAGTTATTTTTCTTTTTCAAAATAGAAAATAACTTATCCTCCTGGGGACATCAGAACCCCAGAGGATAAGTTATCTTTCTTTTTTCAAAAATAAAAATAACTTATCCTTCTGGGACACACTTGTGTCACCAGAAGGATAAGTTATTTTTTCTTTTTCAAAATAGAAAATAACTTATCCTTCTGGGGACACACTGTATCGTGAAGGATAAGTTATTTTTCTTTTTTCAAAATAAAAAATAACTTATCCTTTGGGACACTGTCATGATAAGTTATTTTTTCTTTTAAAAATAACTTATCCTTTTGGGATATTTCAGTCCCAGAAGGATAAGTTATTTCTATTTTAAAAAAAGGTACAATAACTTATCCTTCTGGTACACCGTAGGTGGGTCACTACAAATGGTGCCAAATATCACTTAGTTCATGGGATTATCTGAAGGGGTGGTGGGTGGTATTTCAAAATTGGGCAAAAAATCACTTAGTACCCCTCGTGTCTTGCACTTAATCCATGATCCCCCCCCGGCTTATTTACCTACATGTACATATTCGATATTACATTTACATCATCGCACACACAGATATATAGGGGAAGATTAGTGACATGATGCAATTAGACCCTTTCATTGCATTACTATACCCCAACACACTGATATTAAACAAACAACACTCACTCTCCGAAGTGGATGTGGGACAGGCACTTAATTAGATTGAATATCCGCATAACAGCTCAGTGGGAAGTGAATATACGAATGGGATCAGACGCGAGTATCTTATTAGGGGGCGCGCGCGGAGTAACAAATTAATTGAATGAGTGTCGTCACGTGGGTGTCAGGTGAGGTAGTGTCTCGTGACCAATTCATGGGAGGAGAGGTGTCACGTGGGTTCATTTTCAAATCCAAATATCTCATGCTAGGAATGAACTACAGCGAAAAGACTTAGCTTGTCGGAATCAGCACGATCTCCTCTATCAGATGAGCTTGGTATATCAAAAATTCATGATTCAGTGGGAGCCTCTATTAAAATGTCCGATTGCTGCTATAAAAGTTCCATGTAACGGAGGAATAATTTTGATAAGTCAGGCTTTTCCAAAGGCAAAAATAGTGCTTTGACAACAGCAAAAAGAGTTTTTAAGGTGGGTAAAAATCAAATATCAAATTATATTCAGCATAAATCCCTCTTACTGCTGTATTAATTTTGACTGGGTTATTGATACTGCAATTTTGACTCACCTTTACCATCACTTTTAGTTTTACTACCTACTAATATCCTTCAAAGGGCAGTTAAAGGGGTGATAAAAATTGCTGACTTGATAGAAGCCCAAACTCAGACAGAAAAAAATAATAATTTAAAGATGTCCATATATCAATTCAATTCAATTCAATCCATCTCAAGTGTTGACTGTTGCATTGGTATAACAATTTGTCCTATTAATGTCTGGAATCATTATAATATGGTGGTTGCATAAATATTTCTTCTTAACTGGTTTCAGTTTTAACCATGGGTGCTGGCTCATTCAATGAACTAAGTCTAAAATGTATGTGTTGTTGGATGGCTCAAAAAAGCTGAAGATCTAGATGCACTGATTTTCTGTTTTTGCTTCAACTTTCTACATACATTCTATCACATGCAGACAATATTGTTAAAAAAACAAAAGTATGGCCTCTCCTGTCCCAAAAGTAGTCAAAAATGATGATTTTCAAATTTCAAAAATCCATATTTACACTTCTCAGGCCTTAAAGCCAAAAATCGGTCAGATGAATTGGTTTGTCTTATGCCTCATAACTACAAATCTAAATATTGGCTGTAGAATAAGCTTCAAGGGTTTTCCTCCAAGTTTATTTTCGGCAAAATTGTGTTAGAGGTCTGTGTACATACTTTAATTACAGGTGAGCACATGATTTTAAAATTCAAAACTTTGGCCAGGAACAATAATTTTTTATGGGGTAAAAACTAACTGGTAGCTGGTGTTCAGTGCGTCTTTATCGAGGCCTCTGTCAATTGCGCAGTCTGCACACATGCGTATCAGTTCAAACAAAATAAAAACTGAAAATCGACCAGCACACTATTTTTCGCGCGCGAAAGCTGCGCGCGCAGACTTGTCATATGACTCCGCGCGTTACGCAAAGAACTACCATGATTTCACTAATAATCAGCAATTAAGTGATTTGATGGTCAATTATGTTTAATTTACCAGCTTTTCGTTGCAAAGGATTACTGGAAGTCAGGCATGGCATCACATAGTCTTTGAAAAGAACTGGGATCAACTTATCTGAAATTAACGGGGGTTTTTCAATCAAACTAAAATTTTCAATCAAACTAAAATTTTATTATTTTCGACAAAATCAATTTATATTTTATATCCAACCCACCATTCATAGATTACACCTAGTTTACAAGTTCATAATTGTGTCAGACTCATGAATGGAGTATAGATCAGGTTTTTGACATTTGTACACAAAGTTTAATTTCCATGTCACAGCCCGATCGGTGAAACGCTTGATTCCATCTGGGCGATTGCAAACCCGATTTTGAAATTGAAACATCATAAATAAATTTATTTCCTCACGTTTCAATATACGACCCTTCAGTATACTCCCATATTATTTTGTGACGGTAAGAGTCAGCATGCCAAAATTTCACACCTATGTAAACCTGTGTAAAACCATACATACACGCATACACACAAACACGAACCACTTGGTAGATGTAAAGCAAGTGTATCGAGAACACTGCCTGCGTAACTCCCTGGTCTTTCAGTGACGTCATCATCTTCATCTCCGTCAGGACACGCCATTAGGGTGATCAGGACTTCAAGGATGGTGTTCACGAGTTGCAGTTTCTGAGGGGAGAGGGGTGTAGTAGGGGAAGGGAGGATAAAGGATGGAGAGGGGAGTTTCAAGTGGGAAGGGAGGGTAGAGGAGTAGAGAGGGGAGTAAAGATGGAGGTTGGTAGGATATAGGAAGAGAGGGGTATTTGGAAGAGTAGAAGGAGGTGTAGAGTAAAGAGAGGGAGTTGGGGGAGGGTGATGAGGGACAGGAGGATAGAGGAAGAGATAACAAATAAATCGGTGAAAGAGGATAAGAATAAAGACAATTTCTCCGCTTCTCCGCTAACCTACCTGCAGAGCTTTCTTCTTGGCAGACACCAACCAACTTAAAAAGGTCATGAACTTGACCCGTGTACCATTCTCCAATGTCTCTGTTCGGGTAACCTCCAAACACAGGCCCAGTAAGGATGAGAGGTGAGGGACTACTATTGCTACTTCGCATTCCAGCAGTGAGTCGAATAGTTCGAGAGAGGTGCAGGCTTTTTCCTCGTCAACTCCTGTCAGAAAAGGGTGTTATTCAGGGGATACTGATTGAGTCGATTAACGAATTGATTGACTTATTTCGTATCGAGGGTGGCATTCGATCAATTCCTCTATCCCAAGCAAGCCTTTATGTCCCATTAACAAAAAGGTACGTCCTTGAATTAGGAAACCGTCTTTAATGTCAGATTCTACAAATTGGATAGCAAAATGGTATATCTACCCACCAAGGAGTACTTGAATAGCTTGCATAGCTGGAGGCAGGAGGGCTCCAAACTTCTGGGTGTGGTCAGATCCAAGATAGGGCACCACTTTACACATCGCTACACACGTTAGATGGAGTACCTACGACAGGGGTATATCAGGGCTCATGAACAGTTCATCAAAACGATACGCTCATGAAAACTTCACCAAAATAATACCTTCTCACTTTAATATTATTATCATCTATCTTAAAATATTTTCTTGTGTTTCATTCATTTGTTGTGATGTTCGACGGATTGTGATATTTTTATATCGGACCCAAATTTGGTTCTCACCTATCAGATAAATGTATAAAACTCCAGGGGGGGGGCAATTAAAATAATTAATCAAAATGTAATGTACGCAATAATTCCTCCACGGCTCACGCCCGCCGCCCGTCTCACAGGGGTTATGAGAAGGGTTGGGGTGAGGAGTTATGGGATAATGGGGTGGGGGGGTTATTGCATTATTACTTGCATACAATTCTCAAAACGCTTCCAATTTCCCATTTCAGTAACCGAATACTGAATTGGAAAATCATTGGTCCAGTTATATTGGGAATAAATTCTGGAATATCAAATAACCTGAAAAAGAAAACTGTTATCACTGCTTCTCACTGCATCTGATACATTACAGTGAATGGGGGGAGGGAAGGTATCACTTCATCTTATAAAAAAGGAAGGATCCAATAAAAAACCTTGAGCAGTTAGCCACTTTAGGGATCCTGGCTCATACCACAGGTATTAACTTGGATTACCCAAGCTGGGTTCCTGTGGATGGGAGGAATCCCGCATTATCACTGATCAACCCATGGATTATCTTACCACAACTTACTTGAAATCACCTCCTCGACAAGTGGCTCAACTTCTCGCTTTATATCGCGCTCGTAGAGGTGATTTGGTTATTCGTTGAAAAGGGTGAACATAAAGATTCCTGAGTGAGATATAGAATGGCGAATTCATGACACTATTTCGCAGGTATATTGATAGTTCAGTGCGACCAAAGGTGCGTTTACCAAAAGTTATGTTAACATACCTCGGGTTGATCATGCATCGTGAGGCATCGTCCGTACAACTCAAACATTGAGTTGAAGTGGGGCTCCATTTCCATGCCAACAGCATCAGATATTACACCTAGCACGTAGAGTCCAAGCTAGAGTGGGAAAGAGAGGGTTAGAGACCAAGCTAGAGTGGGAAAGAGAGGGTTAGAGACCAAGCTAGAGTTGGGGAAGAGATGGTTAGAGACCAAGCTAGAGTGGGAGAAGAGAGGGTTGGAGACCAAGTGAGAGGGAGACAGGAGACTTGAGAGACAGACAGCAAAAATAGAGTGTTAGGGACAGACAGACAGCAGACAGACGAAAGGCAAAAGAATGTCGATCATCTGATAGAGTTATCCAACAGAGATATTATTTCATCTCTGAAAGAGCTATAAAAACACGACATGTGAGATAAAACATGCAGACATGGGCCGACAGAATTTCAAGGAATACATTACCTATGCAGGGAATACATGGCCTATGCATAATATGCAATGTGCAGCATGCCATTACACACTTTTTCGAGCTAGTGGGGGCCAAGGCCCCCCCTTGATTTTTCTAGGGGGGGCCTTTTGAAAACTACGGGGGGCAAAATTTACAGAAGCAAATTTTCATTTTCCATAGCCCTACTTTTCCCAATTTTGCATAAAAATACGACTAAAATCATATTTTATTCATTGATATAACTCTAAAAAAGGTGAATTTCAGGAAAATTTCTGTCTAAATGAACTCAATTTTCACTTCCTTTCTATGTTCAAATTTTTAAGAAAATCTTAGGTAGGGCCAAGGCCACCCCTAAGATTTTTCTAGAGGGGGCCTTTTGAAAACTAGGGGGGCCTGGCCCCCCTAAGGGGGGCCGTGTAGTCCCATGATGTGCAGCCAGGAATGTACATTGTACAATATACATTATTGATAAGTCATCCAGAATTATCACAATGCTTTGAATGAATATCAGATGAGTATTTTCTTACAAACATGGTACATTAATTTATAGACATAATTGTATAGACATCATTCTGTTCTACAAATACCTTATTTGAGTGCATTTTACATACTAAAAGACTAAAGACTACAAATCTGGAATATTCAAATCTGCCATTTAAAAATATGGCTTACCACTTGGCATTCTCTTCCAGAATCACAAGAACATCAACATATTATAATTGAATTGACGTAAAACATTCACTTAAAAAACTTTCAAAACAAACACCCATCCTTATTTCAAACAACCAATGAACTGCTCTCTTTACATTCAAACAACCAATCAAGAAACACCTCGTGTAAAGAATGGACCAATCATTGCTCCCACCATTCTCCACCAATCACAACAAACTTCTGTAGAGAATAGACCAACCACTGACCTCCCTAGCAGGGATGCTATCGCTGAAGCAGGCTGCAGTGATGAAGTTGAGGAGTTCAGGCCACGCCGAGAACTCATGCTTCGCAATGACACACACTACTCCTGTGACTGAGTTCCGGACCTCCCTTGGTAGCTGATTCTGGAACACCTGCAATAGGAGTAGTGTTAGAAGGGCTGGTTCTGGAAAACCTGCAAAAACAGTAGTGTTAGAAGGGACTGGTAATGGAACACCTGCAATAGAAGTAGTGTTAGTACAAAGGCTGGGGTGCAGCACCTTTTTGCCACATTTATAGGCCAAGTTCAAACTTCAATCTGCAGAGTTCTGTCAAGTTGTTTAGCTTTTTGCTGTCGTGGCTTGGTTTGCTCTAACTAGAATTACTACTCAGTAACATATTGTGTGAGATTGCCATCCATCATATTTTGGTATTGCAAACTGCTTCGAATTGTTCTTACCTGCATGCATGTTGATTTTATACCCGTCCTCATCTCGTTATCAAGTTTAGTCCAGCTCCTCTCGATTTTCTGTCGCAGAATTGTTGCAGCATACTGTCTTGCTGTACTGTTCTCTGAGGAACTGGGGGCAGAAATGAAATGTGTCAACCATTGTGCAGATTTAAACCAAATAACAGCAGAGTTTCAAATTAAAACAGGAATATAACGGGGGGGGGTTCAGCAGTAAGTGGGAGGACGGCATCACCCTATCTGGTCGAGAATCCCAACCACCCACCCACCCACCAGATAGCGGCATGCCTGTAACTGGTCAAGCTGAACTGAAAATTAGACCCACCCCTACAAGCTACAGAAATTGTTTCAGGGACCACAAATTGGTTGCAAAAAGCTGACCCTTTGTTTCATATAATCTTAGTTTCTCACTCTTATCAAATATATAAAGTCACTTACTCTTTACGAAGTGATTCCTTTCTAGGGACACAATCAAATTAATGTTCCAAAATTGCTACAGATTTTAAAAACACAAGAGAATTTTACCATACAACTGCCTAGATATCTAGATACCTAGAACTATCTAGACTGCACTGGGGTGCAATGGGTAGGTATTGATGTGACCCGCAACATTTTTACGAACTCAAAACTTTTTTACTAACTAGGTACTAATCAACTTGAAAATTTGAAGTCTTATCTCCATAGTAACATTTATGTCACGTGAATTCTTCAAACAATTGTGCCAAATCATTGGCATATATCATCGATATTAGAAATCAGCTGGTTACGTCATCTTTTAGCATGTAATAGTCCATGATGACGTCACACCAATTTAAGGTTAAGATTCCTGATTCATAATTAAATTTACTTAAGAGCGCTAGGAGTAGCCGAGAAATCTTAATTTCAGTATCCAAAATTTGTGAAAATGGGCATTTTTGACAAATTTTTCACAAATTTCGTAACAAATTTAGTGGATTTACTGCATTTTACCCTAAAATTTATACCATTTATCGTCTGCCGCTATCTGGTCGCTAGTTCGAAGTACCCACCCACCCCCCATGCCCTTAAGGTGATGCCGTCCATACCACTTACCGCTGAACCCCCCCCGAATATAATGTCATACCAATAATAAAACACCAGCTGCAGCAGTTAGTGTACTGACAATTTATAACGAGGCATTTGGACACACCATCGTTATTAGAGTTTTGTTAAAACAATAACTTCATGACACTAATCAATCCAGTAGCAATATTTCATACCTGATGATTTCACAGAGAGCTGGAACTATAGCTGGATCCTTGTAGCACTCCTTCAATTTGGCAGTGGCAGCTGCAATGGCGTTATTGTCTGGCACAAGCAGCTGGCAGATGATTCCTTCTAGTTGACTTGCAGAAGACATGCTGCTCACTAAGCTCTAATAACGATTGTATGGTGTAAGCTTTGATTTACGAAGGGCATGGTAAATTGTAACTCAAATTATAGTTGACTTGCTCATCTACTTATCTACTACATTGATGTTTATTTGATTGCGGAATCTCAGATGGAAATACAATCAACTGAATATAATAGGTGGTCCATGTACAGTACTTGTGTGGGATTCTCAGATACAGATTATGAGTTGTATGCTATTGTAGACCAAACATACAGTACCAAATATAAATTGAGAACTAGTCACTACATACTGAGTTATTGTCATTGAACCAAAGCACTTATTTACTAGGTTTACCTCGCTAACATACATCATGTTTTAAGGTATCATATTATTAGGCTTTCCCAAAGTCAAGAATTCTATCAAGAATTGTAGTCAAACAATGTGTTAGTGATGTGAAAATTAACAAAACATATTGTAAACTCATGAACTATTATAAACCAATTCAATTGAACATATCATTAGTAAAAAGTATATATTATGCAATATGAGTGCAGAATAAGTTAATAAGCAAAATTTCACAGCAATTTGTGTATTAAAAATATACGCAGTAAAATTTATATAATTATTTTGATAATGTTTATATTCCCACTACTACTTACTCCAGTAGCCCAGCCAAAGTCAGTATGCAACATTCGAGTGGACAAAGTTGCTCAACGGTTTTTAGTAGTTCCAACTATGCTCAATGGAAAAAAGTTGCTGCCCTTCGATGAATCGACGTCATGGGGGGGTGCTAGGCCACGCCCATTTTTCCACCCAGGCGCGCAAGGGCCCGCACCCATAACTTTGCTTCTGAAGGTCGTAGAGACTTCGTTTTGGGCTCAAACGAAACGCAATTGCCATTTTATATATAATTGTCAACAAAAACAAGGCCTTAGATGCTTAAAAATCTGAGTTATGGGCGAAAAACTGATTTTGGGCAAACGGGCCAAAGCCGAGGCAATTTTCCGTAACTCAGTCCAGGAAGGTCTCAGCGAGTTCGTTCATAGCTCAAAAGAAGCGCAATGATCATGTTTATATACAACTTGTGAACAAACATATTATGCTCTAAAATGCTCACAAAACGAGTTATGTGCGAAAAACTGATTTTTAACCTTCTTTGCTTGCTTATACTTGGTCAAAGATGCATCCGTCATTCAAATTTCCTTGTTTAATTTGATGCCAATCATTGTTAGGGACCTAACAGTAACATATCTCGGCCAAAGATGCATCTGCATCAGATTTTGACCTTGAAATAATGAAATATGTGCCGATCAGCACTGATCAGCACCGATTTAATGCCGATAGGCATTAGGCATAATGGACTGATCAGCACTGATCAGGACGATTGCAAGGCCAACATCTGCCCATCTGTCATTCAAATTTTCTTGTTAAATCTGCTGCCAATCATTGTTAGGGACCAAGGTTGTTAAATACGTATTTTTTAAAAATACGTCAAAAAGTACAATACGTATTTTTTGGCAGAAACTGCCGTACTTTTTCGGCTACAATAGTACAATTTTGAAATTTTGCTCAAACTTCGAATAAACGGCATTGTCTGAATGTATTGGTCGCTACGACTCGAAATGTTAACGATACAATCGTTTTACTATATTCGGTAGTGCATGTATTTTTTCACGTATTTAACAACCCCTATTCAGAATCCGTGTTGTTATTTTCAAGTCACGTATTGTGAGAAAAATACGCGTATTTTTCTTCAAAGGCCAATACGTCGTACTTTTTGGCGATTTTTTCACGTATTTAACATCCCGGTTAGGGACCTAACAGTAGCATATCTTGGCCAAAAATGCATCTGCATCAGATTTTGACCTTGAAAAGGTGCCGATCAGTGCTGATCAGCACCGATTTAATGCTGATAGGCATTAGGCATAATGCACTGATCAGCACTGATCAGGCCGATTGCAAGGCCAACATCTGCCCATCTGTCATTCAAATTTCCTTGTTAAATCCGAGGCCAATCATTGTGAGCCCGACCTACCAGCAACACATTTGTGTTAGCTAGGATTAGGAGCATCTCTCAATCTGGTAAAATATGTCCATTTTAGACATACCCCTTTCTGGTTGGGGCATGTAACATGAACAATAGCCATAGATATCAGCATCTATTTGAGATTCAGTGTACCCTTAATGACTGGTTTATGTCTATGAAATTCTGATATAATGCAAAATGTACAAAAGTAGGAATATTTTTGACTGTCCAGTGTCCTTGCATATTTGCATTATATAATTGCATCAAATCCGAATAAGATTCAGTATGACGTGTAAATTTCAAACTATTATTGAAGTATTCAGATGAATTTAAGCCTCTTTCTATCTGGAAGAAGAAGAGTTATTCTTGATTGTTTGAGAATGAAGCTAGTTATAGTTTACTCTTCCTATTGGACAGCTTCAGTCAGACCACCAATGCTCGGTGAATTCACCAAGCCTCTGTACTCATGTAGCTATCTAGGCTCTTGAGACAGTGGCAGTATACAATCTTTTCGTGAGCTTATGTACTCAGTGCTTTGTCTGTCCAGTGTCCAAGATCCAGAACTTGTCCTCGACCTATCCAACCAGAAGCACAATAAGCAGCACAAAAGCCCACCCAAAACTGAGGAGGTAAGTGTTCTACTGTTTTCAGGATACCTGATGCGGACATTGCTTCCATCAATGGCATATCACATGCCGAAATGAGCAGTTGACATCCTTGCTGTGTGTATCAACTAGAGAGTAGTACCTACTTCAGTGCAGGGCTTGGTGGAATCACTGTGCAATGGAAGATAGTGATATGATTGTCTGGCGAGGTTAATGAGTAATGATCTTTGATGGAACAGCCTAATGAAGTAATGAGAGGGTCAACTGGCTTCATTGTCAAGCTCTTATGGCGTATTATAAAAGGGTTGATTTAATCATCTACTTGTAATATAGGGGCCTGCGATTCATCTTTTAAATTTTAATATTTTAATGTTTGTTCTGAATCTCATTTAATGCACTGGCAGCCAAAAAGATAAGGTATATTTGGGATTATGTTAAAATTAGGTTGAGAAAGAAGATAAGTAGGTACTGTATAAACTCAACCTATACTGGGCCATCAGTTGTACCATCAATTGTGCTTTAAGCATTAAGGACACTTGTAGAGTCCATCATATAAATATGTCAATTAGGGACATTATAAAATGTCCGAGTGTAGACATGTAATATCCATCATCATTCAATTTGTATTCAGCACTGTCGTTGTAACCTTGTAAGTGGACATTGTTTTACTACTCACCATGTTAGCTTCCTGGGTTGCAAGATGTCCCTGCAATGCTAGGTGAACTCGCTGATCAATGGTGACCTGTTTGATATTAGGCTAACCTGATTTTGATAATGACTAAAGCTGTGCAATGGCAGGTGTAAACTATCCTCATTCCCAAGCAGTAAAGGGTAGAGTTACTCATTTTCTTCCTTGAATCTTTTTTTGGAGTTGATGTATGGGCATTGAGTACTGGGCAGTCAAAACGTTCCTTCATTTGGAATTGTATCAGAACTAGGTTAAGAAATTTGAGAAAGATTTTAGAAACTGTGCCCTGCTCTTCATAGCATAAACCAGTCCGCAATCATTAAGTGTACACTGAATCTCAAATATCTATGCTGATATCTATGGCTACTGAACTTCATTTTACGTGCCTCAACCAGAAAGGAATATGGCTAAAATAGACATATTTTACCAGATTTGAGGGATGCTCCTAGCAAACAGATCATTTCTTGCAACACAAATGTGTTGCTGTTAGGTCCCTAACAATGATTGGCATCAAATTCAACAAGGAAATTTGAATGACGGATGCATCTTTGACCAAGTATAAGCAAGCGAAGAAGGTTAAAAATCAGTTTTTTGCACATAACTTGTTTTGTGAGCATTTTAGAGCATATGTTTGTTCACAAGTTGTATATAAACATGATCATTGCGCTTCTTTTGAGCTATGAACGAACTCGCTGAGACCTTCCTGGACTGTGTTACAGAAAATTGCCTCGGCTTTGGCCTGCGTATGCCCAAAAATCAGTTTTTCGCCCATAACTCGGATTTTAAGCAACTAAGGTCTTGTTTTTGTTGACAATTGTGTATAAACATGGCAATTGCGTTTCGTTTGAGCCCAAAACAAAGTCTCTACGACCTTCAGAAGCAAAGTTATGGGTGCAGGCCCTTATGCGCCTGGGTGGAAAAATGGGCGTGGCCCTAGCACCCCCCATGACGTCGATTCATCGAAGGGCAGCAACTTTTTTCGATTGAGCATAGTTTGAACTACTAAAAACCGTTGAGCAACTTTGTCCACTCGAATGTTGCATACTGACTTTGGCTGGGCTACTCTAGTAACTGTGGTGTTTCCACATAATTTCCACATAACAATATAAATAACAGCCTGTAAAGTAAAGCTAATAAAATTAATGGAATCAAGATTCAAATCAGGCTAGTATTCACCTGAATATTATCCAATAAAAAGCAATTTAATAAAAGATGTACAAAGATGATTGCATTTGAATTATGAAGACAATTAAAAGCATGATTAAAAATTGTTTCTGAGGTATACTTAAAATTTAACCGAAAAATTCTGAAACATAGGAATAAAATAATTCAACAAACTAAAACAACATAACCAATTCAATATTTTAATTGAATATTCATTCAGTTTTATAGGTGTTACTCCTCATTCCTCAATCATGGAACCACCCTGAATAAATATACTATGGTATAGGTATACTTTCTTTTCATAACCCAGCTGTTAAAATTTCATAAATTAATTACAGGCCTTTTCCTTCTTATAAGCAGAACGCTCCTTCTTCAGTTTATGGCAGAGTTCCTTATGATTGCCCCAATCAGCTGCTTGGCAAGATCTCTCACAGTACCGCACTGATTTACACCCACCACATCTTAATAGAGGGGGAGCACCAGCATTGATACTTGGCTGTCGGCCACAGGTAGCACAAACTGCTTCACCAGCTGTATCTGGACGAGTTTTGATGGTCTCTGACATCGGGATGCATCCTGAGGTAGAACTTCCAATGCAAAATTCCTGATATTTTTCCCCTGGTTCTAGCTTATTATTCAAGACACCTTTTAGAGGATCTGACCCTATTTGAATTGAACACTTTTTGTGACCAACATTTGAACTACTTTTTCCACCAATAGCTTCAGAGAGTCGCTTTTCATGGCTTGAAAGATCAAACCGGTATGCATTTTTTATCTTATGATCCCTCCAATTTACTGAGCTAGCAGCCTCAGTTGAACAAGCCTTTTCCCCTCTCTTCAAAAGGTTACCATATTCTCCCATCCCATCACAACCATTGGAATCTTCAGGAGGACAATTGAGCTCACCGGCAAGCAGTTGTACACCTTGGAGATGGGGTAACTTAGATCCATATTGTTTCCTCAATGAGTCATTTATTTGCTTGTCAGATGTAAGTTTGAGAATATCACCCTTCTCAGCAATTTGTATCAATTCAATGTTATGTATCCAAGTATCACCCAGATCATAAATGTACACTAACCTTTGTCCCACTTTCCTGAGAACATGGCACAGCTGATATGTGCTGGCATCAAGTGTGTATGATGTCATAGTATGCATCATATCAACTGCATCACTATTTTTTGGACCAAAGCAAGCACCACTGGTAGGAACAACATATTTATAGGAGTGATAATGTCGTGACCAACCCATTGCAGGCCCAAGCACTCGGTCATGCAATGTTGCAAGATTTGTTTCACCAAAGCAGGATATCAGCCTCCAGACACGAACATTTTCATCAGCACATTTAGCATCCCAATCATCAGAATCATAGCATGTGTTATAAGGTGACAGTGAGTATTTCATAACAAATATTTTGTTTTGTAGCTGTTGATGTTCCACTGTTTGAGAATGTAACTTTAAGGAATCTTCAATTGGTGAAGCAAATAACTTCTTCATTTGTACTTCAGGATAATCATTACCTTTGCCACACAATTTATTATAGATGAATTGAGTTTGCATTATTCTCATCATACTCTCCATACCTTCATCTCCACAAGGAACAGCCCAATCAAGGAACCCCTTATATCTTGCATCCCAATTTATATGACCAGATTGAGATAACCATTGATGAGGTGGAGGCACAGGAAAAGATTGTGTATACTGTAAGATTGTTTCAAATGACCAATAGAAGAATTCTGCATATTGGGATGGATCACATGGATCAATCAGCACTCTAGCTTTCCTCTCATTAGAAGTCAAATCACTAACAGATGTAAGTTCCATTTTAACCTTGATTCTTCCTGCAACTGTAACACAAGGAAGTATTTGTTAATATAGATGTTTTCAATTCCATTCAATTATCCATTAATGGGGGTGTCACTATCCCAATTGTCCCTGTCCCAATTTACTTTTTTTCAGCTTGGACTGCTTTGTGAGAAAATTTGGACAACTGGGACAATCAAAAAAAATGATACTATAATTATTAAATCAAGATAATATTTAACAAAATTACACATTATCATTATCACTCAATGTAGGTGTAACATACCATTGTTAAAAAGCTAGTAAAATCTAGTGAATTTGATAAAGGATCAGACTTAGAAAACTTATTATGAATGGAAGGTAAGAAAAACAAGGTCCAACTGGGGCTTGGTGAAATATGAATGGAAAGCTTCAATTTTTCAATTGATTCTTAATACTTAACACAATTTCATCCTCAAATTAATCAAAAGGATGGGTATGGATTTG
Organism: Beroe forskalii; assembly: GCA_011033025.1. Taxonomy (NCBI): domain Eukaryota; kingdom Metazoa; phylum Ctenophora; class Nuda; order Beroida; family Beroidae; genus Beroe; species Beroe forskalii. The sequence continues at coordinate 250,697 of WFMF01000009.1, read as the reverse complement.
ATCAATGAATTTTGGGGCAGCAGCAAGATACAGCTTCAGGTAAAACTAAAAATTCCTGAAAAGCCCCAGCTGGTTGATTTTCAGGATGCAGTTTTCATAGGAGGTTCCCAACTCCTGCTGCTTCGCAAGGCCAGCAATTAAATCATGCAATCCTTTAGTACTGTACTAAAATAATCGTCAACATTTCGAGTAATCAATTATACATTTTAATAAATTTCCATGGGAGTGTAGCTGAAGGATACATGATGCCGATGTTCGGCATGGAAATTGAAAAGGTCTTTGATTGTCTTTCTGAACTTACTTTGAGCATTCCTAAGCCCGCATAGGTGTGCGTACGCGCGCCGCGCTTCCCTACGCAACGCAGACAGGGATATACGTGTTTAGCAACTTTGAGCAAGGCGCCGCGCGCGTAAAACTGGGGGTTTGGTTAGAGAAAAACATAATGCTTAATTGTTAAAAATTTATATCCCTGTTTGCATTGCGACAATTGCGCGGCGTGCTTGCTAAACACGTATACCCCTTCCCCTAACCAGGGGCTTGCCGCGCCGCGCACTGCACTCCGTGCGCGTAACCAGGGTCCTGGTTAGGGCAAGAATACCCCTGTTATCGTCGCGCGGCGCGTACACACGGCACACACCTATGCGGTTTTAGGAAGCGCGGCGTGCTTCTCAATTTACCTTGGCCTTACCAGGTGCTTACTTGCTAAACTCGTATACCCCTGTTTGCGCGTTGCGCGGCGCGCTTCATCAGGGAAGGTGCTCGAGCTCGCGCGCGCGTTCACCTAACCAGGTTGCTAAACACATATACCCTGTTAACGTCGCGCAGCGCGCTTCCTCAGTGTGTCCCGTAGGGAAACGTGCGGCGCTTAAACACACCTATGCCGGCGCGGCTTAGGAAGTGAAACGCTTCCCTATTATCATATTTCATTCTGTCTTAACATTGTGACTTGTCTTGCTGTGCATGATGCAGTTTCAACATGTCCTATTTTCCTAATCCCGCATAGGTGTGTGTATCATGTATGCAGACAAGGATATATGTATATATAGTCAGCAATTTCAACATTCAAACATTCAATTTTTTCAGTGCAGTTTTTCATATTACTTTTTTGTTTTAAAGATAGACTAATAGACTACAATGAAATTTGAACTCAAATTGCTTGTTACACACATCAAAATGTAATCTGTCAATTATGCGGTGAGTTTCAGTTATGTAGGTTTCAGTTAATGAATTATTACCAATTAATTTCACATCATATCATTGAAGGGGTATCATATCATTGAAGGGTACATTTCAGAATGATCAAGTGTGATGATTTAATGTAAACAATGAATTGTGTTGCTCTTTATCAAAATTCTTACATTAAATCATAGTTATAATTAAAAACACCATGCAGATGATGTGTACAATAATTAGCCTGTCCATGTATTGTATTGTATTGTTTTGTATTGTATTACTGGTTGCAGAAATGCTGGTTGCAGAAATATTATGCAAGTGAATAGCATTGCATTATATTGTGTCGAAGTTCCACCAATATGGATTGAATTGGTCTCCATAGATGGTAATATGTTCCTTCACCCATACCAAACACGATTCCCTGAAAATGAGCTGTCTCATTATTCCATAGGCAAAGAAATTGTTATTCAAAAGATTATTACATGAAGTAATATTTGAATTTGAGTTTGAATTTAAGTTTGCTTAATTTTGTCCACAGCCATCAATGTGAATGAATAGCTTAGAATGAGTAGCTGAATGTTGGACTGCTGCTCAGACTAGATTCCACATAATATACTGGTTGATTCTTTATATTTAAGAAATCAATTACCTCCCCTATAGGGCATATACACCCTTCTGTAATTGAATCTCTTATTCCTCTTCAAAACATCACTCACTGCCTGGATTGTTTCTTCCTGACTAACACTCGTCTTTCCTTCAATGATGTTAAAAAGGTGTTGAATACATTGTTATCAATGTTATACCAACAAAGGTATTATCATCACCTATATAACCGTTTATCAACTGGAAATCCTTTTAGTTGTAAATAATAGTTGTAAATATCAAATATGTTAATCTAATTAAAGAATTTAGTGCATACAGTGACACATTGAAGAGGGTGTCAGTCCTTTTTTTTCTGATAAAAGTAAAAATGGACACAGCTAGAACTGACAAATAGGACGAAATAGACAAAATAGACATGAAAATTTGTCTGTTTTGCCCCCTGTCTTTATTGTCTGCTTTTTTCTTGTAGAAAAGTGAACAAAACAGACAAAAATCCAGAACTTGAGAACTTGAATGCTACAGGCATATGCTAAGAAAGAGGACTCACAACATTAGGGATCAACATTCACCATAGTATTTGACATCCAAAATATATTATTCTATTTCAAGGTAGGTCAGAGGAGTTGGTCAAAATTGTGGCAACTTCAATAGAGTATTAATTTATTTTTCTATTCATTTGCTGTTTTTGTCCGATTTGATCATTTCTTAAAGCAGACTAAATGGACCAAGTGCAACCTAAACCTACTTCTAACCTAGACCAGACAGAGACTTGAAGGTACTGAGCTGGCATGTTTTGGGGCAGGGGGATTAGTCCACTGGCCAAGTTAAAAAATTCAAGCATAGTCAATAAATAACCGAATAACTATGAGTTCAACATAACATTAAGGTGACATAACTGACATGGATTGATCAGATTACAGAACTTCTGTACTGTGGTTTGTAGAAATAGTTGACACATGTACTAATGAAAAAAGTAAATAAATAAGATAAATTTTTAATGAAAGCCCTAATTAAAAGATCTAGTTTGATTTCATTATTGAGATTTCTGTGTTTCACTACAATGAACAATCATATCAAACATAGTTCACAAATTGAGATATAATATTATGATATTAGGTACAAAATACATCTAAATGCATCAAAGTTCATTATTGAATAGAAAAATAGTCTCACCATTCTCTGGGTTAATAGGTGCTGAGTAGCAAAGAACTATCACTGATATCAGTACCACAGAAAACTTCATTATCCTACCTTAGGAGGTTTATTTATAAAGGTTGTAATTTGGGGATTTTTCAGAAAAATCCCCATTTTTTCACCCACCATGAAATTTCGAAATGAACTCATTATCATATGTTAACAAGAGTAATGACTTGAAAAATCCCCATATTTTCAACCTACCAAAATTTGAAACACTGAAATTTTATCCCAAATAAATACACCTCCTAAGGTATGTGCTATTATTAGGTATTGCATAAGCAATGTAAATCAAATCAAGCATGGAAGATATCCAATTTTATGCTTAGTTTCATCAAAGTTGGTCATGAATTAAGATGAACAAGATGAAGTTTTTATGATTTTTGTTATGAGACACAACATGCTTAAGGAAGTCCTACTTAAAAGGTGGGTATTGGAAAATTGTTCTAAGATTGTACTATGAAAGTAACATTTGTAGGAGCTCTAAATACATAAATGCACAGGCAAAGAAATCACATATAAACAAATCATGGATGAACACAAAAAGGCAAACATTTAAAATGTTGTGCTATAATCAGCTGATCAAATTAAAAGGCATAAATGAAATTTAGAGAAGGTGTGTCTATATAATTTCATTAATCTCTGCTTGGTATCTGCTGGTAAATTTGTTAGTGTTCTCAATTATATGAATAGTATTCTTGCTAAAAACTAATGACAAATGTTTCCCAGATTTGCAAGTTTAATTATTTGATTAGCAACCTCAGAAACCAACTAAGGTAATTATTGATCTACTTCATATACCCAATGAAATAGATACTTAAATATAGATAGTGTTGCTCTTGATATTCTTTATTATGACACTGATAATTCTACCTTTCTTAATGACTAATTATCAAGAATAATTGGATAAATAGAACATTGCTCATAATATTATGCTTAGGCATAATGATATATGGATATCTATGAGAAACTATTTTTTGCCAGACTACAGTTGGATTGAAAACTATTGACAAACTAATCCTTATCAAGAACATGCACCAGTTAAGTTTAGAAAAGCAATGTTCTTAAATTGCATTAAATTTATCAATTTAATACTGTACTTCTAATTTCATGTTCAAGCCATTGATGTATGGTAAAGATCTTACCATCTGTTGCCATTGATTCACAAATTAATTACCTACATGACAGGATCCATTATTTGTTTTATGACGAGGAACCTTTCTAGAACCTTTCTACCTGAAAAATAATTATTACACTATCAGCATTAGGCACCAGGTTTTTAAAAATTTCTCATTGAAGTCTGAATTTCATAATGACTGCTGTATATGACTGTTCCTATTCTTCAGTTAATTCATCTTTACATATTGCAGGTTTTTAGTACATGACAACTGATTTTATGTGATGGATAGATCATTTCTTAGCATGCTAAAGACCCTAAAAATTGGGCATTCAATCCAATTGCCTCGAGATAATTCTGCTGCTTTGAACATGTTGCTTCCCATGGTTCTTCAGAAAGAACATAGAAAGGTATCAGAGTTATTAAGTAGTAGCCCCTATTTTGACATTGATACAGTTTTGCCAAAAATAAAACGTACTCTACTCCATATGGCTGCTAATATTGGTACTGCTGAATGTGTTGGAGTTCTTCTAAGTGCTGGTGCCAATCCAAATAAACCAGATAGTAATGGTGTAGTTCCTCTTCATTTTGCAGCACGCAATGGATTTAAAGATTGTTGCAAGCTTCTATTGAATAAAGGAGCTGATCCTAAAGTTCCTGATAATGATGGTCTTACTTCTGTACATTGGGCTGCACTCAGTGGAAGAAATGAACTCCTTGCCGATCTGCTATCAAGAAATATTGAGCTTAATGTAAGAGACAAGATGGGTCAAACTGCCCTTCATTTTGCAGCTATGCATGGACATTATCAAACTGTGGAATATCTTTTGGAAAATGGTGCTCAAGTAAACGATGTCAACATAATGGGTCAGTCACCACTTATTCTTGCTTGCAAAGAAGGGCACCTCAAGTGCATTGAATTTCTTCTGTCATGTGGGGCAAATCCATCAGCTAAAAACTCTGATGGAATGTCAGTTTTACAGATTCTTGTATCCAATAGATACTTAGATTGTGTGTATTCTCTAACCCACTCTCACCCTACTCAACTTTGCAATCTTATTGAAATACTAAGGATACCAGATATAATCAGTTATAGGAAAGTTATTGAATGTATTCAACACATTTGCAGCAGAAAAAGAAGTTTGGTTTTAAAGATATGGGAAACTTTGGTTTCATTGACTATCAATACAGGCAAAGAAGTGATGTCTTCTAATACTGACAAAGCGACTCCTAAAGCATTCCTCAGTTTGGTCAAAGCTTTAAAGTATATAAGCATGCTTGATGAAGTCTCCTTGATTGTATCTCATTGTGCCAGCAGATCTCCAAGTTTGAGTGGCTCTGTAACATCAAATACAATGTCTCCTCCTAACACACCTTCCATCTCCAGTTCATTCTCATACACAAGCTTCTTTGAAAGTCCTGTTATCATCAACAGACTTGATGATGTTTGGACCATTTTGGAAGAATGGATGACAATGCTAAGTCTAGAAATTGTCGCCAAAAGAAGGTCTGATATATCAATTTCTGAATTACTTGCTTCTAATGATACAGATGAAAAAGCTGGTAATGTTTTCCTTTCTGATACCTTCCATGGAGATTCTAAATCTCTTGATAAGGTATCTGATAACCTCTGTACTGTCATTGAGGCTTATCATCTGTGGTGTAAAGAAACATCTCTTCATGAAAGATTTGAGCAATTTGTCAGTTCACATTCAGATGTTTTCAAAGTTTTTCTTGCACATAACAGCTTTTTCATTTTCAATCAGTTAAAATTCTTCCTTGAGTCTCCTAGCTTTATGAAGCAGTTCAATGGGATAAGAAGAGTTGTTTATCAGAAGGATCTTGCTCTCAGGAAAAAGTGGTTTTATGACAACTTATATTCAGATATCACACCAAATGAGCAACCTGACGAAAGTGCTAAGATCACCATTCGCAGGGATGATATTTTCAATAGTTCTTGCACACAAATTCACAATGCAAATATTGAAGATTTAAGAAAGAATTTCGTCATATCATTTGAAGGTGATCAAGGCATTGGTGCTGGAGTGCGAAGAGAATGGTTTAATATTCTGACAAATGAAATGCTGAATGAAGATTATGCTCTGTTTACTCATTCAAATGATGGAATGACATTTCAACCTAGTCACATATCAGACATTCAAGAAGATCATTTAAGTTATTTCAGATTTGCTGGAATAATAATGGGTCTTTCATTATATCACAATAATGTTATTAACATTCATTTTACAAAATCTTTTTACAAACATATACTAGGTATCCCATCAGATTATACTGATGTGCGATCAATCGACCCTGGGTATGCTAACAGCTTGCAGTGGCTACTTGACAATGATATTTCTGAATTTGAAGATGATTTGGGCCTTACCTTCAGTGAAGACCAAAATGTATTAGGGGAGACAAGGGTTGTAGAGCTTAAGCCAGGAGGTGCAAGCATTACTGTCACAGAGAAGAACAAGCAGGAATATGTCGAATTTGTAACAGAGTACAAAATGACCAGTGCAATACGTCTTCAAATAAACAGCTTCCTTGATGGATTCCATTCTATAATACCTAAATCACTTGTTGCCATCTTCAATGAGAATGAACTAGAATTACTGATGTGTGGCATACCAAATATTGACCCTGTTGATTGGGAAAACCATACTGCTTACAACAATTATTGTGCTGATGATGAAGTTGTTCGGTGGTTCTGGGATGCTGTCACAGAGTTCTCCCCTGAAGATCGTGCATTGTTGCTACAGTTTTGCACTGGAAGCTCCAAAGTTCCCCTCGGAGGGTTTGCTGGACTCCAAGGCTCTGGTGAGGTCATGCCATTCACAATCAGCCGAACTCATGATGGTAACAAACTCCCAACAGCTAGCACATGTTTTAATCTCCTGAAGTTACCTTCCTACAAATCATTCGAGGTGTTGAGAACGAAGCTTAGAATTGCTATCAAGTATGGTTCCGAGGGATTTGACTTCGTTTGATGTAGTGCAATTGTTGATACCACTAACTACTGATAAGACGTTTTAATTTCAAGAGTTTTTGTATAATTTATCATTTTTGGTTATAAAGTCGAGAGTTGTTGATTGTTAGTGACGAGATTTTGATATTTTTTAAAAGGTCGAATATTTTTGAAAAACGTTGTCTTATTATTCAATTTTGTATTTCATGGTATTTATAATCACGTTACCTTGAAGTGATTATTGCTGATGCTATTTAAGTATGTAATAGCATTGAGACAGCATAAGTTGTAGACATTTGCACTTTATTTCTGTTGAGTGCAATAGAGGCTAGAGCTCAGAGACGACTACCTGTTTGGAGAAATTAGAAAGGAGAAAATTTGATGTATAGGGGCCTTGGATTTTATGTCGGTATGATGTTTATCTATAAGACCCGTTTGTAATTAATTTCCTATAATTATTGTATAGATGAAATTTTCTATAAATCATTTCTTTTGGATTTGAATAATGTTCTAGGTATTCTAGATTGTATTACTGTTTGATGTATAGATGAAATAAGTTTATTTCAAAACAGCTACTAGTTTCTCTCTAAATGAATAAATCTGCCTAGATATTTTTCAAATGTTATCGAGCTTTAAATTTAATATTAAAGATCAATTCATTCGAACTATAATTCGATTAGATATCATTATATGGGACATTGAATGTCGTGTTTTCCACAACTCCATAGTTCCAGAAATTGGATGAATTTATTACAAATTTCTTTCACTCAAATCACGACTCGCCATGATGTTAACCACCATTCAATGACTGTAGGGATTTGGAAAGCTATGTGAAGTGTGTACCAAGCAGCGGTCGTTTTATGAGCTCCTCCAGCCGCCAGCCTGACTGCCCTGCAAGCAATACTCTCCCCACTAAGTAAGCTTAACTTTGCAAAATCCTTCCGAAAAGATTTGTAGATTTAGTAGAATACCTTATGGATCTTTGGATGAGTTTGATAACATGCCTCTGAATAGTGAAAGAACTATACCATGGTCATTGGATGATTTTTAATTGACTGGCATATATTGACGTAGGTGTCGCCTTTATATAATTAATGTATCCTTCCAGGTCAGAACTTCACCCTTTACGACAGTGGCCATGGCGAGACAAGCACATTGAAAACACCCTCAAAAACCCAAACTTCACCTTCTGTAGAACCGATGTGAATCTTATTGTGGAGAAGGATGCTGTTGGTATGTATTGCATTATTTGTCAAACTTCCAAGCAAACATCGAAAAGAATTCTCTTAGATTTACTGAAGTACCGAATAAAACTGTAATCAGGAAATCTGATTCCGACCTAAATTACAGTTTTTGGTGTTGCTTGAATAGAAGCCAATATATTGAAATGTCTAGATCAGATCAATCTGCAATTTCAGAATACATCAGTGAAATCCTGAAGTACCCTCTCAAACGAGTGGCAACAGAACTCAAGCACCTCTCGTTTCGTCTGCTTCGCATTTCCAAGTCAGAAGTTCAGACTGTTCTCAGACTTATCTTCCATGACAACCTCTCCCATCTGGCTCTTGGTAAATATTTTATTAAAGTCCAAAATTCCTTCAAAGATATTGATTATCGGGTCGTATGAAAGTATACGGGCAATGACTCCCTACTTGATTGTTCGTCGACGCCCATTTAGTGGCCAGGTAGCGCAGTGGTTAGGGCGTCGTACTTTCAATCGCGAGGTAGGCCTTGCCTACCGTGCTAAGTGAAACTCTTTTAAGCAGCCACACGGTTCCTCAAAGCGTGCAAAACTGTGCGGGAGGGTTAAATGATTGCCCATTGCAGCGAAGTTCTGTGAAGAAAGTATGGATTACACTTCCTTAACCGTCACTGGCCTGTTTACTTGAATCCTTCGATTCCTGTCATTGGCTGTTACAGCTGTTGGAATAGAAGTAAAACCTTCGAAATTAAAAAAAAAAATTCCAAGGGCGCCTCGATCTTATTAATGTCCCTCTTTTCCCATTATATACCATATTATACCCCATTTCATCAGCATCCGGGGTGCATGCTCTTTCCCTCTTCGTGATGAGTATGGACAAGTACAAGTTCAGTAAATCAGTCCGGTGTCTCCTTTCCTTCTCAGTCGGGCATTTTTTCAGGTAACTCACATGACCAATTAAATGTAACCATCAGATGTTTAACCGTGAAGTCTTACGGCTTGATTGGACCATAACAACCAAATCCTTTTTGGTTTTCGACAAAATTAAGCATATAATTATTCGATTCATGATGTAAAAATAGACTTTTCTTTTACTGTACTGAAACTTCTCTTTTACTGAATATTCCGCCAGGTGGTTGGTGGATCACAAGACATCCAAACGGATCACGGATTGCAGTGTGGTTTACCTGGCTGCTGCATTCCAATGTCTCACAGAGGAACTACTGACTCGAACCATACAGTCCAAGATAACGGCTGATGCTAATAAAGGTTTTATAAGCTTTTATAGTAGCTCAAGACTTTGATAAGATATTTAATTGACATAAAAATTTCACGGAAGAAAACAATTTCCATACCGTATATCGAAAATTATAGAATTAAAACTTCAGCATTATTTTTCAGTCCCACGTCCAGTTATAAATTACTAATCTCCCAATACATACCCATTCGTGCCCATTTAATCCCTATAAAAAGTAGATGTTACTAATTATTAATCACACATTCAGATACCTCTGACCCTCTGAATCTCCATTTTGTATGCATCCCCGAGCTTCTATATAACATGCCTGTAACCCCTGAACCCCCGTAACGAGTATCAACCACCCCCGAACCCCCGTTACAACCCCCCTCAATCCTCGAACAACCCCTGAACCCTGTAACAACCCCTCTGAACCCTCGTAACAACCCCTGAACTCCCGTTACCACCCCCTGAGCCCCCGTAACAACCCCTCTGAACCCCCGTAACTACCCCTGAACCCCGTATCAACCCCTGAACCCACATAACAACCCCTTAACCCCCGTAACAACCCCCTGAACCCCTGTAACAACCCCTCTGAACCCCCGTAACAACCCGCCCTCTGGACCCAAGTAAGAACCCCTGAACCCCGGTGACAACCCGCCCCCTGAACCCCGGTAACAACCCGCCCCCTGAACCCCGGTAACAACCCGCCCCGGGGACCCCCTGAACCCTTGAACCCCCGTAACCACCCCTCTGAACCCCCCCTGAACACCCCATAACAACCCCTGAACCTCCCATAACCACCCGCTCACACAAAGGAAAGCAGAAAGCGCGGAAGGAGGCAGTACCCCCGACCCAAGTGTACCAGTACTATAACATCCTGGACTGGGACCATGGTTCGTGGTGCCCCAGTGCGCCCTACTTCTCCACCACCAAGGATACCGGTGCCTCGTGTAGTGCCGGTATGGCGTCCTCCAGCGGTCTGGGTGCCGGGCGCTGGTCCAGTTCCAGAGGTGACAGAACGATGAGATTTGATATATGCCAGCAGCTTACCTTCTCCTGTGTTGCTGCGTGTGTGTGTGTGTCTGCTAACTTACTGTCTAGCTTACTGTCTGCCAGTGTGGATCATTGCTGTCTAATCAGGACCTCACTGTAGCGCCCTATACCCCAACTGTGCCTCATGTCCCATTATTTCTTTGTTTGCCCAAAATTTGACTGCTCAAATTTAGCATTATCTTAATTCTAGAAGTTTCACTCCCGGCGGCTCAATTATGATGGAATGTACATGCCCACTTTCCAATCGATGTCCGGTATTTACGACAGACGACAGTCTGACATGCAAGCAAAGCAGGCATGCCAGATTGAAGGCGGTCGCTGTCTGCCTCTGTGTATACCGAATAATGTAAATGTATGATGTATATAATAGTATCGACCCTGCATTATGGGATGCGTTGGCCTTTATTGAGGCGAGCGTTTAAGGGTCGGGACTTTTCCAAACTACGATATATTGCCCCCCCCCCCCCTATTATTGTGTTTCTTCGGTAACTGGAAATGTGTGAACACCTATGATATTTTGATCCAAAGCTAAGCTGTATTCTTTCAGCCTATCAAGCAAAGCTGATCTTTGATAAATAAACCGGAAAAACATAATCATTAAATTATTAAATTAGGACCAAGCACTTTCCAGGATGATAACCGGATACGTTTAAATTCTCATCATATTTTATTTCCCACAGTTTCCTGTCCTTAGCTGAAGAATATCAAGGACACTGACCGTGGCAAATATTGCCATTGTTTCCAGGATTTTGTAATCTCGTTGCTTGCAGCAGCTCAGTTCGCATGATGTGACGAGTGTTTCACTCAGCGAATGCAGAGCTACAACTTCCGACTGAAATTATACCACACCCAACAAAAATTTATGTTGGCTATTATGATAATCATGATTATTGATAATTATAAAACAATTTGGATCATGGGAAATTCCGACAGGCAAGTATAATAAACGATGAAGCTTTTCAGGGCATAATCCCTGTTCAAATTTATTCACAGATCTAACTTATGGTAGTATGGTAGGCATAGTGAGTGACGCAGTCTGGCTCCTGATCCTTATCACCACCACACCTGACTTTGGTCACGTAATCAGCTGTAGTCACGTCTTTGGAGATATATACTAGTGACCATAATGAACGATTGATTGCGGGACATGGTCCAAAATAGCAAAATAAATTTAATTCTAATAGTAATTTTTGTATAGTTTTCTTTAATTATTCAGGTTTATTTTTCGCGTGGATGTCTGTACGACTGCAAAAACTCGTGTTAGGATACACGAACTTTCGTTGTGTCCAGTGCGCCGTGGCTTTGTCAAAAGTCATATGTTACTAGATATGTGATGTGCAAAGTACTGATACGTATATCCGTACTCCCTACTCACATTAAGATTTGTTTTATGTCACTTTGCAATACCATATTTGGTGATTTTCTTTAAAAATGAATCCTCGGGATCTGGGGCAAAAAAGATCATGTTCAGACATTGTCTTTCTATGATTTTCTAGATAGACAATGGTGACTTTCCAGAATGGCTTATTAAAATGGCCTGAATTTTTTGGTGAAAATGACAATTTTCAGGTACGCAATGCGCAGTCCGATGAATGTAAGAATGTAGACTATACTGCCTATCACCTATGAACCTTATTTAATATACATTTGTATTAGCTATAACTTATCATAAGGGAATAAATATAAATGGGGCGGATTTAGTATGTTGTATTGAACAAAAGATCAAAAAGTTTATATCTAATATGATAAAAAGTAGTTGCAGCAAGATCTCGCGCAATTCAAAACTTTGTGTTTCTTGAGAGACAGAGGCCAGAGAACGCTGCATTTAAAAAATAGGCGAATGATTGTGAAATAATATCACAGTGTAACGTAACCAATTTCAGCATTATAAACCGCCTATTTACCACGCGTGACTCTCTCACACTGTACGGGTTTCAATGACAAATGTGTATTATATATATTATTTTGTTCTTACTCCTAATACGACATAATGACTCATCTCAGTTTACGAATATATATTAGAAGATGAATGATGTTGTGCCCAGGTTTGCAGCAAAAAATAGCTGATATTTATTGCATTAACTTATTCCTACAAAAATCATGATATAGTGCGTAAATAATGTTTTTTGGACTTTTGACTATATGGGCTGGATACCTTTTAAAGATTTGCAAGTTCCTATTGTATCATGAGATATTCTTAAATTTTTTTCAAACTTTCAAACGGTCCTGGGGAAATTTATTGATATCTAGGCCTGATGAGGGCCTATATTATGAGACCCTCATTTTGATGCATATTGTGCATTGTGCAATGTGCATATTATAATCTCGGCTTCTCCTCGTCTTATAAGCTTCTAAATACTGCCCTACCAAAGTAACACCTTATATTTCTCAGTTTTCAGGACCATTATTTCAGTATTTTGTAACGGAGAAAGTGTGGAGGAGAGAAAACCATCGCACGTAAAATAATAAATATATAATAACACCCGTCCCTTCTACGTCACAGTTATGACGCATGATGGCCTCCTTTGTATTAGAACCTCACTTGAGAATATAAATATTATAGGTGCTTGGGAGAGAGTTTCGTCATTTTCAGGGCCCACAATGGTGAATTGACGAATGCAGTCTTTTGTTCCTGTTCGATGTATGATAATGGGAGTTGCTCCTGCAGCAAATGTAGTTGGGCGCCTCCCATCATGGAACATATTTAAGAAGTTATTTTATTTTTTTATGGGGATAGAAATTAAATATTATAATACATGGAATATTAGAGATGGAATATATACATGAAATTTTATAAATTTGATATATGCATCATATCAGATGTCTATAGGGTGGATCTTAAAACGCCGACCCCCACCAGAATTTCTTTCCAGGTCAAGATATAGACTTCCCCTTTCATACACAGCAACTATCATGTCAGATGTTTATAATACATCATATCAGACATCATGTCACATGTCTAAACAACATTTCATATGCCTATACATCATGTCAGATGACTATAAATCATGTCAGATGTCTATACATCATGTCTTGTACTTTATGTCAGCCCGTGTCTCTTGCCAGAGCCATAATCAACCTTCTTCCCTGATTTAACAAATCTGAACTCTACTGCTTTGTGTGCCCTTGATTTGAATCGCCAAACATCGTTTTTGCTGCTCGAGAACCGGCTAAAATGTGCCACTGTTTTTTCTGCCAACATATGCTTTCGTGTACATGTATTGCAAAATATGTAGTAAAGACAGCCTCGCTGCTATAATGTACACTTTGTCTTGATTTCAATAAATTGTTGTTAAATTAAATATTCAACACCCTAATTCCGTCGCGTACCAAACTCCAAATTATTCCAGAATTAAAATTGTCACTTCTCCCTGGCACACCGATGGTACATTATCATAACGGCAGATAAGGAAAATTTGAAAAACTTGTCACCGGTACAAGATAAGCCAGTGGGCGACTGGGCGTGTTTTTACCCAGAAAACTGTGTCGTAGGCTTCCTTCCAGAGGATTGGATTGTGATGGCGGCCTTTATATAATCTTTAATCTCCCAGATGTTACGAAGGCTCCTGACCTAACATTATAAATCATCATCTTAACAGGAGTCCAGTGAAATGAGGCTCTTTGCTTTGACGTCACCTATTGTTTGCCTTTGTTACAGTTCATCACGTTACTCAATTGGGAATATCAAAAAAATCCCCCGAAATTCTGATACCCAGAATCCCCCAAAATTCTGATCTCCAGATTCCCCCAAAATTCTAATCTCCAGAATTGCTCAACAGAAAAGTGTCTCGTAAGGTATTACCTGTAACGCGCCACCCCGACCCTGCCCCCAGGCAAACAAGACTTCACCCTGACTAAAGACGTGCTGCGGTCCGTTATAGAACGAGACTTGGACCTGGCTCGGGTATTTGGAGTGGAGTTTGTGGGACCTCCAGAGGATGAACGAGGGGAGTTGCTGGGGGAGGCGGACACTCCTGCTAATCTAGAGGTTGGTTGGCATGATCGACGCATTTGAAATGTGCCGGCTTGGTAAGTGTCGCGGGACCCATAACTTGTTCAATATACGCTGCCTTGTTGGCAGTTATATCTGCGTATGCTGTTTTTCAAGTAACAGGACTACAGATCAACTAAGCCTTTAACCGAACTCTATAAGTATCAACTGACTTGTGCCTTGTCAGGTTTGACTGACCTTGTGTGTATAGATTAAGAGAGAGTCTAAGTTGTCATCCAAGATGGAATGACATACTTGGGATTAAATCCGTGTGTTTTAATACACTATTCGGTCTATATTTGACATGGTATATATCAGATTATCAGCCAATAACTCCTACTAACTATTGACACCTACCACTGCATATGGATTACTACGATCTGTATTAAATGTTGCGTCTACCACTAATATAAACGTGTCTAGCATTAATAAACGTGTGTACATACAGTACACACTATATACACACTGCCAATATATATCTTCTTCATTACCAATTCCCTATGACAGAGTCAAGTACGCAAACAGGCGTGATAACGCCATCAACGTACCATTCTAAACCATGACAATGACGTCACTCTCAACCACTTACATACATCTCCTGTGCAACTCACAGCATATTGCAGCGTGTTATATATAGAGCAGTATAACTTGTTGACATTTTGGCACACAACCTCGCAAACACACGTACAATGTAATATTAGATGTTTGTTGGTACATGGCAATATAACTGACGTCATTATTAAGGTAAAAAGTAAGGGTTTGCTGACGTAAAAAGGTCTATTTTTGTCGCTGATCGATGATATTTATCAACGTGATGATATCAGGATGTTGTGAGATTTAATTAGTGACGTCATAGACCTGTTATAGAGATTGTGTGACTTAATGGCGATGTTTAAAACTACAGCGCGTAGTTCGTTGCATATAAGTCACTACGAGTTGAGGCGTTAAGTCTACCTATATGATCACACGATGTAGTGACTTGGTGTTATGTCACAAAGTTTTGACTGAGTAAAATATGTTAATGTGCCGTGTGTACTCATGAAACGTTAACATTAGTGTAAATTGACATCAGTGACCCGTGAATCTTGGCAGTGATCTAACACCTGCCTACCTTGATACTAGTCTAACCAGACAACTTTGTTATTTTATTACTGCATTCTTGACACTTGTCAATCCTAACACCATTGTGCCTTGAAACCAGTTTACATTGACACCAGGCAAACCTGTCACCATTCAACGCTGAAATCAGGCTTCTTTGACACCACTCTACCCTGGTGTCTTGACACCAGCCAAATAAGCCTACCTTGACACTGGTCTCTTACTTGACACCAGTATACCCAGCAACCACCATACCTTGACACCGGTCTACCCTGACACGGGGGTACCCTGACACTGATCTACCTTGACACCAGTATATTCTGACACCGGTCTACCCTGACATCAGTCTACCCTGACACCGGTCTACTCTGACACCGGTCTACCCTGACACCAGTATACCCTGACACCGGTCTACCCTGACACCAGTCTACCCTGACACAGGTCTACCCTGACACCAGTCTACCCTGACACCAGTATACCCTGACACCGGTCTACTCTGACACCGGTCTACCCTGACACCAGTCTACCCTGAAACCGGTCTACCCTGACACCAGTCTACCCTGACACAGGTCTACCCTGACACCAGTCTACCCTGACACCGGTCTACCTTGACAGTAGTCTACCTTGACAGTAGTCTACAGTAACTGTTTACCCTAACGACTGACACCAATTTACGTCTTGGTCGCCCCAAAAATCTAAGAAACAGCTCAAATAAGGTGAGTGTTTGACCAATAATACCCAAATGATCCTATCTTTTTAATTACAATCACATTGCCTCAGGACTCATTGGGGACACTAGATGTTACAGAGTACTTTGAAGACTGCGGGTGTCGACATTGTGCAGAAGTCGTATCGCCACTTGGTAAGTGTTACCCGCTCTATAACATGATTTTCTCTCGTAGGTCGACATTGGTAAAAGGAAATTGTAAAATCATGGTTGTTTTTACCATCGCCACGAAATCTTACTTAGTTACTATATGTGGATTTTAGACAGAAAAACCAACTGCATCATTGTGAATCTCCTCCGTTTTTCAACACTAGTAGAGAAAAGTGAGAAAATCTTCAATTAACTCGCTGGATGATCTCATATTCATCAGATGACTTTAGAGGCCGAACACATTATTTATTGCCACATCGTGTCAAAACGTTGGTTTGCGTACGGCGCGAAACATTTTGTTTGAAATGTATGTATTCTCTTGACGCGCGCAATGTTGTGCGCGCAGCGCGCGTTTATTTTGGGTGTGGAAATGATCGATGCTGTACTGAGTACATCGCCACTTTTATCTGTACAATCTAATCTTACACATGTATGAAGCGTGATGATTAAATCATTTCAGATTTATGCTGCATCCATTCCCTGTCAGTGTTGAAGGATTTGGTGTCAAAGCAGCAACAGCTCCAACACCATCAGTTACAGGTAAAATAGTGACATAACTTTCAAAAACAGGCTTCGAATCGACAATTAATACTAATATCTTCAATTTCACAAGTCCAAATTCAAGTTCAAGACCATAAAGTAATGGATATCTGATTATAAGACTGTAAAGTGTAAGAGTAAAACTTTCTTTAATGTTTAAGCTTTTAACAAAATCAAACCTTTTGAAGGAATGAAAACCCAAAAAACTTATTGGCAGCTTTCCCATCTGGATACTTGCCGTAATTGAAACTTTCATCACCGAAATAAAGTCTCTCGACTTTCTTCCAGCCCTTCGTTTCCAGAAGACTCTCCATTGTGTCAGGATCTGAAGCAGGGTTGCCTTGGAAGAAGTTTAGGATCATTAGGGACCCTGCTGCAGACAAATCCGATACATCCCGAAGCAGACTCGAGGATTTCTCCTCGCCCAGATACATAACAATACCCTCCAAGATCCAACAAGTCGGAGTCTTATCAGAGAACCCGTGATCCAGCAAATCCTTGACAGAGCTTTGTAGGAAGTCAATATCAACAGTCTTTCTCTCACAAAACGATGGAGTCAGGAGACCTTTAGAGTCCAAATCTTTGAAAACCTTCTCTTTAAACTCATTAATCGGGCTAGTATCCACTTCGTAGTACATCTTAACTCCTCTCAGTGCCTCAGCCCAGAAAGCTCTGGTGCTGTAACCTGCTCCAAGTTCCACCACTTGCTTATCTCCCTGCAGATCCCTGATCCACCTCCCCATGTGATCGTTAATCAGCTGAGTCCTGGCAGGGGTGAAGTGGATATGTCCCTCATGTCGGAATCCATGCTCTCCATCAGGGTCAAAAAACTTCTGTAAACCTAATCCTACCACTTCACTGACTCGTTTGCCGTAGGGTTCAGCTAAATACTGAGCCAGATGGTCGTTGAAGAGACGGTCAGGCCGCTGGGATTCTAACATTCGTTCGTGAGCGATCATACTGGCTGTTTTACCAGCAAACACTATGTTATCTTCGTGCACTACTTGTAGCTCTTCGTATTCCTTGGCAATCCATTGCTGCTGCTCTTCGACCGACATATCAAAGAATGGGCAATCTGCCATGGTGGCTCAAAAGCAATGAACTAATGAAGAATTAGAACAGGCTGACAGAAAAGGGATGGAGGGCGTGATAAAGATGGAAGAATATAGTCAAAATCGGATTAAACTGTAAAAGGATGGAAAAAAAGTATTGCGTCAAGTATTAAAAATGGCCTAGCAATCCTCATCTAAGTTGTAATATGATATTTAATCACCCATATCATATAACAGCTCAAAAGCAAAGAGGAGTATACAATGAAACATTTGTGTACTCACATTTATAATACACTCAGTTTTTTTTATAAGAAACTGTCTATAAGAAACTTAGCCTAGGATTTCCGAAATTTTAAGAAACTTAGCCTAGAATTTCGGAAAAATTAAGAAACTTCACTGATTTACAATTAAGAAATTAAGAAACTTCTAGCCTAGGATTTTGAAATTTGTGTATAAAATCCTATTGCAACTGAAATTCTTTTAACATGATATACAGCCGAGGGCTGCGCCCCCAGACCCCCATTTTTTTCATTGTGAACATTCCGAAACTAATCTAGTACTTCTATTGAACTTCTATTACAGTATTACACTGGATATGTGATAATTGATCATAATATAGAATAGAAATTTAGAAAATGAACCTTTCATGATTTTTCGGTTTAAAGTAACATGCCAGATACTAAAGCACAAAAACAGAAATTTAGAAATTGTTGTTGACAGGACACTATTACAGTTCCATATCTATTTCCAAAAGTTCCAAGCATTATAGATTTAGAAATTATCTAAATTTCAAAATTTCAAACTTTTTGGAAGAACATTTTGATGAAGATCCCTGAACATTATTGTATACAGCTGCACAAATCTTTTAAGATAGGTACATGCTTAAAAGTGTATAATTTAACTGAAAATATCAGAAGGTTCGATTCTAATCCTCAACTACAGTCTACACAGTAGGTTCCTATGTTTGAAATTTCGTAGACATTTTTCGTACGGTATGTCGGTATGTAGAATTAAGAAACCGATTAAGAAACTTTTAGGCTCAAAATCGTGAAAAAATAAGAAACTTGTAGCCTAGGATTTCAATAAGTTTCTTATAAAAAAAACTGAGTGTATAAGATCACTTAATTTACTTAAACTGCAAACTGTCAACCTAACTTTCTCCCCCGCAGACATACAGACGAGCACACAGCACAGTTTCCCAGCCCATGAATTGGAGCAACAACGCCTTCCATTCCCTCCTCTACTACCTCAACCAACACAACGAGTGAGTTATTTTAAACCCCGCGCGCGAAAAATAGGCGGTTAAGTGTCATCAATTAACAACATTGCGCACGGACAATGACGACATCTCAACCACCTATTTCTCGATATCATGGAACACAACCTGAACCAAGTTAAGAATTTTCGTCCAGTTATATAGCTCTCTCAAATCAAAGAAAAATTGGAACAAAAACATGCCCAACTTCATAGCCTTACGAAAACGTAACATCTCTAGTCAATCCATCTGGGATGAGATTGAATGAAATATCTGAAATTGGAATTTCGCGATTGGGAGAAGATTTGCCCCGAGATCCCCTCACTGATACCAACACACTCTTAAGTCCAGTTTGGATTACGAAGGCGGGAGCTCGGTCTTTTTTGGAATAGAGCTCTTCCAATTCCATGTCTAGAATAGAAAAAATCAAGCAACCCAACTGCTCGTCTCAGTGAACAAGTGTGCAACAAGACGAGTGTGCGCGAGTGGATACGAGTGGCAGGTATCTACGCCACTCACCACCTCTCAGAACTGATAGACGAGGATGACATTGCGCAGGCTGCGAGGTTCCTCCTCGGTATCGACTACCCGCCACGCAGATACGGGTAAGCAAATTCTTATTTCTTGTCTTAAATTCTTATTTCTTATCTTAAAATCGGGGTATGAGTCGTTACAATCTATGAATCAATGGGAGTATGGAAAGTAATGGAAAATAGGCAAGATTATAGACCCTGGTAGGATTTCTAGAAAGCATGGTAGACTTTTGATATGATAAATCTCGGCCCGATTTATACTTCTACTGTACAACATAAGATTACAGACGCTGTAAAGTTTAAATATTTCTAGAAAACATAGCACTTCCATGACCCGAGAACCAACCCGCACTCCCGCAGCCCGGAAGACCCGCTGTGTCTGTCCCACAAACTCAGCTACTCCTCCTCTTCAACAACTACCTGCCTTTCAAAATACTCTCCTGCGGGAGAAACGACTCCATCCGACAGGCGCTGGCTGCCATTGGTCCGGATGGCATCAACTCACACATCTACCAGGTACAATTGACATACATTTGCCAGGTACAATTTACACACATGAAACAGGTACAATTGACATACATCTACCAGGTACAATTGACATTCATATACATCTATCTGGTACTGTTGACACGCTTTGCCATCTTCAACTTTTGCATTTGTTTCTTTTTTGGATCAAGAATTTCAGCGTGCTAAAACATGCCGTGATAACGGTTGAATTGTGAAATATTTTTCTAACAAATTAACAAGTAACGAATTCTAACAACTTAAAGTACTAACAACATTTCAACAAGCTAATTTGTTTTCTTCACAGGGCATGACGCCGTTGATGTGTGCTGCCAATGCAGGCGACTATGATCTGGTACAGTTGCTCCTAGATGCGGATGCCCACCCCAACATCGCTGTACCCGTTCCTTTAGATGCCACCCAGGTTAGAACTTAACAGTTAAATCAGGTTTTAAGTTCTAAGTTTGGACCCGTCACATAACTTTATATGTTTGGTAAAAGCTTCCGAATAGCATACAGCCGAGGGTGAAATGAAATGGACTTCGGGGGCGCGTTTTCTCGATGTACCAAAAAAAGCAATAGATCTAAAATCCCAGGTGGTTCCCATGGAGACGAGACGATGGACAGCACTCTCCTTTGCCGTGCTACAAGGACACGCTGACATCGTCAAGGTTTCATAGCAGAATTTAATTTTATCATTTAGATCTGAAATTGTGTTCCTCCCTTGACACCACTCTAACCTTGACACCACTCTAACCTTGACACAACTCTAACCTTGACTTCACTCTTACCTTGACACCACTCTAACCTTGACACCAGTCTAACCTTGACACCACTCTAACCTTGACTCTAACTTTTACACCACTCTAACCTTGACACCACTCTAACCTTGACACCTCTCTAACCTTTACTCTAACTTTGACACAATGACACCCCCAGCTCCTATTATCACGCGGGGCGGCAGTGGAGGGCAGCATGAACAACCCAGCTGACATCACCACGGAGACACCGCTACAACTTGCTGCTGCTGCAGGGGACCTGCCTGTTGTGGAGCTGCTCCTGGAGAAACAAGCAGACCCTTTCCTGAGCAGTAGCATCCACAGTTCTGGTTCGAGTAAGTAGTAGCATCCATTGTTATTAGTTCGAGTGAGTAGCAAACGGTGTTGATTATGTCAACCATCAAGATGCATTTCGGATATTTTTTATTGTTTATGTTTTTGAATTTAAGGTTTCCGGACGTTTCCTAAATGCCCCTCTCCTCAGCTCCCAGAAACAGGGGAGGAAGTAACGCTATCGCTCTGGCAGTAGCTCACGGTCACACGGAAGTAAGACACAAGCTTCTCCAGCACCAACCTAGCGTCAAGAGCAACGATATGCTGAGTTTACAGGAAATCCTTGCGGAGGGTAAGTCACGCGTTACCATGACGCGCGTTACCATGTCACGCGTTACCATGTCACGCGTTACCATGTCACGCGTTACCATGTCACGCGTTACCATGTCTCGCGTTACCATTACACGCGTTACTGTGCCACGCGTTACTATGCCAAGCGTTACCATGAGACGCGTTACCATGCCACGCGTTACCATATAGCGCGTTAATATATCACGCGTTACCATACTCGCCATCGATGCTTTTTCACTTTCAGTATTCAGGCCGCATCAAGTGATAGAAAACGCTTACTGGCATTTTGCCTGACACATGACATTGATTTATCTCCCAGGATACCTCTTCCAGAACAACCGAGCTCACGGCATCAGACTCTCCCGGTTACGGAAGCTTCAGGAAGCGCTGTATCTGGCGTGTGAGCACGGCTACCTGAGCATCGCTCTGGAGTTACGTTCCATCGGAGTCATGTGGAATCTGAACTTCTGGACAAGGTTTTTAAAAGTTATTTTGAAATAGTTTTTATATTTAGTTTTCTTGTTATTTCACTCAGATTGTGGAGTGAAATCAACAATCTGAGTGAAAAGGATCTGGACAAGGTGCTTGCTTTTATCAAACAAACAACACTGTGCAAAAATGCTCTCGCTTAGCTCGGACGTTTCCAACACAGCTCTCAAAGTGAGATGATGTTATTTTCTTATACATCCTGGCATATATGTTTATATACAAATAAGCATCCATGATCTGAATATCCAATATAATTTCTTGGAAATATCATTATAAGACTTATAACAGTTCATTTAAGTTTGACATATAAATGAATTTGACAAACTGACTGTCATTGTTATGTTATTTAGTGATTAGTCAGCCGTTTTAAAAGTACGACATCTCTTCTGTGGAAGGACACAAAATTCTTTCTCTAGAAGGGAGTTTTTAGATCACAAAGCAAAATGATCTTGACCAACAGAGTTCTCAACTTGCACTTACTACAATGAACTTTTGTGCACTCAGAACGAATTTAAGAAATATATTTAAAAAAATAATTCTTGATGAATTCTTAAGAAATACATGGCCTTCAAGGCTCCATCTTATGGTAACCATTGGCTCTATCAGATGTCTGGAAACAGCGTACGAGGAACAGAACTTGGAAATAGTGCGGTACCTGCTCAATGATTACGACTGTTTGAGGGTGGATGAGTTCTCCAACGCTTTCTGCAAGGACGGGATCGTGCTTCCTCTTCGAGATATTCCACAATTCCAAGGTACTTTTCAAACCAGAATTCCAAGGTATCTGTTTATGACACAGATACTTGATGACCTAGTCATTAATGAGAATTGAACGCTTTGTTGTGGTTATTCAGAGCATAAAATGCTTGATCTGACAGCAAATCGAGGAAAATATTGTCGAAGGGACCGGTTTAAATGGTTGAAAATGATGTTATTTTTCACATGTACACCAATCAGCGCGCAATTTCACCGTCAATTCGTGCGCTGATTGGTCAATGTCTTAATGTCAAACCATTTCGGGGCCCTATGGGTAAGCCAATACAGCACCGCCAATAATTATTATTATTATTATGTGCGATAAGAAAAGGGGCCTCTTGTCTGCTATCTGCTGTTTGTCTGCTAGGCATTGAATGATCAGATTAAATTTAGATGCATTGTGGTGTCCGTGATCATTTAATGATGGGGTTAAGGAGTTGTGATTTAAGCAGAATATAAAAGACCAAAGAAGTGGCGAGGGATTTGATGGGACTCAAATAAATTCCAGAAAAGCTGATCTGCGGCGGTACACTGTAGTTTAACCAATAAGCGCGCTGGAATAAGCGTGATGCTACGTGCTCATTGTTCAGACCAAGCTCTGTGTTATGATGGAAGGCCCTTATTAAGGGATGAATAGTGCGAATATTTGAATTGGTATTGAATATTGAGGAAAGTTAACACCTGGTCAACGTCAAGACCAGCTAGCTATGCTACTCAAATTCTATGAGTGTAGATAGAAGAGAAAATAATATACAGATTACAGCCGATGGGAATTTGGAATAAGAAAAAGATTTCTCGAGTTCTAAAGATTTACATTGTCCCCTTTTGAAGTTAAAAGCCATCCCTTTGAAACAACATTTCACTTGAAACATCCTGTATTACCTTTGCAGAAACCCCAAAAGCAACCCCTTTACCCCAATTAAAAGCAATCCCACTTCAAAGCAACCCCAATTAAAAAGCAAACCCTACACTGCTTATAATTTCAGGAGCAAGACATTGTCCTGGCAGCCTGTAAGATGTTACAGCACTGCTACGGGGTTTTCCAGTGGAAACCTGTCTCTAACTTCGGGAGTCACAATGTCTCAGAGCCACGCATTGGTTCGTTGTTTATTTCTCTTATTTTCGGTTACAATAACCATTTGTTAATGCCGCAATTCAACCCTTGTTAAATACTTGAGTAATGAAATAAAACTGAATCCGAATATATATTTTTACAATATCTGCCGACCAACAAACTTTCCATTGATGCCATTTATTATCATCTTTTCACCAGACTTGAAGTACGTCAACAACAAGGAATTCTCTGACGTAACATTCCGGGTCCAAGGGGAGATGTTCTACGCTCACAAGATCGTCATAGTGACAGGTAAATTGTCATTGTAACATATTAGTTGTCATAGTGACAGATAAATTGTCATAGTAACAGGTAAATTGTCATAGTAACAGTTAAGTTGTCATAGTGACAGGTAAATCGTCATAGTGACAGGTAAATTGTCATTACAGCTGATACTGTTGACAATGGTACTGTACGCTGTCGTTCACAAATTTGTTCTCGGAATATGCCCGGTTATTTACCCTAACTATGCATCAAAATTTGTTTGAATTACCATATTATTAACCAATATCAAACGCATTATTTATATTGATTTCAGGCAGTGAGAGATTTAACGCAATGCTTTCAAAGCACTTCGTTGAGGGAAGCAGTCCAATAGTCGATATTCCTGACATCAAATACAACATCTTTGAGGTGAATGACCTACGGGGGGTCATCTATCATCCCCAATTCCTAAGAAAAATATCTTTAAATTGGGGATGAATGACAACGGGGGGTCATCTATCCCCAGTTCCTTAGAAAAATATCTTTGAATTGGGGATAAATGACATCGGTCAACATCGATAATTTATGTTTTCGTGAATACCAAATATCATTTTCCAATGCGGCCATGGTCTAGATTTGATGTACATTTCAGACTTGTTAATACAGCATATTTCAGATCATTATAAAGTACCTGTACGCCGGATCTGTGCACTGCGTGGACATTAAGAGCAATATCATACTGGATGTAAGTACGGTGGTGATAGTTTAGGAACATTACTGATCTATATGGATTGAGATGAATTTAAAATGGATGTATGATCAAGGTAATTAAATGTACGTTACTGAAATTGGTTTAAAATGGGTCTTCCTTATCTGTTTCTCAACATCCGTATCTCTGTCATCCTAATTAGGCTAACTCTCTTCAACCCCTCCTCTATTCCCCCTCAACTCAAACCAAGCCACAATCACCGTAGGAAACGACCGGTTATCCAAACTGAAAACGAAGTACCGGTCAACCGGGCGTTTTTAGCTAAACGAAACCGTAACCGGATTTATTAAGAAATGGTAGCCGGTTGTTTTCTAAATCACAGTTTTCCTCAGGTGCTCAGCGCAGCGCACTTCTCCAAATCTCCAATCACAGTTTCTACAATCACAGTTTCTACAATCACAGTTTCTTCTTCAGGTGCTCAGCGCCGCACACTTCTTCATGTTAGATGAGCTACAGTACTACTGTGAGAACCTGGCTGCTAGGAGCATTAACAAGGATAACGTTATTGATGTCTACCAGAAAGCTAAGGTATCTTCAGATTACCTTTACTTACCCCTCTTGTCCTCGCCTAAATTTTACACCTTTTTAGCTGTAAATTTACTCCAGCTCTTACCGTTGGATCAGTTTGTTCCTTAGATTAAAAGATTTGAATGCTAAATTTTGCACTTATAACACATTAGAAAAAGATGAATAGCCTCAGAAGTACGGCTCTGGCTTTAAATAAGGATTCTGGTTCCCGGATCTTAATATACCATTTATTTAATTTTCAGTTGTACAGTGCAAACGATCTGATTCAGTCATGTTTGCATTTCTTCCTCGGATTCCTACCAGAACTCATATCAAAGGCCGATTTTCTGTGAGTTACAAATTTTAACAATAACAATTTGTGCATGGTTACGTCAGAATTTTTATCCGCCCCTGTAACTATATAACGAGACAAATTATTACAATATTTCCTTGTGTTTAACAATAACACGCAGGGTTTTGAATTTAATTTCTCCCCACAGAGACCTGTTAAAGACGACGGATTTGTGCACTGTTCTGCAGTGCCAACTAACCAAACGAATTCAGAAACTGATCAAGAAAAGGTCCATGTCAACGAACAATAGTCCTATGCCACTGATGAATAACTGAAAATATGATCCTTATGTGCAATTAATAATTATAAACCCCCCCCCCCAATAATCCCCCCATTATACCCCCATTATACCCCCCATTATACCCCCCAATTTGACAATTAAAAATAGTACTTTCCAAGAACTTCCAAACTTAATATTTGTAATTAATAATTCTTTTAATAAATATTTATGATATAAATAGTTAACGGGGCTTTTTTGGTTATGCTGAACAATTTAGACATCATTTTACATAGAATAGGGCTGCTATTGTTCCCTTTTGATGCTATAAGTAGTTGCTTATGGTAGGTTTCAGGTAAAATGTGAAAAGCAGCATATACCCGTTTCGGATAATGCTCCCCAATCCGGAAATTATTCACTGAGATTTATTAATAATCTCAGTGAACAAAACCCCCTATCCCCGTGATGGTACATAGCCCCAAAAATTTTTACACCAACTAATAAATTAGTAATTAGTATTTCATTCCAGTAAAATGTATAATTTCTCACCTCGAGCCTTGAGGTAACATGTGATAAAATGTAAAGACTGTAGATCATATCAATTGATCTGATGTATTGTTAATAACACTACCCCCTACCAGCTTTCACTATTTTATGTGAGTATGATATCTCTTGCTGATTTATTTTATGTTTTCAATATTATTATCATAGCCGTGGTGTCCTGACCTTTGCGTTGCACTGTATCTTGCGCCCCGCGATATGACTGTTTTGCGGTGTGTGACTGCGCGCAAATTTATTTTATTATCTGAGAAAAAGATGTAAAATAAATAAGTGCTGTCATGCGCCGCAAAATCACATCATGCGGCGTAATACACACTGCAAATTGCTGGTCAGATATCCACGGCAATGAATGTTACGGACTGGGTAGATACTATAATATTAGAATATTTAATATAACAATTTTGAACAATCAATAAAACAATTAATCTTGACCATTATGTTTATACGATATTTTCACTTCTCTTTTTCAGACGTGCGACGAAATTGACCAATTTTCAGCTAAATTTTGGCCGGATAAATTCTTTTAAAAGTGCAATTTCCAATATTCCGTTACTTTTCAAGGAAAAGGGTTGCAGAGATCCTTGGAGAGGAAAAGAAGATCAGACTTTGAATTTTTATTTCCCCCCACCCAAAAAATTATACTTGCCTCTTGATTAAGATTTTAGAACGCACATATTGCTATCAGTATCAAAGAATAATTAGTTCAAAAACTGAGTATTTAAAACTTCCCTAAACTGGATAAAACATGCTCCACAAATAGTTTAACAAATATAATAATAAATATTTGAATTAACAAAACTAAAATCCTGAAATGAAAATAAATATTATATAGAACTTGAAGTTGAAGTGTCGGAAAGTTCAACTGTTCGTATCAGCTTTAACTTTGATGGTTTATAGTGAATCGGTCTCTGAATATTGCTGGAGGCAGCAAACAGTTTGTCATTGTAAGCGAACAAACTAAGAGTTAGTCAGTCTCATGGAAATCGGGCTCAGTCTCTCAAAAAGTCATTTTTTGCTTTTTTTAAACTTCTGGCTTTGCCGTGTCCGCGCCCCCATTTTGTTCCCCCTCATCTCCAACCTTTTTCTTACAACACTTAATGATTATGTACGCAACCACGATTTCAAAAACCTGGAAAGCCGTGAAAAACGAAACCCCAATAAGGAGATCCGTCGCCCCTCCAAACTCTGAAATAAAGTTGAAAATCTCATAATCCTTCGTTTGTACGATACTCGTGACCCTGACATCGTTGTAAAACACATGGAGCCTCACATAGTTCTCTGAGCGTACTGGTACTGCAGATCTGCCGTTTCCTGGTCGGTTGACCCTGTCACCGAGGGCTGGTTGCTGGATGGTGTCCTCCATGAAATCTTCGTAGTAGGCCCTCGTGGCTGGGAAGTTGCCCGGAGGAAGTCTGGTGGTGCCAGTCGCTGTACGAGCATGGCTCATGACACAACTCGTCTATCTTAACTTCCTCCAGCTTGCTCGTTACGTAGAGATCGGCGCAGTAAGTGCTGTCGTGGAATCCACACATGGCCTCATCTATGTTGGTGTAGGTGAAGGAATCCGATAGTCCGTTAGCGTCCATCCACGTCGCGAAATCGTCCGGGTGATTTGCGAAATGCACCTCAATGGCGTCCACGAAGTACCACGGAACGCAGTCGCAGAACTTGATGGATTCCATGAAATACTCCTGTTGGATGCATTCCCGGATTGTCAGGTATTTCGTGTGGTTGAACAGACTAAACACGTTCTTACACGTACCGAATGGTTCCTCTAGCCGCGTGATTTCCTCCTTCTCAATAGCTACAAAAGACTCTTTGCCCGGAGGGATGTAAATCCCGTCCAGATTGTTCAGCACCAGCTCATACGGGTTCCTTAGAAACAGTACAAAACCCGCAGATCTCGTTGAGGTAAGGTACGTTTCCAAACGGGTGCTGAGATCAATAGAAAACCCGCCCCGGCTCCCGCCGAGTTTCTGCACAAGCACCTGATCGTCGTTGAGTGAGAAGCACTGTCCCAGCTGGGTGTTAACATACTCATACTTGATCTTGGTTATGTCCACCCACTTATCTCCGAACTCCATCCAAGGGTGATTGACTCCGTTCCCGAGGAAATACGTACTGAATTCCGTGTATAGGTTTGCTAGGATGTGGATGACTTCACCGTCAATCTCAATGCTGTCAAAAGCTTGCCGGGCTGCATTTGCATCGGCATCCGAAAATTCCTCGCTCTTTTTCGCTGTTTCCGTGATCTGTTTTATGTACGTACTTAGATACTGCTGGAGTGTTTCATCTCCGATCTTCTCCTTCCACTTGGTATTGTCCACAGCGTTTAGATTACAGATTGTCATGGCTGGAAGAGCCAACTCTGTCTTCCACTTAACCGAGTCTGAGTTGTAGGAGTTATACTCGAAGTAATCGTCAAGGAGGTTGTAGACTGTGTAGATGGTAGCGCCCAGACAGAGTGCCATGATGAGGCCCCAGATGACTTTGCACCAGACGGGCTGACCCCTGCGGGATATTGATTGGAAGTATTCGAAGGCGAGGTCGTTCTTTCCAAAGAACTGGCTCTGGTCTTCTCCTTCTCCCTCTGCTGCCATGTTTGAAGCTATTTCACCTGTGAAAGGGCAGTGGTTATGTACATTGGTTAAATGTAGAAGTGGTGTTTCTGTACGTGCAACGCCAGGGTGGCACCAGGGAGCACCAGGGTGGCACCAGGGAGCACCAAAATATATAAAATCATTGTTTTGCAATGAAACTGCCACTGTTGTGCCACGAGACCACTAACGAAGTATAATGGCACTGTCACTGTAAGTGAAAACTGTTGTGTCATGCAAAGTATAAAATCATTGTTTGCAATGGCACTGCCACCACTAACGTAGCGCCACAGCAACGACTGTAGCGCCACAGTAACTGTAATGCCACGGTAGCACCACAACATTGGGTCTGACACGTATTATAATCTTAAAACTGTGAAGAACTACTTGTTCTTGTTTTTTGTGAACAATGATGTCATCGACACGCAATTGCAACAAACCGTACGTTGTAACCGAGTCTAGTAGAGAAGAAAGTGAATAATAGCTAACGACTTTGTTACTATGTAGCTTTGTAACTATGTTACTTTGTACAAAAATCACACTGTTCCAACCTATGTAAAAAAAACAAAAACATAATTTTTTGTTCTAATCTTCTGACTTCTATAGAAGGACACAAGGCATGTTGTCAAGTTGAAATTGGGAATAGCCTATGACAAACCGTGTGGCTGATGAACGGTTGTCTGAATTTCAAAAACAAATAACAAATTAAAGATAGTAACTCATTGATATAAAAATCAATAATATAGCGACGACATAATATTTGAATTTATCAATAAAATTAATATTCTATTCAACTCGAAGAAAGCTTTATTATAATAAATCCTTTTATAATTAGAACGAGGGTTATTTTAATTATTGACAACATGACCTCTTGGGATTTTGAAAATCAACAAAAATTAAAATCTGCTCGAACTGTGACCACTAATAGTAATACTCAATAATTATGGGCATACTAAAGCAAAATATATAAAACCATACTTGTCACTAGGACCAGTGACTAATGTTGCCTATATGCCACGGCGAGAGCTCAATTAACATCCATCGTTTTGTATGGCCTTGGGGAGAATTAAACCTACATCTGTGATTACGCATTATTTACGTGCTCCTGTAATTACATAATTTATACATATCATGATTCGGGATTTATAATTCTGTTACAACCGGGCGCAGTTACCGGCATGCATTTCAATTTTGAGTGGCCCGGAGAGATGGTATGTTGCCGGTTCTAGATGGACAAAGCCGGAGAGGAAATCCGGCTTTCCTAGATTTACGATAAACAACGAAATCTTAAAATTTTGCTGAACGAGAAATTACAACCAATATGCTGCTGCTTGCATACTGATGCATGGTATTAGTTTACCGAAATTTGCAACTTCTCAGTTCATTTGTCTTGAAATTTAATGTTACTGACTGTCATGGAATGACCGGCAATTTAATTGTATTAAATGTCGAAATTAGATGAAAACGCATAAAATCAATGAATGAATAAAATAAATAAAATAAAAATATAATATAATATTCTAAATAATATATGCTCCGTTTTAAAAAAATTTAAAGACTTATTATAGCACTTCATCAATATCAAATATGTCAAAATCTGCAGAACGAGAGATCATTGGAGCTTTAAATATGGAGATAAGTTGTTTACGAGTTGACATAAGCCGCATATTATACACAACAGAGTAAACAATGACCTAGCTACGAATAAAATAAATCACGATTTATGCAGAATAGAACTGCCCAATGTTGATGCGATAACTGATAAACCCGTGGGTTTATATAATAATTGTGGCTTCAAATCTGATCGGGTTTATAAACCCGAAAAAGCCCGAAAGTGAGTTTATAGCAACAAACTTAATAAACCGAGTGTATATTAATATTATGATACTCAAAAAATGCCGTATTCTGTTTTTCTAATTAAATGCCGCAGCCCGCTTGATAACTTTTCTCAGCAACTCATGAGAAATTTTTGAAAGTCGCATTCACGAAAAACCCGTTTCATGGCAGATTTCGTCATCACACATCCATTATACATCATTATAATGACGTCACTTTAATGAACCTATCAATCATACACAGCCAGTTCGATATAGTCACTCCATGCGGACTGCGGAGTACTTCGGATAGAGTGTCAAAGTTTCAGATGAGCAGATGTATAGGAAAAACTTTCGTGAAGACATGTATAGATATTTTAAGATAGTCTGTGAATTCAAATTAGTATTAAAGTTCAATATAAAACATAAAATGATTGTACTATTCAGGCTTAATAAACAGAGATTTAGGTCCAAAATAATTAAAATTCAAACCAAAACATGAAAAATGATCTGTGCGTAGATAAGAGTGCAGACTGTATGTTGAAAAATATCACGAGAAAAATTATCATAGTCATGCCCCATTAATCTCAAAGAAAATAAGAGGTCGAAAAAGGTATTTTGGTTGAATAAAACGGCTTTTCCGGAAGAAGCATGTAAAGAAAAGGGCCAGTGGTACTATATAATGGAGTACCATAGTAGAGGGGGTACTGTGGTATTAAATTCCTGACAATTGACATGTCTGAATAATAGCCAGCTTATGGTTACGCCATGTTCTGGTTCACGACCCAAAGAATAGCAGTGTTTGTGCGTGCCTCTAAAACAGGAATATATGTATAAATCCTCTGCGCTTCGGTATTTTATGGCAAAGCTAATGCTGCTGACACTTCCACTCCATTATGTTATTGTTCTTCATAGCCCAGAGATGCCCACTTGGCTATTGTTCCACTGTGAACAGACCACGACTAACCCTTTTTAATGTCACTCACGAACTAGACTAAATACAATAGATCTTTTGACTTGGAAATTGCTCTTAAATGTTTGATGTTTATCCGTCATCTTTGTTAAATTCCGATATTTCTGTTTGCACTTTAAGACAAAGCCTTCCGGGAGTGGTGTACTTAGTATAATGCTATAAAACTATATTATTTTAACTATATTTTAACTATATATTAAATGTTTGCTAACTATTGTAATCGAGCAATGCCAGGACTCTACAGATGATTTGTGCATCCTTAGAATTTTATTCGAATATTCTGACTAACTATTCGAATATTCAAACTCATTGTATTCTCAAGTTGAAAGTAAAACAGTTTTAAACTGGCTTTAAATATGCTGTTGTACAGAAAGCTCATTGACATTGCCATTGTTGAAAATGTAATTGTATTTTTTGTTTTTGTCTATTCTGGTATTCTTCACTCTGCAGAGAATTTTCACTCTTTCAGATGAAAAATAGAATAGAATTTAAAAAAAGAGTTAAAACGCATTTTATGGTTACACTAATATTTAGGTATTACAGCGCAAGTTCGCCTTGATTGGTTGATGTGACCATGGTGCTACACTTACAGTATTATACCAATTACCATGGTGTTGCAGTGCTACAGTGGTGGTACCATGGTGTTACAGTGGTGGTACCATGGTGTAACAGTGGTGTTACCATGATGTTACAGTGGTGGTACCATGGTGTAACAGTGGTGGTACCATGGTGTTACAGTGGTGGTACCATGGTGTTACAGTGGTGGTACCATGGTGTAACAGTGGTGTTACCATGATGTTACAGTGGTGGTACCATGGTGTACATGGTGTTACCATGGTGTTAATACCGGTGGTACCATGGTGTAATAGTGGTGGTACCATGGTGTTACAGTGGTGTTACCATGGTGTAACAGTGGTGTTACCATGGTGTTACAGTGGCGGTACCATGGTGTTACAGTGGTGGTAGTGGTTCCATGGTGTAACAGTGTGACAAGAATGGAAAAAAAAATAAAGAATTAGTGGTCAATATTATCGAATTCGAAGAAAAATAGAGAAATTGTAAATTCTAGAACAGTTAGATACCGACCTAAAAGATATCCATCAATGTCCACTGAACCATTCAACTATTTCACTTGGGAATGCCTCATAGAGCACCCTTATCGGCATAGTGACGCTATTGCGTATCATGAAACCACCACCCATGGCATGAAAGTTCTGGATCTGATCACGGTAATTTTACAAAAAACTGAGAAAAAATGAATTCATTTTAAAATCAAATGATTAAAGATTCGGCCCTTAAGAGTAAGTCAACAAATTTATGGCATAACAAAATGTGTTTTCCATTCCAGGAAGAAAAATTGACATGGCACAATGTGAATGAAAACCTGATACAAAAATGATATCAAATTTAACTAAAAGAAATCTGAAATATTATCGTTTTTGTATGCGTGGTGTTTTTCAGCGTAATCCTAATAGTATTATAATTGCTATAGAAATACTGAATGGTCATAACTGTTTATATGGAGCAAAGTATTAGTGTATTAGCATTTACTTTAGTACGTGGACTGGGAAATGTAATTGTATAGCAGCAGAATACCACAATTTCTCGCTCTTATGGACCACGTCTATTACGTATGCGTTTTAAAAAACGACATGACGTTTTTGAATTGAATGACAAAATTGATGCTGAAAAATTGAAAAACGTACATATCTAAAAATTGAAAAAGCCTCATGCAGCCTGCACTGCTTCGTGGACTGGCGTCAGCGGGTCAAAAACTGAACAACGTCCGATAACTCAACCACATGCGACAGTTGCCTAATCACTGATTTGCCCTAACCAGAACCCTGGGGTAAGTCTCCCTTGTAAACGGCTCTGAGTGGCGTCACAGATCGAGATCTAAACGTCAATTTTTTCTGACTTTCTGTATCCAAAACCTAACCATGTAACCATAACCATTAACCCTACTCTTAATCCTAACCCTATTACCCTTATCCAGTCAGAAGAAATAGACGGGCAACGTCCGTCGATAGTCCTTAAAGCTCTAGGTGCGCTTAATTATATTTTTCTGAGTAACATCATTGTCATACTCAGATAATATGATCAACATGAAAAGCTAAACGTCCCGTTTACATGGGAGACCGACCGCGGTCTCCTGAAAAAAAAGCGCCGTGCGGGCACTTTTTCCTGAAAAAAAGCGCCGCGCGCTCTTTTTCTTAAAAAAGCGCCGTGCGCGCCCTTTTTTTTTAAAGCGCCGTGCGCGCACTTTTTCCTTATAAAAGCGCCGCGCGCGCACTTTTTTCGGAAAAAAAGCACCGCGCGCGCACTTTTTTCTGAAAAAAGCGCCGCGCGCGCACTTTTCCTTGAAAAAGCACCGCGCGCTCTTTTCCTTGAGATAGCGCTGCGCGCGCGCGCGCATTTCCCTGAAAAAGCGCCGTGCGCGCACTTTTCCTTGAAAAAGCTCCGCGCGCGCACTTTTCCTTGAAAAAGCGCCGCGCGCGCACTTTGTCTTGAAAAAGCGCCGCGCGCGCACTTTTCCTTGAAAAAGCGCCGCGCACGCACTTTTCCTTGAAAAAGTGCTGCGCGCGCGCCGCGCGCTTTTCCTCGAAAAAGCGCTGTGCGCGCGCTTTTTCCATTGAGAAGCGCTGTGCGCGCGCCTTTTTCACTGAGAAGCTGGAAGCGATGCGCGCGCGCTTTTCCTCGAAAAAGCGCTGTGCGCGAGATTTTTCTTGGAAAAGCGCTGCGCGCGCTTTTTCCTGGAAAAGCGACGCGCGCACTTTTCTTTGAAAAGGCGCTCGCGCTGCGCGCGCCTTTACCTGGAAAAGCGACGTGCGCACTTTTTATTTGGAGGAGTGCCTCGCCTGTGCGTTTCCACACTGAAAATGGAGCGCTGTCAACGGTAGGGTAAAATCTTGGTAGGTGTCCCATGTAAACGGGGCTGAGAGACCAGACGTCACAGATCTAAATGTTAATTTTTCTGTATCGGTCTGCAGTACTTTGTTATGCTAAGTTCATTTTTATTCAAGTTTGCTTGGTTTTGTTGCACCACTATGAATGAAGCAGTGCATCTACATACATGTGGGATGAGTGGATGTATAGTAAACTGAGTTGATTTTACATATATTCAGCTTATTTATGAATGCTTTCATTGAGTAATGGGCACCTGAGTTAAATGGTGCGTATTAGTGTCATCTATTTTTTGATTATTGTCTATGTGAAAAGTGATGGTCAAATACCATTATCATTATGTTATGTTATGTTAAGCTATGGCATTGTTCAAGTGCAAAAGAATTAACTGTTGAAAATGTCAAGCGTTTGAAAAGAATGAACTTGCATCAATGCTTTGGCGCTTTGCCTAGCATTTGACCACGTAGCCAAATAGCACAGTGTTATCCAACAAAATCGAGTGGTGGAGGAGTGTACTGATATCCATAAGAATCCAGAATAACAGACATCCAGAATCCTGAATCACAGACATGAAGGAACGCATTAAAGATTATTTATTTACTGAAAATTATCAGGTTATTGAATATTGAAATGAATTGTGTAGAGGCTCCCACTGAATCATGAATTTTTGATATACCAAGCTCATCTGATAGAGGAGATCGTGCTGATTCCGACAAGCTAAGTCTTTTCGCTGTAGTTCATTCCTAGCATGAGATATTTGGATTTGAAAATGAACCCACGTGACACCTCTCCTCCCATGAATTGGTCACGGACACTACCTCACCTGACACCCACGTGACCTCATTCAATTAATTGTTACTCGCGCGCGCCCTAATTTGATACTGGCGTCTGATCCCATTCGTATTCACTTCCCACTGAGCTGTTATGCGGATATTCAATCTAATTATGCCTGTCCCACATCCACTTCGGAGAGTGAGTGTTGTTTGTTTAATATCAGTGTGTTGGGGTATAGTAATGCAATGAAATGGTCTAATTGCATCATGTCACTAATCTTCCCCTATATATCTGTGTGTGCGATGATGTAATATCGAATATGTAGGGGAAGTCACGGTCAAATGGGATACCTTGGCTAAGTCAACAATTTAAATTGAATCTTAAGCTTTTATACTCAAATAGTCCAATAAAGTTACTTTATTATAGTTGTCTTGATCATATAATCAGTGGTTTAATCGCCCATAGTGGTTTCTTTTGTGGTTGTAGACGAATTAATTTTGACCCCAAAAATTTGGTCAAATGGGAATGTATGGTCAAATGGGATAGTGTGCCCTAATCAGACAAAAAAGCTCTACATCATGATTTCCGTATTTATATGTTTTCAGAAAGATGTAAACTCTAGGGATAATATGGTTTGATGATATCAAACTGTCGGATATTGATGCTATTGCATCCATTATTTTCTGGTATCCCATTTGACCAAATATACAAATATACAGTAAAAATGTAATCCCATTTGACCAAAATCCCATTTGACCAAAATCCCATTTTAAATGATGGCTGGAGGAAAACACAAAAATTTCGCATTATAATTACTTTAGGTACAAGACAGGGTAGTATACATAGAGAGTAAATATTCCAGAACACGAATAACCATAGAATGAACTGAACTGATGCACTGAAACAAATTTATAGACAGTTTTTTCAGTGGTTGATTCAAAAATATTTTAATTTGATGCCTTTTTTGAAAACATCGAAAATATCTTAAATCCAAATAAAGTGAATCCATCTATTTCTTTCTAAAATGGGTCCTAAGGGAAATCTTAATGATAAAATGGGGTTGAAATATGCTGAAATAGTGCCCTTCTTCGATTTCCCATTTAACCAAATTTCCCATTTGACCGTGATTTCCCCTACATGTAGGTAAATAAGCGAATGAGATGTTGTGTCATTATCATAGCGTAAAGTGTCACGTCGATGAGATTAAACCGTGTTAGTTTCGTGTGTGACTATTAAGCTGTGATGTTATACACGCACATACAATCAATGTACCATCCCGCAAGCTTCTTGTCCGAGAAAATAGCTCCTATTTTAGTTCGGTTGGAAAAACGAGATACGAAATTTCTAAAATAATTCTTCAAATACGGTCAATAATAATAACATAATATTAATATCAATCTCTTAATCATGTTCATAATGATACTCTAAATACCGTCACGTTAAAATAGAATTGTAAAAGCGAACTATCAGCTGTCAGCAGTCATAAAAATTAGGTACATTTAAAATGATAAATTAAAATATAATGATGCGTATCACTATAAGTGTGCAATTTTGTCAATTAAATGGAATTGGATAATTAGCACTTATTTAATTCTAATCACAAATAAAAACCTATAAGGTACTAAAACGATAGCGATCAGTCTTCTGTTTTTCTCTTTTTTGATCTCATTGGGTCCCTTTTCCTCTCTTCTGAAACAATGACCATGTGTCCAGACTTTCCGGTGTCGCTGGCACACTTCCGTTTGGCCTCTGTCATGAGTGCGACTGCCCTCTCGACTGCTTGCTGGTGACAGGGGTAAGCAGTTTCCAAAGGCTTCTCCAGAAATCTGTCAAACTGCTCCAGGCACAAGTTGTTGTGATCTTCCCGGATTATCATGGGAATAGTCACAGCAGCCCATTGCTCTTCAGCTGCAAAAAGTTCAGATTTGAAATTAAATACATATTCCGAGATTATTCACAATTTATTCACGGCATTATATTGGCAGATGGGTAGCTTTTAGTGATGCTGGAATGAGGATTCTGATAAGCGCACAATCACCGCTCAGTACCTATTGCGATCATCTCCGTTCATTTTAAGGAAATCTTGCGCCCATTAATTGCTTTCATTTGCAAAATTTTGTGAAAAAATTTCCTTATTTTTGCGCTCAATTGCATTTGCACATCAATTTTTATTTAGTTCTTAGTATTATTCGTTACTTATCGCAACTTACCACAGTTAGTTTTGAAGCAAAGTCCGAACCGTTCGTAAGACTTAAAGGACTTCTCCCTTCGGACTCTGTCATTGTCAGCCACCTCTGTGTTGTACACTGGGAGCTCGAATATGCTCTTAGCATACACGTTGATGTAGGGCTTGCAGAAAACTCTGGGCTTCCCTGTTCTCCTGAAGGGTCGGTTCATCCCCTTCTGCTCGTGCCTCACAATTTCCTTGCAGAGATCTACTCCTTTAGCTCTCACTGCCGGATCCGGATCAGCTGCATCGTAATGATTATATGAATTTCTTACGACAAAATGGAAGGCAGAAAATAGAAAGGTAGGTACCTAAATTGAAAAATATTCATTTTTGGCGCCTTAAAGCGCGATTGGTTACAAAAATCGGCCCCGAATCGGCGATTTCCATAAGTAGGATTTGGTCTCAGCGCCGATCAGCGCTGATCAATGCCGATCGGCGCCGATGGAAAATACCATTTTCTATCGGTGGTCGTCGGCGCCGATCGGTGGTGTCGCCGATCGGCGCCGATCAGCGCATAACGGCCCCGGACGGGGGCCGATCGGTGCCGAGTCGGCGATTTTGCAATGTGGTCATTTGCCCAAAAGTTAAGGTTTGGGTTAGGGTTGGGGAACGGACATCCTATACCTACCTATACCTACCTTAAACTCTAAAACAAGCAAGAGTTATTTATATCAGTATGCTTACCTAGGCTAGCTACGATCACTGCTTCTGGGTGACCGAAGTAGCTGTTGTTCTCGATCTTCTTCATAACAGCCTTCCTTGCTTTCGGGCTGAGCTGTACCTCAGCATTCAACTTCAGAGACTCAACAACATGTCCGGGCCCATCTTCGATTAAAGGCTTCATCTTTATCCTCGCATGCAACTGAAACAAAAGGTACCAAATTAAATTCTTACGACATTTAAAATGAAGATCTGCAGCTCTGTGACTATATAGCTTTATAGGCAAAGTTTGAACCTCGATTCTTACCTTGTAGTAGACTTGTACAATGTAGTGCGCAAGGATTTCCACTCCTTCAGCTCTGATGACAGGTCCTGACATGTAGTAGCGCACAATCCTGCTGCCCAGCGTGACCCAACGTGCATGATGCATAACCCCAATAATCTTAGTAGCAAGATTATCAGGAACGTACCCTGAAAGTAAATAATTGTACGATTAATATCATATGATTATGAACAGGTATAGGTAATATATACCTGAATTGCGATTTATAAGCTTATATAAGGATAAGGATCATATCATAATTTTCATTAATTGCATGATGTTGATAAAAGGATAAACATTCAAATCAGATAATATTTACCGTCTATGCATGCTATACAGAGTCTGTAAAGGGTTTTGTTGTCTTCGCTGAGGCCAGCCTCAACGTGTGGTGGAAGCCTCGGAAAGTCAGGGCAGTTTATTCTAGCGAAGGGGGCCACCGGAGTAGTCTCGGGGTCCAACGATAAAAGCTTTTTTCCAAGCCTCCCACCAAACTGCCCTTTACCTGGAATAATGATTTGACTCATGTTGATTGTGAAACGGAATATTTAAGTAGGTACCTACACTCAAACGACGAATATACTATATTGCCATACAGTTTGCATTAGTAGGTAGTTTGCTTACTTGTCAACACTTTTCCCATTTTACACTTTTTATACTTACACACTTTTTTACACATTTACACACTTTTTACACGCTTTTTCACATACTTACACACTTTTTGCACACCAATTACAAACTTTTCACCCACCAATAGCACACTTTTTACACACCAATAACACACTTCAACAAATCATTTTTCTTTAATTTGAAAATAAAAGCGAAAGTTCTTAATCACGTATCATATTATCAATTTATCATAACAAACCTTCATTAACTTCATCGATGAAGCAGAACAAAGCTCTTAAGGGGAGTTCGATGGCATGCAGGAGACAGATGGCTGGAAAGCAGGGTTTTCCAATGATATCCTGTAGATGTCTGATGGAACCATCCTGGGGGAAATGTCTATTTGAATTCTAAAGTGAAAAGATATGTTTTGTACGTACATATTACAAAGGCAATTAGAGCCTTCAGTGCCCATGCTATGCCCAACCAAGTAGGTATAAGGTAGACAATTGGTTAGTAGACATGTACTCTTTGAATTATACCTCTGTTCGAGACTCAGGGTTAAAATCAAACAAAAAAGATGCCTGCTCATTAATGCTTCAATGAGTGGAATTCATAATGCGAAGTTGAAAATAGCTAAATATATTTACCTTGTAACCTGTGAGTGTATTAGTTCCATCACTCCCGAGCACCCTTATTTTCCTGAAGTCCACTTTATGGGACTCTAGAAAATTGATAAGCGTTGCAGCAATGCCTCTCCCTGAAAAATATGTCTATTTAGAGTTTGTGATGCCTTTCATGACTATAATAGTACCTACCTATGTTCCTTTTATTTTCCTGGGTGACATTTTTGATTAATCGACGAGAAGGTCACATTTCATCTAACTGAAAAGTAAAGATGTACCCAATCAATAGATTTTATTATATTTTGATTAACAAATTACCGATATAAAATTTCGGAAGATTCAATATATACACACACCTGATTTGTCATCGATCTTGACGAAGCCAAGATCCCGTTCTCCGGGATAGGCTACAATCGTATAGGACTCTTCCTTGACCATCTTGTTCTTCCCGTTGATCCAGCGTAGACTTTCACTCTCCTTTCCGTCAAAGTAGATACCTGAGGAACAGGAATATAGGATATATCCTTTGTCGGCATGAGTGGAGATTCAAATTACCAAGGCAATGTCGAAAAAATGATTGCTACGAATAATTAAAATTCTTCTTGATCGAATCAAACTATACATTATTGAGCACAATATAAGTGGAGTAAAATCATCGTAATCCATGCTCAAAAGATAAGTTTCAAACTGCAAGTGCAAGTACATAATTAATTCGGGATTCGTACCATCAAAATGAAGCTGACAGATATTCGACATGAATTCCTCCCGTACCAAGCTAACCAGGACCCTCAGCTGCCTCTCTGTCGGGAGCTTGTGTAAGACCGTCAAAGGAGTCTTCTGTTCAACGATGGAGTAATGAATAACCTTCATTAACTTGATGGCAGCTGCACAACTGATCCCACATCTCAGCAGAACGGGGACTAGATTCCGAACTAGTGGGTGGAACTCAAGATGCTTGTCTCTGGGGTTTGGTGCCCATTCAGGATCTTCTTCATCAGATGAGCTGTGTGAATCACCAACCTGAGAAAGAAAGTTATTGACTGAATTAGGACTCTGAGCGCAAAATGGGCGCAAATGAACAATACTGGGTAAAAAGGAGCACAAAATTTTGCGTTCATTTGCGGCCAGCAATTTTTATGGGTCTGGAGCGCAAATGAGCGCAAATATTTGAGACCATTTGCGCTAAATTGCGCCCAATTGCGTTCATTTGCGGTCAATTACGGCTTGCACTATTCTGGCCATTTGCCGATTATAATTTCTTTGAAGCCACGATAATTTATAATGAGGTCCGATAAGGTAATTATATGATCATG
Source organism: Beroe forskalii (assembly GCA_011033025.1). Taxonomy (NCBI): domain Eukaryota; kingdom Metazoa; phylum Ctenophora; class Nuda; order Beroida; family Beroidae; genus Beroe; species Beroe forskalii. The sequence goes on along the minus strand of WFMF01000009.1, from coordinate 209,110 downwards.
TCTTTTGGGGGTGCATTGCAATCTTTTTATAATGATGCAAAAAATCCATGAATAAAAACTCACCAAATTGTCAGGAATGGTCGCACTCCTAGACATCCCCTCTAATAAGAACACCAGATCAGGAGTTAGAACGCTGCTCTGCGATTGTGAGTCTCCAGATTCAAGTGTTGTAAGAACGCTGGGGTCACCGATCGGATCAGGTGAGGGGGAGTGTGATGCTTCTGAACTCGAGGCTGCCGATGAGTTGCTGATCAGCAGTGCCAGATGATCCCGCATACCACTGAAAAGAAAAGTAAATTTCATCGACGGCAAATTTCCAAAAAAAAAACCGTCGATGAGAGCATATCTATAATTATATTACCTAATGGTTATGAACTGCAGTTTGGTATAAAAAACATAATTCGTACAGATTAGGAGTGATTAAAAAACCTGATGGGGTCGCTAATGGGTAAAGCTGAAGTTGAGTCATCTCTAAGCGAGGAAGTTGCGTTGAGTTTCCCGAGAATGAAATCTTTCTTCATGACCTCCTCGAACGCAGCAATCTTATCCTGCTTCCTCGCGTTCTTGCGTTTCTTCAACCGGTCATACAGTTCTTTGATTTTCCTGAAAATAGATGATTTGTAATTGTATTTGTTGGAACTCCTGATTATAATCATACCCATCATAGATACTTAAATAATACCTACCAAACAATTATGATAAATTTGATCAAAACGTATACGTTTTGATAATTATCACGAGTTGCACAAGTGCAATTACTCATGATATAGATTACGTATGTCCATTGTCAAATTGGAATTTATTCTATATAATCAAAACTTATACATTCTGACTTATTTAGTCATTAGAAAATGAAAATAGGTACTCACTTGGCAATGCGATAGGGTTCGTACACTTCATTGTCGGTGTAAATTCCCAGCGTTCGGAAGTGGGTGTGGATCAAGGTACTAACAGCACGGGAAGTCTCATCAATGCTGCGCAAATTTTTCTGAGATTCACTGTGGTAGAGGAAGAACCTGATGATGTCCTTATTGGAAGGAACACTACAGGGCAGAGCTGCACAGGTACCATCAACAAAATCCGAAAACTTCATGATGAAGCATGAAGGTTTTTGGATGCAAGTATGAACGATAAATATAGGGTAGACGATAATAATCTTCGGATTACAAGACTATAAGTATACGTAGTTATGATATTGAAAATTGAAAATGCTGCTGTTTAAATAGGAATTATAATCAATAATGAACTGCTCAGATTGCAATCAGAGGTCCATCAATTGGACACAGTCATTGGTTGAGAAATTAGTCTGAACAGCTGTAATTCATCCAGTTGTAATTGGAAAGTCATTGATTGATTGGTCTGTCTTTCAAAATAATCACTAATAACCTGTCCCAGATTGAGTTTCATCCGGGAATTGTTACTTTGTTAAGTCGTGAGCCTCAAATAACTGTCTGGAAAATAAGATCTCCCCATAGAAATTGAACTTGAAGAACAATGCAGCAGATCAAAACGCAGCTGCACGGGTAAAGAAGTAAGATAGTACATCACAACCTCAACCTGGGGCAAATAAATTGCAAATCGCCGACTCGTAGGCGCCGATCGGCGCCAATTGATCAGCGCCGATGGGAAATCGGCGGCGCCGATCAGCGCCGATCGCGCGTCGGCGCCGATCGGCGCCGATCAGCGCCGACGACCGCCGATGAAAGTTGCCGATTTCCCATCGGCGCAGTAGCCGATCGGCGCCGATCAGCGCTGATCGGCGCCGGACGGGCGCCGATCGGCGCCGAGTCGGCGATTTTGCAATGTGGTCATTTGCCACCTGAGTAGTTTGACAGATTTCTGGAGAAGCCTTTGGAAACTGCTTACCCCTGTCACCAGCAAGCAGTCGAGAGGGCAGTCGCACTCATGACAGAGGCCAAACGGAAGTGTGCCAGCGACACCGGAAAGTCTGGACACATGGTCATTGTTTCAATTCTTCGATTAGTTAAATTAAATTTAAAACAATTTTGGCTATATACTGGGTGAACTGCAGTTCATATGAAGTCGCCGCGCACTTCATATGAATTCATATGAATTCATATGAGTTCATTTGAATGCGTTTACCAGTTCAATAAATTTTATATGAATGAACTTCATATGAACTTCGCGTTCATATGAACTTCATATGAACTCCACCAAGTTCATATGAACTTCATATAATTCATGAATTCATTAAACACGGATGAACTAGTTCACCAAAATTTAGTGAACTGAGATGCATATGAATTCATATGAATGAACTAGTTCATTCTGAACTGCTGAACTGTTCACCTGAATTCATTGAACTGCGTTGAACTACGTTGAACTGCGTTGAACTGCGTTGAACTGGAGTTCACCTGAGTTCATTTGAGTTCACCTGAGTTCATGTCACTCAATAAAAATAACATATGTTATTTTGGAAAAACTTAGCTTTGCAACAGAATACCTATACGAATTAGTTACGAACTTATTATACTCGATTACGTACCTACCTATTACTATTACTACGAGGTTGTTAACGAGGTTAAGTACCTACATATTCTATAGTATTTCAAAATACCTAAAATACGTCCAAATAAAATACCTAAAATGTACGTCAAAAATACGATAGGAAGGTACATATTGGCAGAAACTGCCGTATTTATTCATATAGACAGATGTTGACTTTGCAATCGGCGCCGATCAGGGCCGATTCACCGCCGATAGGCGCTGATCAGCGCCGATCGTTATCTTATTAAATTCGCACTTGGGTATGTTTCCATGCAGGTGACATACAATTAAACGGTACATTGTAACAATGCAACTGTGACATAACGGCGTGACTGTGTCGCCAATATGAGTAAGCACCAATCCGTGGTCCCAATCTGAATCAGCGCTTATTAGCGCCGATCAGCACTGATCGGCGCCAATTGCAAAGTTAACATCTGCTAATTCCTGGACGCTATGTGAATGTCTGACCCGCTCATGACGCCAGCTGCGAAGCAGTTGGCGACCTGGCGTCTGCAGCGCTAATTCTCCCGAGGGTCTGTCAACGGCCGAAAAACATGATCTGCCTTTATTTTCAATCTCAAAATTTTACTTAAATAGTTCGCTATATTACAGTTTAACAATTCTATTTTAACGTGACTGTATTTTTGGTATCATTGAGATAGATTAATATTATAATTATGCTATTATGGACCGTATTTGAAGAATTATTTTGGAAATTTCGTATCTCGGAGTCGGACGAGAAATTTCATATCTCGGACGAGAAGCTTGCGGGATGGTACATTGATTGTATGTGCGTGTATAACATCACAGCTTAATAGTCACACACGAAACTAACACGGTTTAATCTCATCGACGTGACACTTTACGCTATGATAATGACGCAACATCTCATTCGCTTATTTACCTACATGTACATATTCGATATTACATCATCGCACACACAGATATATAGGGGAAGATCAGTGACATGATGCAATTAGACCCTTTCATTGCATTACTATACCCCAACACACTGATATTAAACAAACAACACTCACTCTCCGAAGTGGATGTGGGACAGGCACTTAATTAGATTGAATATCCGCATAACAGCTCAGTGGGAAGTGAATACGAATGGGATCAGACGCGAGTATCTAATTAGCGGGCGCGCGCGGAGTAACAAATTAATTGAATGAGTGTCGTCACGTGGGTGTCAGGTGAGGTAGTGTCACGTGACCAATTCATGGGAGGAGAGGTGTCACGTGGGTTCATTTTCAAATCCAAATATCTCATGCTAGGAATGAACTACAGCGAAAAGATTTAGCTTGTCGGAATCAGCACGATCTCCTCTATCAGATGAGCTTGGTATATCAAAAATTCATGATTCAGTGGGAGCCTCTAGAATTGTGGTGGTTGAATACCATGATATTTATGTTCTGTAATGTTATTGCTATATTTTACTATTTCATTGACCTGGCTTTGGACTCTCTAAATCTAAAGAAAGCTATCCTCGAAACATCTTTCTGCAAGATGATATTGGCATGTAACCCATGTGTGTGTACATATGATGGTCTGCAGATCAGTTGAAAGATTGTGCAAATTTCAACAAAAATGCAGATTACAGCATTGCACAATGAACAAACTGTAATTTGCATTTTATTTTGAATGACTTTTCAATCAATCTATGGGCACACAAAGAATTCACAACCGTTTCCTTGATTAGGATGATTTTGAAGAAGATTACAGAGAGCATGATCCCCTTGCAACAGTTGGTACTGAATTTAATGTTTCCTCCTTTGTCAGAGTCATACTTGTTTGATGGTAAGTATTTGATGCAGTAACTTTTAGCAAACTGTCCAATGTTCATCTAATTTTCAATTTGTTTTCGAGGCGCAGCTGTGCAGTAATTTACTTCTATGTGCCACTAATAATATATTTAAGTTTTAGCTATTATTTTTAATTGTCGGAGAATACAATTCTTTGGATTGAGGAAGTGACCTGTAAAATACTTTTGGTTGGTATCATTTTGGATGTTTGTTTTTGCTTGGTCAGTTCTCATATATTTCTCAAATTGATGGATAAAATCAGCTCTTGGGCAGTGAGGAGTGAATTTATTTCTTTTATAACTTTTCACACCTACCTTATGAAATAAATTTACATGGAACAATAATCCCCGGGATTGAAATTTTGGGGGTACAAAATTTGGGGATATTTTTGGGAATATCACATATGTTAATGTATGATTATGACATCATTTTGCAATTTTTGTGGGAATGAAAATATAGGGATTTTTTTCGAAAAATCCCCAAATTTTGTACCTTTTAAATTTATCTCCTAAGGTAGTTCATAGTCTCATAGATTCATGATGTAAATTTACCTAAACATGCAATATACCCTTTAATGTGATCCTTCATGACATCAAGTGAATGCAATATACTAATGTATACTTATGCTACATCTATAAATTTCAGGAAATAGCAGCAATACAATTGTGCCAGTTTCAGAAGCCTTTTCAGAGCCACACATTCTTTGGATGGCTGTGCCAAAAAGAAACAAATCAGCTAGGATGAAGAAATTTGAAAGAAACAGGCCATGGAAGGTAAACCAGAACCTTCATATTATTAACTGGTTTCATCATCGATCATAAGAGCATGTTAAGAACTACTTATTTGGGTTACTTGTAAGATATCAAACAATTTTGTTCTGTATGATTCAAAATAAGTCTATCAAGAAGAAGTCTTTGATTTTATAATTCTTTTCATGCCAGTGAAATGAATCTTTTCCCAAAATGGACTCTTAATTTTTGACTCATGCAGATTCCTAAGGACATCCCCTATACAACATGCAGCAAGTGTGGCTCCCCAAGACTTGTATACTTCATGTGTGAAGTTTGTTATTCCAAAGTATGTTTCAGTTTGGAAATTGATAATAAGACCCTCATCAACCCTTATAACTATAGATAATCAATTCAACATCAATCCATGGATCATGAATCAGTTGCTTGCTTATAATTACATCACAAAATTGTCATAAAATCATTCTTTCACTGAAATTAGACCAAACAATGTTATTGAGTTCTTGCATGTATGTTTAGGTGAGAGAAAGTACCATTGCTGTCCAGCAAGAGACCATTGAATTGCTTGAAAAAAGAAAATTGGACTCAAAAAAGAAGAGATTGGAGTATGTAAGTTAAAGATATCAATAAAATTCTTACAATAGATAGATTATTAATGATTATATGTAGTTAATAAATCTAGCATAGGCATACAAACTGGTTGCCATATATTTGCTATATATATAATTTCAGATCATTTCTTGCAATATATTTTCGGCTCATTTCTTATTATTATGTGAAATTGTTATTGCTATATTATTAAGGATTAAGATTTGGGTGAAAAGACTTTAGGTAGAATGATTTTTACCCATTATCATAATGTTCAATGTTCATGAATCATTTTTGCTTGATGTTCATCATGTCTTTTCACAATCAAATATGTCAAATTTAGTATTCAAATGAATTGTTCAAGAAAATACCGTTCAATAATGATAAGTATTCATTCCAGACATACAAACCTGCTACCTATGAAGATAAAGTCAAGCCATATTTAGAGAAGTTTACTTTAGAACGATTGAAACCTAAACCAGTTGAACCTGTTGATGAAGCATGGAAAAGCACTATCAATGGTATGTAATGTCATAGTTTGTCCTTTGACCTGATTATTATCTATGCCTCTTATCATGTTCAATTCTCACAAATCCTAAAAGAGTAATATGCCTGAACGTTTTACTGAACATCAGCACTGTCTTTTGAAATACTTGTCTTTGTAGGTAGGTATAAAACTATAAGTTCCCTCTATGCATAGTTATTTTGTTCCAAAATCCAAAGAGCAGATGCTATCTTTTCCCTGAATTAAACGTACTTCAAATGACTTTCAGACTATAAGAAGTGGTATTTAGAAGATGGAGATCCGGTTGTGAAGCCGAAGTCAGATGATCACATCGAAATTATAACGAAGGACAGTACAAAAGAAATTAGTGAACCAACGGACAAATAATATTGAATTTGGTTTAACACTATTCTACACTTATACCATACTGTTTGTAAAGCGATGTAAGTGTAAGAAGTTTTTATTTTGTTAAACTGAAGAGAATTAGTATTTTGCGAGGTAAAGCTGTGTTCGTTAATCTAATAAGAAGGTGTTGAATATTCTGTTGCTATATCAGAACCTTGAAAATTTTATTCTTTGAAGTGACCCCGAGGTTTGTACAAATTTTGGTTTATACTTATGATTGGTAATTTATTCATTTTACATTTACAAGGTAATGCTGTCAATTCTTATTAACAAAAGCTTTTTCTGCATGTCCTGTATGAAATTTGGATTATCAGTTTTCACACACTTATCAGATTAAACTTCTCAAGGTTCCTTAATTCTGCAATTTAATTTGTCGCCTCATTTATCTAATCATTGAGAAATGTCTTTGAATTGTTTTATATTTTTGGCGTACAATATCAGACCACTCAATTTTCTAATCCTTACCTACATGACAGCTGATGGCTATGTGTAACTGTAAGTGACGCCTGCCGATTGTTCTTTCTCCTCCCCATCACTTTTGTTGTAAGTTCATTATTATAAATATTCTTCATTACTATCATTACCATATTCATAAGTTTCTATTATCGTTTCTATTTTTGCCAAAATATCTGTTTGTGAGAATGACTGAATAACCAATAAAGCTTCTCACCTAATTTTTAAACAGTATCTGCAAAACTTCTAGATTCTAGAAATATAATTTATCTCTAGTGTCTACTGTCTGTACACATTTTGCTGACACACAGCTTCTAACGAAGTCCCCGTCTTCCCAGAACCATCAGAATGGAGGACCCGTTTATAATAGTAAAGGAGGAAACTGAAGCAGGGATTTCAGAGATAAACCGTAACTTGGAGAGGTGGAAGAAGCTCGCCAGCGGAACATCAAGCGTCGCACGTCAAGAACGAAATGCCGTGAAAGAAAGGATTGTAAAATTAGGACATATTACCCTTTAACTTAACGAATAATTCACGACTTAATAAATTTCTCTCATTTCTCACTCTAATATGGGACATTTGTCATCCTAAAATGTTGCCCAATCCACGAGGATGGTCACAAGATTTTCGAAAGCTTCTGATTACAACTCTCTCGTATCGGTTAAACTTCAATCTCTTGGGCACATTTATATGATTCTATTGTGTAATATTTCAGATAGGATTGTGAACGCGCTTAGTAGCACAGAAGCGGACATAGCAGATCTCCAAGAAGCTATTCAGAGCATAGAAAATGACCGACACAGGTGAGTGTTCCTTACTTGGCGATAAATTAATTAATCAAAAACTATAATTTTTACATAGCACATGGGTGGAGCAGAAGCCGGGGACATCATTTTTTCTCCGGCTCCATTTATGGATCCAGGCAATAACATCTTTACCTCGGCTCGAATTCTAAAGTTTCTAAAGTTTATTGCACAACCTCAATTTCCATTATACTTGCCAGGAAAATTTCGCCATCTGCTGTTTAGTGATTACCTTGAACAAGCACCAATTAGATTATTAAACCAATACAGAGGGACTTGAGTCAGTGTATTTAGTGTAGTCGTCATCCTCTGTATCGGCCATGATAATGATATCACTTCCATTTGCCTTTCATTCATGATGAGGTAGCTGTAACGAATGTCATTGGTCCGACCTAATTGCTTTTGGAAATCCATGACACTCAATCTCAATTTGGGACCGGAAATGGGAAGCTAATGTTTCAAACAACTATGTAACCGTTCAGACTTCATGATTGAGAATGTTGTTGTGCTGTTAAGTCTGAATTGTTGTTGTTATATTGGTGAAAACTGAAAGTAGCCTTCATATTTCAATTCTTTAATATTCTTGTCACTTGTTATTATCAGTTTCGATGTTCGTGAGTTGCTCATTCCTAAAATACGATAAGTTCAAACTGGAAAAACATATTCTTTCTAAAAAGCTTAAAGAAAAACAAAAAATATTCAATGAAAACCTAATTGAATAAACCAATTTTGGAAAAAAAAAATCCTGGTTAAAAAATCTGCGTTGCTCCACCGATGACATACCTATGTAGCTGTGTGTCTAGTGCCTCCATAATAGTGCTCAGTAATAATTCTCACCGTCATCACTATCCCTGTCTCGGTCACTATCATCGTCTCTGTCCCTGAAATCGGTCTCGTCTTGGTTAGTTTATTGAAGTTAATGTAATTTGTACCATTTATGGCAATTTTAGGTAAACAATTCGCTACATAGACGTTGCGCGCGAGGACATTGTTGCTCCGCGCTTTTTCATCCGCATCAAAACACGAATTCACACTCGTTTTTATTTGGCTTTTGTGGATTCGTTTTCACTACACTTTCATGTGTTTCAGATTCAACATATCACATGATGAAATAGCGAACAGAAAGAGCTTTATTCAAATGTCACTGGACCAGTGTAGAGCTGTTAGGGAACAGATCAACAATCCTAGGCTCAACAATTCAATGCCTGCCGTGAGTTAGACAATGCTTTCAGCTGTGAGATTAAATGCATTCAAAGTCCAGATATAAAGCCCTAGCCGTAGATAAAAGTAGTAGTTACTTTGGTGATTTCCTTGGTATAAATAATTTAATAATTTCATAGTCATACTCCCAGTTGTTATCTCGATTAGTGTTAAAGACATGTATTTTCAGCAGAATATCGACCGTTACACGGCTGCTCAGCAATCGGCCAACAAAAGCAATGAGGTACTTTCGGTTAGGTTTCAATTTGCGATTTCATGGTTCAGCAAATGAACCAAAACATTATTTCTTGCGTTGAGTCCTGGCTCGAAGGTAAATTTGTTTCGATTGATTGTCATGAAAGAAGCTTCTGAGGTGGTAAGGAGGGGTCAGCAAAGAAATATTTTCACAACCCTGGTTCTTCTCCAGGTGTTTATTGAGAAAACTATGGGTGAGCAGCAACAGATAATGCGAGAACAAGACGAGCAACTTAACGTTGTGGGACAGAGCATTGGGAGACTGAAGGAGATTGGAACGCTTATAGGTCGGTTTTGTGTGGCTGCTTTTAACTGGTTTTATTTGTAATAGAATTCGTCCTGCCAATGTTTCCAATTTCCTGTAAGACAATTTATACTGTAAAATTTAGATGATATAAAATAAACTGGAAACCTATTTGTTGACAAAAGTAGGTATTATCCCGCTCGCTTATAGGCGATGAGGTTGAAGACCAGAACGTGCTCCTGGATGATTTCTACAGCGACATGGGCCAGACTGAGAAACGGATGAGCCAGGTACAGAAAAAAGTGGACAAAATCCTGGAAAAGGTGGACGGTAAAAAACAGAACATTATAATTGCCGTCCTGCTTCTGATCATGATTGTAGTTGTCGTTCTTTTCTTTTCCACGTGACAGATGTCACGTGTCTTGATATGTCGCTGGCCGAAAGATAATGTAAAATTAATTTTATCGCTTTGAGTTGCGTTTTTGAGTTTGATAGTTTTGATATATTTAATCCAACTAATAAAGCTTCTGTCATGGTACTGTACAATCGATGGAACAGTGAACAGTGCTCCATACCGTTTCATATATAACATTAAATTCATCTGAAGAACGTCTCTTGTGCCTTAGTTTATGATACTACTTTTCAATTTGACCTCTCGTTTAGGTACCAATATTAACTTAATTGTGATGCATTTTGATTTTTGTTTCGAATTTAACTTCCGATCCAGAGCATCATCTGAACCAAATAATTTTGTCAATCAAGAAAGAATGAGGAGATACTTAAGATTTCTTTTAGTAATAAATGTAAAATAATCTAGTCGATTTCAATTTAAGACTGAAGAGTAAAAAGTAAAATTATGAACTTTAACATTGATTGAAATATTATAAAATTATGTGATGTTTCTGTTTAATCTTAAGCGCACCAAAACGTTTAACGTACGTTAAATCTGGCTTATGATATCGATACATTTGATGGTAGAGAAATCATTTTATGGTAACTACTTACAAATAATTTTAATCCTTTGATTCCTCAATTTATTGAACTCCCTACAACCTATGACAATGAACCATTTTGATATTGATATTTAACATATTCGCCATCTCAAAAACTCTTACTTTTACCAATTTTATGTTCGTGTCTACTGACTACTTAATAACATTACCTTCTTCAACTGATCCCCATCCCTCCTGTCTAGCCCACATGATCTCCCTTTTCTTCGTGCTGTCCTCAATCGGTGAGGTAATCGTCTACAAGGACTTCAGAAACCAGTTTACTCGCGCAGTAACGGAGGGGTTTATTGAGAGTATCAAGGAGAAGGGATCTCAGAGGATCCCGCCTATTCTAATTCTAGGTGCGTTTTCTTGGTTAATTAATTTACTTTTCGAACCGTGATTCGCCCATTTTAGGTTTGCGTGCGTGTTGGTTTGTGTTCGATTGATTGATTTACTTCTGTTTCCCTTCTGCAAATTTAAAATTTGGTTTTAAGTTATTATTTTCAACCCTCCAATTAAATCCAATTGGAAGTTACAATTCTTCAAACTTCAGACGGTAAGACGTACGTGTCCATATTCCGGAGTGGCTTGTACTTCGTAGCAGTGTTAGCGGAACCCAATCTCTCTCACCTCTTCATCATAGAGTCACTCGGGAGAATCGCAGGTAGGATTACTACCAGTGATTAATGTCGAGATTGTAATTTGTATTGAAACTTAGATCGAAAGCTAGCGATCCATAGTATGAACCCCTGACCCTGTTGATCTAATTGTTCAGTAGTCCTTGCTGCGAAAAATTGATGAAATAGAAGGGCAATAGATTCTAAAACTTTGCATTCATAATTTCGGAATGCTGCCCTGTATTATACTGACCCCTCTCCAGAGATAATAAAAGACTACTGCGGTACCCTCAACGTCAAGGCTATCCGCGCTAACTTGTTCCTGGTCCATGAACTTTTGGAGGAGAGCCTTGATTTCGGGATATTCCAGTGTCTTGACACCGCTCAACTCAGACCTCTGGGAAAGCCTTGATTTCGGGATATTCCAGTGTCTTGACACCGCTCAACTCAGACCACTGGTTCAGTGTTGATTTCGGGATATTCCAGTTTCTCGACACAGCTCAACTCAGACTTCTACGTAATTCTTCGCTTCCCTTGAGTGTCACACGAAGTGGGTGTGGTTTAATGCCATTACTTCACTGATTTAGGGCAGAGAATGGCACCACATTCAACGCGTTTCTATGCCTGTAAAAGGATTTTCTACCCGTCAAATAATATTCTTTCAAATTATTTTGTCAGTTTCTAAGCACCCCTTCAATGAGCGATATTAACCGGTTGAAAGGGTAATTTTAAACGTGTTTCAGTTCACTACGAACCGGTTGTGGTACATAATATTAAGGAGGAAGTGGGTTTCTCACCTGACGCCATATTCGACCTCGGTCTCAACTTCCTTAACCAGGTGAAACTAGAATTGAAATTAAAGAATTTAAACGTTTTTGTGTGACTCTTTGATTTGCCGATTCATTTGCATGCTGAGTTTTCTGATTTGCATTTCGCTCCTAAAGTCAAAAATCTTAGCCTCATGTCTGTTATTTTTGTGTGTTTATCGTCTTCATATTTTCATCCCTGTCGCTTTTATTCATGTTACTTTGCTACATGTCGCATGTCTGATGACTGTGACCCAGTTCTAATGAATTTAGATGCAGATCTCGAGTAACGCCGCTACGAAACCCATTGCAATCGGAGCTCAGAAGCAAACGGAACAACGAAATGAGATTTTTATTGGTGAGTCGAAGTGAAATACGAATTTCAAATAACATTGAATGACATTCCAAAAACTGAGTAAATCTCTAGTTTCGTGTGAATTTTCGGTGCTCTCCGAAAACTGCACAGTGTGGGGTTTCGTCTTTCCTTTTGAAAACCAATCGTTTTACTGTCATCAATTCACCACTCTTCGTCACTGCCCCTCTAGACGTGATAGAGAAGCTGAACGTTACGATAGAGCGTGACGGAGTGGTATCTCTGGCAGAGATCCACGGCTCAGTCCGCCTCAAGAGCTTCCTCCAAGGGTCTCCGGAACTGAAGATCATGTTAAACAGAGACCTGTTTGTGGGAGATACGCCCCCGGAACTGGGGAGAAAATGTAAGTTCAGGGAATCAGGAAAACACGTGAAATACTTCCGCCTTTTGGATGTTTTATTTCCCTTGCCCAATCTCCCAACCTAGAGTTTCCCAATCGCATGTTTCAGAATTCTGTGCGATATTTGAACGATGGTAGCTCGAGTTTTTTGAATTTACACCTACAGTTTCCACGCCTCTGAAATAGAATTATTTCAAGGGAAAGATTTCCCAGGGGAGACTGATGACATTCCACTAAGTTTAGAGAGTGGATTGGTTGAAGGAATTAATTTGTCGCAGGAAATGGTTACTGAGTTGCTGTTCACGGGTTGGGAATTAGCCAAAAATCAAATAATTAAATGTGTAACGGACTTTAATGATGAATATTTTCCTATATTTCAGGCATCGTTCTTGACGAGTGTTGTTTCCACAAGTGTGTAAACAGGGAGTTATTCAGCAAGGAACGAACCCTGCACTTCAAGCCTCCCGTAGGGGAGTGTGTTATATTTACCTACATTATCAGAGGTACATCGGGGAAAGTCTCTTAGTTTCATCCTTTTTTATAAGAGATTTAAGTTTCTATTATTCCTACCTAGTACCTCTTTTGTTTCTGTTCTGGGTCCTAACCTAAAAAACGGCCTCATATGCTCTCGATTTTATTTGAAAGTAGAAATATGCCCAATCATGATTTGAGACCGTTTCTCCAGATAAGTTGAAGAACCCGCTCCCATTCCGTATGAGTGTGGAATGTTCTGATGTGGAGAGTAAGGAAGTGCACTTGACTCTCAAACTCAAGTGTAACATCCCCAACAACAAGAGGTTAAAAGAAGTTAATGTTGTTTTAGAGTTATCTTGGCCGGCACTAGACAGCTTCTTTTTTGAACTGTTTTCTTTTTTTTTGAATGAACTGACATTGTATTCCATTTTTATCGGCGCCAACTGTCATTTAAATCCCTAACAACAAGAGGTGTTCTCTGATCAACCTAGCCATCCCATTCCCCTACGACTTGAGCAGTGTCTCGTCCAATGATAAAACCACAACCACCACTCTGTCCTGCAAGCGGCTGATACACTGGCAGGTGCCCTACATGGACGGGGGACAGGAGAAACACGTCGTCTTCAAGGTAAGATGGAGTGCCGATCAAGCACTTAATATAGTCTGAACAATGGACATCCCAAATGATGGTAATCCCAGTGAAAATTCCTCAAATAATAATAACCTTATCCCATACTGTATCTCAATTACAAATTCCTTCGATATATAAAAATTTGAGCTGGATCTATAAAAATATAAGCCTACTTTCATAACCCTATCAATCCCTCAAGATAAAGCCGTTAGGAGAATGGCCGGACCACCCAACCTCCAACATCGGTCCTATCTCGGTGCTGTTTGAAAGTCAGAGCTACACATGTAGTGATATCCACATCAAGAGGTTGAAAGTAACAGAGTCAAGACAGAACTACATGCCATACAAGTGGGCAAGGAGTGTGACTCATGGGGATAACTACATATTCAGAGTGTGACTCCTGGGGATAACTACATGGTAGTGGTGTAACGCTTATGATTGCAGATCACTTTCAGATTAGTAACGGAGGGCTTGATAAAGACGCGCAATTTTGGTGAACTTTCAATAAGGTTTATATCGAAATTCAAAAGTTGGCATAAAATATCCGTAATCTGAACCCTGTTTCATTGTTATTTGATTTTAACATTGTTATTGCGGTGACGTAACTGTTTGGTCTTCATGAAAGCTTTGATAACACAGATGGGTGGTGTTGCTTTGATGGAAGGATACTGACTGCGAATGATTGCCAAGAAAAAGCTTAGAGGAAATGATAAAGATAATAAATCGGGGCCCGGTGGTATAAGAGGGAGATGGGGATTTTATAGGAATAATTTTTTTCTAATGACTTCCTGGATTTGCAGTTTTTTGTTTGGTGTGTTGAGGTATGTGATTGAATAACTACTTTGCTGTTATATTGACTGGATCAATCATGATTTGTTTGCTTTTATTGATTTACAGGATGCTTTTGGTATAATATTATGACAATTTCGTTTATTTTGCTATATATGATATAATTGTTTTGTTTCCTAGTTCTGTCACGTCTTTATTTTATGTACTCCATTGACGCTTTAAGCATTTCTAGATTCTTTTGCCGACGTTTTATTTTCTTTTAAGCACGCTCCAGTAGCATTTTTATTTTTTCAATGTTCAGTTTATTGCGCATCGTTGACTGACTCTGATTTAATTGACGAATTAATGACAGTAATCTTTTTTCATAGGGATATGAGCGTCAAAGAACCAGAAGATGAAGAAGGCCTTAAAGGTATATCTTACAAAGTTATAACTCGATAAATCATGGCGGCATCCCTCTTCAATTCTTTCACTCTTCCATCCCCGTCCCCCACTCGAATCAAATTGTCCAACATTCCACTCTAACTGGGCCACACCCCACTCCCCTCCTCCACACACCCTCATATTTCAATCTTCCCTTAAAAGCTCTTAGCGGTGCCCTCACGAGGGTTTCCAATCAATCAATCCCTAACTCCTCTTCCCCACAGAAATCACGGATGAGATGAAGCATCTGATAAAGATGGTAGTCAATACTTTCTACAAGGTGGAAGATGCTCTTATCATTGATATCCTCCTAAAACACCCCTGTATCAGGGAGGATGACTTGGCGGAACTTCTCAAAATTGACACAAAACAGGTTTTTATTGGGCAAACGATGTTACTGGTTGTTGTAGTCTTGAATCTTGATTGTTTGTCGATTCTTAATTGCTCTCCATGCAAAATGCATAAACATGATCTGTTTTTGTTGGTCCTATAACTTATAACTAAACAAAGAAGATGGACTCTCAGTCCCTTACCTTTACTATTTTGCAGGTAAGAGCCAGTGTGGATACTCTGAAGAAAGGATAAGTTAGTGAAGAGCATTACGAAGGGGGAGAAGGAGCAGTTGGGACCAGGGGGCGGTATCATGAAGTTCAACCACTATTTCATCAGGTTTGAGTTGTTTAATTTAGAATATGTCAGTGAATTGGACTGATATGAGCACCACATTTCATGAAAATTTTGTCTTTGGGCCATTTCACTATAAGAAAATTATCTCGTTATTCTGAACTTTTTTACAATCAGCTTATAATTGATGCTTCTTGACTCTCAGTTACAAGGTGTTTATGGACGTTGTGAAGTACAAGTTGGACCGAATGAGGAAGAAGATAGACCAGGAGGAACAACTCACACAGAACTGCCAGTTCCACCTCTGTGAGGCGTGCAATCTCAGGTAGATTTAATAGGTGCGGTGTGCAATCTCAGGTAAGTTTGATATGTGCGGCGTGCAATCTCTGGTAGATTTTACATGTGCAGCGTGCAATCTGGACTAATGTTAGTATGTCGTTGAATACTATCAGTTATGAGTTATCAATTGTAAACTGTGATTTCGCCCAGGTTCAGTGATTTGGATGTCAAAGATCTCATAGACCTGGAAACAGGGCGGTTGTTGTGTCCACATTGCGAGACAGAACTGGTAGAGGACGAGGTAATCTTTAAGAGATACTTGAAATAGTTTAAGAACATTTTAGATATTTTGGAGACCGTTAGAATTCTTTAGATAATACCTTCTTAGATGATAATAACCCTGAAAGTGATATTAAATAAACAGTAAGCACTGTTGTGCAGTATCAGTGAAGTATTGAGGATGGATTGGCAGTGAAATTTGTCGAATTGTAATTTTTTTGAAACATTCTGTTTCTTACCAGACGCAACTGAAGAGTTTACAAGACCGAAGTGCAGTTTCTCTGTTCAATGAACAGACTAAAGTGTTTACAGAATACTTGAAGATTACGGATAACATCAAACTTTCAGGTATCAATTTCCTTCAAAGTTTATCAGTTTATAATTCCTGCTACTGTTTCATTCATTTTTTTGTATCATGACTCAATAAATTGAGTGGCACGAAATGCGAATTAAACTTTAAGTGGTCACTGGTCACTTTCAATCTCGAAGCACCTATAATACGTTCTTTTCATAGCCTTCACTCACATTGGTTATACCTTCCCGTACCTTCTGGTGTAACACCCTTCTTCTCCTGTTTTCAGAGGAGGTGCTCGCCCCTGAGCCTCTCAAGTTGAAAGTAGCTGAGAAACGCACCAAGAACATCCCACTTTGGCAGAGCAACCGGAAGGAATACAATCTGTATCAGGAGAGCAGTATTAAAGTTAATTTGGCCGGGGATAATGATGGGAAGGAGAAGCAGAAGAAGGAACTACCGAGTTAGTGGGAAGCAGTGGGGTTTGGAGTAGTTGGGGCAGCTCGCAAATCGAAAATTGATTATAAAAGGGCAACAAATTGAAGTCAAACTGTCATTTTGCTTGGAGTTTATAACATATTTTATTAAGCCTATATCCTTGTTTTCAGTTTGGCTGGCAGAAAGTACGGTCACACAAGCACGTAGCTCTACACCAGTCAACCTTCCTGAGACAAAGCCTGAAGAAAACACCCCTAATCTCCCGTTGAAAGATGACTACATCTCACAACTTATACAGGTAACCAGCTTTGAAGTTCGAGTCTAATCAATCATGACGTTATCGAGGATGATATTGGCTACTCAGCACAATGTTGGTACATAATTGCGCATAGTATTGACTTAATTTTCTTGCCTAACTTCCCACTTTCAATATTTCCAATTTCAATTTTTCCCACTTTCAATTCCCCCCTCCTCCCCTTAGAACGAGATCAACATGTCGTCTGCCCCCACTAGT
Organism: Beroe forskalii; assembly: GCA_011033025.1. Lineage (NCBI taxonomy): Eukaryota > Metazoa > Ctenophora > Nuda > Beroida > Beroidae > Beroe > Beroe forskalii. The sequence goes on along the minus strand of WFMF01000009.1, from coordinate 191,724 downwards.
GGTTCCTCCTCTCCAGTTCCAGAAGAGGAGGAAGAGGAAGGAGATGAGGAGGAGGACGAGGATGACGAGTGGCTCGTCAACGTGCAAGGTACTGCTTGTTTTCAAAATATTTTGATGTTTTACTTTCGCTATGCATTTAAATCAAGGAAGCATATTAGGCATCATACGCCTATTGACAGCTCTCTTTTTGAGCTCTGCAACCGCTACGACTTCGTGTTGGCAGTCTCTGCACATGAGCATCTCTCAAAGTAAGAAAGTTGTTGCAGGTATTTTACATTGTATTCCTGTTTCCAGGTGTTCCGATGAACCTGACGGATGTGGAAGCAGAGCACGTTGCTAAGATGTCAGACAGAGAAAAGGAGCTGTATGATCAGAAGTACAGAGAGTACTGCGACTCAATCATGATGTGAAGATGTCATCGTGATGTAATGTAAAGATGTCATTATGACGTCATGCTATTATGTTGAATCCCTTTGCCTTGCTTCAGATTTCTACCAAGTTGTGTTGAAGGATAGGTAAGTGGATTACTGATTGATTTACCTTATTCAGAGTATGGAATACAGCCGTCAACTAGCTGTGTTATACGTCGATAACGTTTGGAAGTATTGCTTTTATACTGACAGAAGACCTGTGAAAAACGCTCAGAATCAAAAATGACAAGCAGATTTTCCTTGAAGAAGAAATTCAATGACTGGGTACAGAAGGGAACTAAACTGATATTTATTTGATGCCATATATTTTTAACCGTAACTTTGTTTTTATGATTGCGTATATTATTTTATGTTCATTTCACTTCTATATCTAATTATCCTTGATTTATTTAGGAAACCATCTCTCATTATCTCATTAAACAATTTAAACAAAGGGCCATTTGTTTGGTTGTTTTGTGTTTGCTAAATGTATCGAGTTTGTTTAAACTTGATAAAGATCAATTCTCTTCCAAATAATGTACGTGCTCAATGCTCATGCTAAATATTCCGGTTTAGGATATCAAAATAATGTACCTTCCAGTAGTTACTTGATACAAGATGAGGATTTCTCGTAAACAATTCCAGTTCGATAATCGGTTACGGTGATGAAACTTTACTAAACGTTTTTGATAACATTATTCTTTGAACGATTGCCTTTAAACAACTTTCATTTTACTAATTAAACTCTCTTTATAGGATGTAGGTGGTGAGATAGGCAGTACACGAGAAGCCACAATGTCAGAACCGTCTATCTTCCAACATCATAACTCCAAGCCTTACTCTTAGATTCAGAAATCTTTACTTCGGATTATTTGGACATTTCCATTTGAAACACTCATATAGATCGAAGCCTCAAACTCTCGTACTGATCATGCAACCGAGCAGTCGATCCACCTGGATCGGCTACCTGAAAGATGGTGCTGAATCCATCATCAAGGAAGCTAAATCAGCCTCAGAGAAAGTAGTAGACGCGGTGGCTCAATACGCCGATGGAATGCCCGGCAGTGAGACGCAGCCGAGTGTCATCCCCATCACCAGGCGAATCTTTGCCGTTTCCATTCCCCGTTCCTCCGTCCAATCGATGGAGATGGTCGCCGAAATGTCTGCCACGCGCTACGGAACCTCCGCTTTCTTCCTCAACCTCCTGGACGTAGCCCTGCCTCCTGATATCTTCGCAGTTTCCGGTCACGTGGTTAACTGCACGTGGGACGCTCCTCCCCCTCTCGCCTCGCTGTGTCACGTGATCGAGGTAGCGGACACGTGGTTGTCATGTGACCCAGATCACGTGATGTTTGTCCTATCAGAGGACGGTTCAGGGAACGGTGCTCTGGTTATTGCCAGCTACTTGATTGCTTGCGGAGTTTATCAGTCCGCCGCTGCTGCGCTGCAGTATTACGCGCGGTGTTGGTTCCAATCCGCACCACCGACCGCAGGGCTCCTCAACGCGAGTCAGAAGAGGTATTTGGAGCACGTGGAAAGTTTGGCGCGGCTCAGTGGTCCTGGAAACAGTAACCCCGTGCTCCCTCGCAAAGTTATTCTGGTAAACCTGGTTATGTCGTATGCTCCACTTTTCAGTGTCAACCGATCGAACTGTAAACCGTTTCTGGAAGTGGTTGAAAACGGGAAGAAGATTCATTCAACCCTCCGGGATCCGGCTCTTATGAGAACTTATTCTACTGAAGATGGGGCTGTCACTTTGCCTGTCAATGTTTGTGCGGCAGGGGATGTGAGAGTGGCGGTGTATCATGCTCGAAACTTCATTGGCGGCAAAATGTCCGCCATCCGAATGTTCCAGATGAGTTTCAACACAGCTTTTGTGGATCGGGACTGTGAGGAGATGAAGTTCCCGAAGCTTAAGCTGGATGGAATCGAACGGAATGAAGCAAAGTTTGATGCTTCATTTTCTGTCTCAATGTCGATCTCCGTACAGGATCATGCAGACGACAGTGGTTATTGTCTGAACGCATCGTCCCGTGGATCATTTCCTCCCATTTGCTGTGCAAACGAGGAGGAATTCCAAAGAATGCACCAAATCACTCCGGACAAGAAGGGCGGAACCAGGAAACCCAGTTTGTCGGACAATGGCAATGTCATGAGCGCACCAACCATCAGAAAATTCGGTGCTGAACAGAGTGAGCTATCAGAGGATCACGAGATTTACGATAATAAAACTGATAAGAAACTGATAAATCTCACCGGCAACTCTCCAGGCTCGGCAGCTATGTCTGATCCGTTAGCCAGGAAGAACAACTCTCCTAAGAAAGAGGATGAAGTGCTGTTGGATCTGCTTTGTCCGACCCCCATGGGCCAGAGCTCCAGTGCACCTAACCTGGCTGAAATGAACAGATCTTCGTCGTTTGGAATACCGAATTCTTCCTCTGATTCGATGATCAGCAGCGGAAATGAACTTATTGAGATCTTTGGGAGTGTACCCCCAGAAAACAGCACTTCCTCGACGAATACGATTGAAGGGGAGACGAGTTTTAACCTTCTAGACCTTTCGCCAACCTACAACAGTGCTGCTCCACCAGCCTTTGGCACCATTCCAACTGTTGAAGTTGAGCCACCCAAATCTGTGAGCGAGACACCAACAACGATGCTGTTTGATCCATTTGTGAACGGTGAGATGGAAGACGGATCATTTTCTCTTCCTGAACCACTTCTTGTTCCAACTCAAGTCGCTCCAACACTGGTTTCTGAGAATACTTCTCCTGTGACAGAGACAGCTCATGTTCCAGCAGCCCAACAGCTTCTAAACACTGGTGGGATGAGTGCTCCAGTTATGATGACTGGATCTAATGGGTCTCCTCGGAATGGATCAATGAATCCATCACCCCAAACCTCCCCATCCCTAGCCAGGAGAGCCAGCCCTCACGATCCATTCTCTGATCTGTTTAACCTGGATTCAGGACCTAAAGCAGCAGGTGCTGGAACATCTCCTACTCCAGCAGCCTCCACTAATCCTGCATCTCCCATGAGTGGTGTTAGAGCTCAGAACATGTCATCTGCTCCTCCAGCCAGACCACCAAATCCCCAGGCAGCACCTTCCCAGCCCAGCAAAGCACCACCTCCTTCAAAACCAGGTCCATACTACTCCTCGGGTCCTAACTACTTCGTATCCGGAGGTGGTAATGCGGGCAGTAGCCGAGTGTTTGGAGGGGAGAACAACAAGCCCTGGCGTAATCCTGGCACCACGCCAGATACCTTCGCAGATCTGCTGCCTGAGGATGGATTCACTGCCAAAACCTCCTCTACATCCGGTAAAAACCAAACCCTCTACGAGCAACAACGGGAGGAACTGGAACGTACCATGGACCCGGTAAAGCTTAAAATTCTGGACTGGACTCGAGGCAAAGAAGGGAACATCCGAGCTCTGCTGTCGTCTCTAGGAGACGTTTTGTGGGACGGGGAAACCCGGTGGAGTCAGCCGGGGATGCATGTTATGATTTCCCCGGCAGGGGTGAAGAAAACCTACCGGAATGCGAGCCGAGTGGTGCATCCTGATAAACAGGTAGGGACAGAGCATGAGGAGCTGGCTAAAGCCATACAGACAGAGCTGAATGATGCGTATACGGCGTTTGAGGAAAGTGAGGGCGTGTAACAGGACTAAGAGGGGGTGTGAAATGATCATTATTCAAAGTGTTTATATATTGGTGGAGTGTGATGTCATTATCAGGGTTTAGAATGGACAAGTGAAGTCGTGAAATCACCTGTTTTGTGTAGCATTTCAGCGGGTGCGTTGCAGTTTGTATCTATGTTGGGAGCATGAGTAAGGGGGTATGCAAGATCTATTGTAGTGGTTATCATAATCTTTTCAGAATTGTGTGTTTATGAAATCGAACCACTTCTCATTTTATTTGGTCGAGTTCGAGATGATTTATAATCGCGACCGTGATTAGAATTACTGTTCAGGTGTAGATAATGTGATGATTTATTTCATAATGATGGTGTGGATATGTTGATTTTTTTGATTTATGGAAAAATTTATGTAAATCGCGCCTCTGAAAATGTAAAGTTTTGCTAAATATAGTCAGCTGTAATTAAAATGTTTTTTGTTTGATGCTTTTGAAAAGGCATGGTTTTTGCCGATATAGATATACCGTCTTATGAAAATGTTATTGCAAATATTTTTTCGAAACTTGCCTCAAAAACGTTGCTTATAATCAGATTGATGTTATTTTTTCGCAGCGTCATGTTTGGTTGCTATTAATGATTTGAATCATCATTCATTTTTTGTTTATTTCTGTAGCTAAACACTGGTTTGGTTAATGGATTTTTGTTTCGGCACAGAAGCACAACACGAGGCTCCTTATAATTTGCCTATTTTGGAGAACGAGCAAGCATGTTTATCTGAGAACTCTCAATTCAGTCAAATTTTACTTTATTTTATTATCTTATCAGTCTGTAACAATTGGAATGTCTTTACGAAGGTTTAACTGGTACGTGTAGCATATTGATACCGGCGTCTTATCAGTTTACCCGACGGATAGGCTAATATCCGTAGGATCCCGAGATTGTCTTGGAATTGACCAGTCAGCGCGCAAGTTTACGGTCAACTCGCGCGCTGAATGGTCAATTTTCTTGTCAAATCCGGTCAAATGGACATGTGGGTAAGCTAATAAGCTTACCAATACGCCGTTGATATCATTAAGGTTTTATGTCAGCATATCAGGAGTACTATGTTTTCAGAAGGATTAGGGTCCACTATACTGCAAGTTTTTAACTGTTTGTTTTGAAATTTCAACAATATAATAATTGAATATATGAATATACTCCATATTCAACAGGAAGTTGAACTTCTGTTAATATAATATACATGTAGATTAATTGTATAAGTTATTTTAGCTACACTTTCGGATACATTTTTGATTATAGTGTCGTTATTCTGTTTCACTGTGAGCTTCTAAAGTTTTGGAGTCATCTTTTGCTATTCCATAAAAATACCGAATGATAATTGATCTGTTGACAGTATTGAAATGTTAATAAATTTGGCTGCGATGAATTACTTTTAATTATTTTCTTTTATTATTTCTTTTATCTTTCTTTCAATGATTTAATGTTAAATATGCTACTTTCATTTGAGATTTTATATGATGTGACGGATTTTCATGAAGAGACTTTATTGATGCACGAATCTACGGAACAGCCCCTGATAAACCACTCCTAAACTCCAGACTCCTGATTAAAACTTCAAACCTCTACAAGAAACAGACCATTTCCTGCCTATCAATTCCTTCGAAGGTCCCCTCACCTGGCACAAAATCCTGAAAAAACTCTTGCTGAAGACCAATTCCTGCAAAAAAAATCCCGCCACATTTTCCCGCCAATACAGTTCCTGTCATAAAAGTTCCCAACAAAATTTCCCACCGCTAAAGTTCCCGCACCAACATGAACGTATTCTTGGTGGATGCTGGGAAGCTCTTCTCCCTTGATGCCAGCATGATCTCAAAGCGGGTCCAGGACTTGCAGATAGCCCTATCAGACTTGGCAGATATACCCCTTGACAAACAGGTACGGAGGGCCGAGGGAAGTGCAAAGTGGTGTCAGCGTGAAGTGGTGTCAGTGTAAAGTGGTGTCAGAGGGAAGTGGTGACAGAGTGAAGTGGTGTCAGGGTGAAGTGGTGTCAGAGTGAAGTGGTGTTAGAGTAGAGTGGTGTCGGGATGGGATGGTGTCAGAATGAAGTGGTGTCTGAGTAAAGTCGCGTCAGAGTGTAGTGGTGTCAGTGTGAAGCTAGGTTGTTGTGTGGCATGTATTTTTAGAGGAAAAAGGACGTACTTTCCCCTTTACAGCTCACAGTCTCAAAATGATGAATCCCCAATTAAGAAAAACAATTTCACCTTAACCTATCGAAATACACTTTTAAATATCTCCCCAGGTCCTGCTGACATTCGACGGACGTTCTCTGGACGCCACCCAGCACCTCTACAACTACGTGTCTCCCGTGTCCCCGGACAAACCCATCTTCTTGTTCAGCAAGAGTAATATCGAGTGTCATGTGGTACAACCAGCTTATGTGTCCCTTCCTCATGACAAGAACTTACAGGTGAAGTGAAAAGGCAAAAATTCATCTGCCCGATTAACTTGCATTGAATCTGTGCCCTGAGCGAGCGAAAAGGGAAATTATGACGAAAATTTTAGTTCATATTTTAAGCCGCGTCTTTAATTGAGATGTTTCGAGGGCTTTGCCCGTTACATGTTTTTAGTACCTATTCCCCCGCAGGCACGTCTGGAGAGGTATATGCAGGACGGGCAGGCGTGCGAGACTCTGAAACTGGGGGCTGACCTGGCAAGAGATTACCATTCCTACGCGGAGGAGATACTAGTCAGAACCAAGCAACTGGTGGGTTGGAACTTGGGAATTTACGATATCCTCCCCTCGTTAGACCCACCTTTGCCCTCATTCGTAAGACACAAAAAAGCTCGCACTATTCTTCATTTATTGGACGAACGTTTTCTGGTCCGATTAACATTTTGCCAATTTAACAATCTTCTCTTTAGGTAGAAGACCAGGAGCTGCAAAGGAAGGGTTGGGCAGCAGTGATCAGTAACCTGGACCAAGTAACAGTGGGGTTTGAGAAGAGAGTTGAGCTATTCCATGAACTCTACGACTCTTTTCTCAAGTACAGAGATAAGTACAGTAAGTGGTTCGGTGCATTATCGATTTATGGAGTTTTAGGTATATCGAGACGTTATGATTTGACCATTTTAATGCTTGATTAATTTACCACTATAAGTCATTATTATGTAATCACTCTTAGTTTTCTCCCCCAAACTGCAGTATATCCTATTCTCATGACAGGTGGCATGTTGATCCAGTTTGATGAGGATGTCAAGATTCTCTCCCAAATTCCTCTTACCTCGGGCATACTGGAGCATATGAAGCAAACCAAGATGATTGACAGCATCAGGTAAAGCAGATTGCAATTCAGCGTGCTTTTCAACGTCATCGAATTTTAATAAAGTTTAACGAACAAGTAAATAAGACAGATTTTTGAAAACTCATAAAACAATAATAAACCAGCTCATAACATTAAAAACCTCTATATCTTTATAGAACTCACTGGTCGCTTAATAAGATAAATTTATAGTCCAATTCTGTTGTAATACTCATTGCCCAATACCTCAATTTAATACAATTGGAGATTTACTCCAACAATTTCAATGGACATTTACTTGATTTAATCAATGAAATAAATATAATCATGAAGCACTGCAAATATCGATAGTTGAAACTTGTCGTAGCCTCGGAGTTTTAACATCATCACAGCGTAGACTCTGGCATGTGAAACACATCCCCATACTCATTGTCAATGGCTGTCTGCTCCTGATCTGACCCCTTCTTCTTAGATGAAGAAGTTGAAACGTTCTTCTTATCTTCACCTTTCTTCAACCCCTCATTCTCATTACCTGACCCTCTTTTCTTGTCTTCACCCTTCTTCATTTTGTCACTCCCGTTACCTGATCCCTTTTTCTTAGCCTCATCCTTCTTCGTTTTGCTATCTTCCTTCTTCTTCCATCGCCACGACCTATTCACCTTCTTCTTCCTATCTTCACTTTGAAATGCCTCGGGTTTCTTCTCATCTCCACGACTGGCCGCCTGTTTTCTGTCTTCATCTTGAATCTTCGTTCTTCGTTTGCCAGCATCTTCACTTCGGCCCTGTTTCGGAGTACCATGTTCCTTCTTTACATCTGGAACTTTCCTCTCATCCTCTACAGCAAAACGAGGGACAGGCTGGAGTGAGGTGTCTTCAAGAGAGAAAACTTCCTGCCTTTCTTCCTCATCTTCACGCTTCTCCTCTGTTGCTCCCTCACCCTCCTTCCTGTTATCCCCAACTTGAGACTCTTGATTCTGCTCCTTTTCCATAATTTGAGACTCATGTTCCTCTGATTTTTCCACAATTTGAGACTCCTGATTCTTTCCCATCTCCCCGTTTTCTCCTTCCTCCTCCTCTTTGATCGCTGGACCAGTCGGAACCCCCTCCGACATTCTCTGACTAATCTGCTCCACCTGCTTCCTCAATCTTTCCAACTCAAACTGCTTCTCCCTTAACAACCTTTCCTTCTCCGTCAGAACCTCCTCAACAGGAGCATTAAGAGTAGGTGAGGGGTGTTTCTTCAAGGGGTCGATCAGCTCTATCGCAGAGTTCACATCCAGGGACTTCATATGGTTAATCCTGTAACTCTCGTAAAGGACTGAATCCGTGTACTCCATAAAATCCTCGATGCATGATCGCATGATGATGTCGTAGAGGGTAACGTAATCGCAGTGTTCCTCATTAGTGACCTCTGCAAATCCCCACGGGTACTGCCGTCCTACCACCGGCAGCGGACTCTCCCCTTCTTCATTCCCTGATGACGTCACGTCAGAAGCGGTGTTTTCTCCTCCTATCACAGTGTAGGGAGGTGCGATGTAGTCATCCAGATCAAACATTTCAGGGTGGAATAGCGTGATATTATGCTCAGCACAATCCTCCAGGATTTTACCCTTCAGTCGCTTGCACTCCTTGGTCGTAAGCGTGTCTACTTTGGCTATAACAGGAATGAGATTCACCACCTTGCAAGCCCGTCCCATAAACTCCACATCCACAGGGCGTAACCCGGAAGCGAAAGGAGACAGGAAGTAGATACAACAGTGGATCCGGTGATCCACCACTACTCTCCGGTTTATATTATTCTCCTCCCCCATATACTTACTCAACCGTCCTTCTATCTCCTCAAACACAGGCTCCCAACAGTCCGACCCCATCGATCTCGGACCAAACCCGGGCGTTTCGATCAGCGAAACCACCAACTTCGACCGTTTGTGTTTCAGCATCATAGTCCGGACCACTGACTCGCTCCGACAGGTAAAAACCTCGGATGTAGGTGATGAAGCGCTGTCGAGTGGAGCGAACTTGGACCGGGGAGCGGTTCGTTCGCTCTGGAGCAGCTGCTCGATGATGGTGGATTTCCCTAACCGGGACTCTCCCGCCACTAGAACGTTGTAGTTGATCACATGACGAAGAGAGCGTTGGAGCGAGTTGACGGAACCAAGACGGAGCTGTTTCCGGGATTCGATGAGCGCTGCTGTCTCGACACTGCCTGAATTGTTTGAGTTATCGTCAGCAATGTCGACACAAGGTGCAACAGAACTAAGCCGCATATTTGGATTGACGTTAATAAGTCATTAAAAAGCAAGGCAATGCACACAGATCAGATAATTCCAGTACATTGATTGACAGTTGGCTCATTTATTCAGAAAATATCATTGAATCCATCTTCTTTAAGGAATAATTCATTAGTAATTATAAAATTACCCTTACCGATTTCCTCGTCACTGGAGAAGGCGTCCCGTCGCTCCGACTCTGAGGTACCCGAGATAGCAGAGTTGAAGGAGGAGGTTCGGGAGCGGGAATCGGAGTCAAACTGGACCCTGGGAATTTGTAAATTGGGAATGAAGAACTACAAAAACGCAAGAAAGTCAATTTCTGCGGCACATGTTCGATAATCATATTGACTGCAAAGTTGAAATTATCTCTTGAGTATTTTGCGGAGTAGATTGAGATTGGCCAATCAGAGTTAGAGCGAGGGGTCGGTCGTGCTTTGATCGGTCATCCGTCGTTCACTGCGAGAATGATAGGACAACAAACAGGCAAAACGCGGTTGGTTACCGATGGCCTTTGGCTTTACTTAATTATTCAAAACGTTGCTGTATTCTTAATACGCTGTGAACGAGATATTTTGTCAAGTCAATTAGCAAATACCTAAGCATGGAGACAAAAGATGGCTTTTCTGGCGACTTCCGCGTTTTATCCTCTTCCACTGACCAATTCATTTCACAGAGGCACTCAAATCAAACAATACACGATGCAGATATGCTATTCTACTTCAAAAAGTACAAGATCCGGCTCTCAAAAGATTCTTTACCAAACACTAAACCGCCGGGTATTTTTCAAGAACATGCGAATTACTCTCCCTACTGTAATTTTATTAAATTCGAATAATTCAATAGATAATCTTTTTATGTTCGTGGAAATGTTTGAACAATTACATTAGCCAGGGGCAATCAAGCGGCAAAAGCAGACCGTCCCATACATTGACATATCGTGTACAGTGTACATAATTACACACGAAATAGGCTGAATTTGTTGGTCCGACTTTACTTTTAAGAGGTTTTTTGATATTTGATAATGGAATGTAGCAAGTAGAGAGCCCCGGAAGCGAATTGCGATTGTTGCAAAAATTCTTGGCTCAATCTTAAATTCCTGAATGAATTCTCTAAATCCTTTAGTCTGTTATTGGGAACAGACAATTCCGAGAGTTTTTCATGGCAATGGTCGGTGATTATAACTAAATCCGGTATTATTACATGCTATGATTGATTAAACAGGCATCATAAAACCCATCAGGTTTCAGGAAGTTACCCAGAAAGCAGAAATAACATTCTTCTTCAGGTTTCGACAGCTTCGAGTTTGCCCAATGCCCATACTACGGCATAGCTTTCTTCCCCCCCCATTAAATTCTGTACATTCATCTAAAAGCTGGGGAAACAGCTTAACCCCCCCCCCCCCATTTAATTTGGTACATTTATCTAAAAGGTGGGGAAACAGCTTTCTCCCCCCCATTTAATTCTGTACATTCATATAAAGCTGGGAAACAGCTTTCTTCCCCCCCCCCCCATTTAATTCTGTACATTCATATAAAGTTGGGGAAAAAGCTTTCACCCCCCCCATTTAATTCTGTACATTTATCTAAAGCTGGGGAAACAACTTTCACCCCCCATTTAATTCTTTTCGATTTTCATTAGCTGATATGATAATAATGATAATAGTTTACTGATAATTCCACACCATCCCCCCAAAATATGATGCTTCATAGATTATGGACTATAGAAGCTAGAAAAGGACCTCCAATGCATCATGTAGCATTATAACCCTGTGGTTTCCCTCGTATTGCCACATGAGAATTGGCCAGAAAGCAGGAATAACATGTTTTTTCAGGTTTTGAGGACGTTTGAATAATTATTGGGTTTTATCCCTATAATTAATATAATCTGTTTCAAGTTTTATTGTTTTTGCGACATTACTTAGCTTTCTCTCTCCCCAATTGCTTTTGTTTCAATTATCTAAAAGCTGAAGTCACAGCTCCTCCCCCCCCCTCAATTTTTTTTTCGTTCACGTCTTCTGCACGATGTAGCGTTGAAATCCTGTGGCTTCCCTCGTATCACACATTATAATATGTTCCTATTTTATGATCAGACTCTCGTCACTTAACCCCTTACATCACTTAATCCCCTTCCGTCACTTAACCCCTAACAAGGTGTTCAAAAGACCACGGACTGGGGATCACGGAGAGTATGAGAGAGCCGGACCCAGGAGGAAGTCCTGGGAGTGGGGAAACACAGCAGTCTCCTTCACTTCAAACATTCAACAATAACAAGGTAAGGGGAATAGGTGGGAGTGGGGAAACACAGCAGTCTCCTTCCCTTCAAACATTCAACAATAACACGGTAAGGGGAATAGGTGGAGTGGGGAGACACAGCAATCTCCCTCCCTTCAAACCTTCAACAATAACAAGGTAAGGGGAACAGGGGGAGTGGGGAGACAAAGCAGTCTCCCTCCCTTCAAAACTTCAACAACCACAAGGTAAGAGGAATAGGTGGGAGTGGGGAAACACAGCAGTCTCCATCCCTTCAAACCTTCAACAACCACAAGGTAAGAGGAATAGGTGGGAGTGGGGAAACACAGCAGTCTCCTTCCCTTCAAACATTCAACAATAACAAGGTAAGGGGAACAGGGGGAGTGGGGAGACACAGCAGTCTCCCTCTCTTCAGACATTCAACAACAACAAGGTAAGAGGAACAGGGGAGTGGGGAGACACAGCAGTCTCCTTCCCTTCAAACATTCAACAATAGCAAGGTTAGAAGAACAGGGGGAGTGAGGAAACACAGCAGTCTCCATCCCTTCAAACCTTCAACAATAACAAGGTAAGGGGAACAGGGGGAGTGGGGAGACACAGCAGTCTCCTTCCCTTCAAACATTCAACAATAACAAGGTTAGAGGAACAGGGGGAGTGAGGAAACACAGCAGTCTCCATCCCTTCAAACCTTCAACAATAACAAGGTTAGAGGAACAGGGGGAGTGAGGAAACACAGCAGTCTCCATCCCTTCAAACCTTCAACAATAACAAGGTAAGGGGAGTAGGGGGGAGTGGGGAGACACAGCAGTCTCCTTCCCTTCAAACATTCAACAATAACAAGATAGGGGAACAGGGGGAGTGGGGAAACACAGCAGTCTCCTTCCCTTCAAACATTCAACAATAACAAGGTAAGAGGAACAGGGGGAGTGGGGAGACACAGCAGTCTCCTTCCCTTCAAACCTTCAACAATAACAAGGTAAGGGGAACAGGGGGAGTGGGGATACCCAGCAGTCTCCTTCCCTTCAAACATTCAACAATAACAAGGTTAGAGGAACAGGGGGAGTGAGGAAACACAGCAGTCTCCATCCCTTCAAACCTTCAACAATAACAAGGTAAGGGGAGTAGGGGGGAGTGGGGAGACACAGCAGTGTCCTTCCCTTCAAACATTCAACAATAACAAGGTAAGGGGAACAGGGGGAGTGGGGAAACACAGCAGTCTCCTTCCCTTCAAACATTCAACAATAACAAGGTAAGAGGAACAGGGGGAGTGGGGAGACACAGCAGTCTCCTTCCCTTCAAACCTTCAACAATAACAAGGTAAGGGGAACAGGGGGAGTGGGGATACCCAGCAGTCTCCTTCCCTTCAAACATTCAACAACAACAAGGTAAGGAATAGGGGAGTTACAGCAGTCTCCTTCCCTTCAAACATTCAACAATACCAAGGTTAGAGGAACAGGGGGAGTGGGGAGACACAGCAGTCTCCTTCCCTTCAAACCTTCAACAATAACAAGGTAAGGGGAACAGGGGGAGTGGGGATACACAACAGTCTCCTTCTCTTCAAACATTTAACAACAACAAGGTAAGAGGGCCAGGGGGAGTGGAGAGACACAGCAGTCTTCTTCACTTCAGACGTTCAACAATAACAAGGTAAGGGGAACAGGGGGAGTGGAGAGACACAGCAGTCTCCTTCACTTCAAACATTCAACAATAACAAGGTATTAGGGGAACAGGAGGGTTTCAGTCTGAAATAGTCTGGGAGGTTTCGGGTAACTCCTACTCCTCCCCAAAACTGAAAACACCCACCCCCTCCTTAGGCACCCAACCCTGTTAGAATTTCCCATTTCCTACGATCTTTATCCAATCCCCTCCCAAAGCCTAAAATTTCCTCATCCCTTCCCTGAACTTTTCTCGTCTCTGAGTTAGAAAAATCCTAAGGGATACTCATCTTCACTCCCTTGTTTCCCAGAGTGAGTTCATCTCCCTGCTGCACTGGATAGAAGCGCAGGACTCGCAGAACTCTCTCCACTCCCTCGTTCTCCAGTGTACTCGGGCACTCGATCAGATCAACACTTCGTTCCTACCTCGTGTCCAGGAGGAGATTGATAAGGTCAAACAGTCCCTCCAAGCTCCAGGTTCATAATATTGAAGACTCCTTCTTTATTAAAAACATAAAAAGGCAAACTTGGATATTCCAGTCGGTATGGGACAGAGGCGAAACCACATTCTTGGTCCAGGATTTCATTTTTTTGATCACTTCGACTTGTCTTTTTGTTCGGATCATTTTCGATTGATGGGTGTATGATATGAAAGTCCCCGAATGGACGATGATTCTTCTGTCCAGGTATGAGAGATATCCGGGGACTAGAGGAACGTCTTCACCAACTCCAATCTCTGCTCCTACAAACGGAGCGGATCTGTGAGGAGCAAGCTGCTAATGCCAAGACAATCTGTAGCCAGGTACGTATTCAGTCATCAGATACAAGTCTGTAAGTCTGTAGGTAGGTTTATAAATGACGCAGCTGTATATCAATCATCTTCAGTAATTCAGTTTTAAACATTTTTTTCAAGGCCAAAATGCATGTTATGACGCTGGAATTAGATATTTCAATATCTAATCAATTAGTTTGATGTATTTTCCAGTGTATCGAATATAGTAAATATCTTTCCCTCCTAGGAAGAGAGTTTCATGGTGCAGGGAGACGTTTCAGTGTTAGCTGATCTGCTGATAGCTCACAGAGATCAGCTGAAGAGACTACATTCCAACAACAGAACGATGAATGAGTTTGCCAACAAGTTCTCTGCTGCCAAAGGGGTGAGAAGAACCTTGTTTCCTATGCAATGTTTGCGCATGATTTGCTGCCAAAGGGGTGAGAAGCAGATATTTGCATCCTGCAAAATGTTCTGCATGCGAGAAGCGTTTTTCAGATCCCCTGCGGAGAAGCGCTATTGCGCAATACGCGCCGCGCGTGAAAAATAAGGTAACACGGGGCAAGTAAAGATTAAACCCGCGCGTGAAAGAAACTACTGGAAAACTTCGACTGCGAGACGATTCCGCAACTCATTTGTACAAAAAGCATATGCTAACTGTTAACTGTCCCCCAGGAGCTTTCACAGAACCTGCTGATCAGACTGAACTGGGTTACCCACTGTCAGAAAGCCATCTGGAACTGCGACGGTCGCCTTACCATGGTAATATACAATATGGTACTCATTTGAAATGATTTTTGTACCGGTTGATTTTATTTTGGAGCTAAAGCGGAATCTGTCAAAGATTAGCGCAGTGCCAGCCCAATGAATATCGATTGAAGAATGGTTTTTAAAATTGGTTTAAAGCTCTGAAATTATTAGTCGTTTTCAGGTGTCAGAGAACCTGGTTAGGGTTAAGCGACGGTTCGCTATTCTAGAGCAAATCAACGTGTCACCTACCCTCTACTTCAAGTGCTTGGGTGAGTACAGATACTTCATTGTACAATGCTAAAATGTGAATAACTTTTGGGTTTGCCATAACATTTTAATGAATTTTGCTGCCGTATCGCATGGAAATACGTCCATTTCAAACGTGAGTGAGATCATTATCATTTGTCAAAAGTAGCAAACTTAATTTAATTCGACGAACTTAATCAATGACGTCACTCAGGTGAAGCTGCTCGAAGGAGTAGTTTCAGCAAGTCCTACAAGACCCGGGGACAGCAGATCATTGACAAGGTGGAAGCTGAACGGGAGGCAGAGAGTCAGAAGAGGACGGAGTTTCACGAGCTCCTTCAGGGCCATTTCCTGACAACGTTATTCAGAGGTAAAGGACAGTAGGGACACTTTCTGAAAACACTATTTAGAGGTAAGGGACACTTTCTGACAACACTATTTAGAGGTAAGGACACTTTCTGACACTGCTATTCAGAAGCAAAGACTTTTCCTGACGGCGCTTTTCAGATGAAAAGTAGAATGCTTTTTCTGGGAAAACTAAGCTGTCTGAAGAGTATCAAATACCTCGCCACTAACAGTTGTCAAGAAATTATGACAGAGATTCAAGAATTTCTTCCGCGCATTTCTCGTTTTTGTCATCATGATTTATAATAGTGAACTTATTAAAATAGGAAAGCTGGTCAGAATAAATTACAAAGATTTTTGGAAAATTATCAAATATAGAACGTTTTTCAAGACAGCGATAAATATTATAAATATTTTTCTCCCTTCGGGAAGAAGCTGATCGTTTCTAAGATCAGTTGTCTAGTTTCCATGATATCTCGTTCAATTCTAAGAAGAATAAACATGATATACAGTAAATTGTACATAGGTATTACAAATTGTATCTTCGTGTACAGTGTACACACTATTTCGTCGTAAAATGTTTTTAATCTGTTAGGTTCCTGCTACAGTCTAAAGAGGTCCATCTACATTCTACATTATAGTCCGCGTTTTAGTTCATGTATTCAAGTCCACGAATTGCAGCAATCATCATCGGCTCTTTCTGCAGAGCAAATCATTGAAGATTTACTTTTCCGCAACTTCTTCATCCACCAAATGTTCTTCTTCACTCCTCATCACTGCCTCATCCTCCTCCTCTATTCACCGAGCTCTCCAAGTTTCCTGAGGTAGACACTCCTCTTTGCCTTCATCTTCAATGCCATGAAATCCATGCCACCACACGAATCCTCCACGTCAAAAGCGAAGAAGTCGTCCTGCTCCTCCAGCTCCACATAGCACATCCAGCAGTTGTGTTCGGCGTAATCCCGTGTCTTGATCTTCCCCATGAACGTCTCCCGTTTCTTGTTCCACTTCAGCTCTTTGATGTACTCTATGTCGTCCTCGTCCACTACATCGAGAAGGTACGCCCCCACTTCGCTTCCCATGTCGAGACCCATGCCGTACTTGTGGGCATGCACGTCGCACTCCACTTTTCCCTTCACGTATCCAGTTGGCATGGTCATCACGTTTACTCGCATTTCCTCGACTTCGAATTCCCAAGGGATGTCGGCACATCGGACAGCTAGCTGTTCGCCGTCGAAGCAGGGGGAGTGGTGGGGGTACGGATCAAAGTGGCAGTGGCTATGGTTGGCAACGTTGGAGGCATTTTCATGGCAATGCATCTTCGAAACGGCAAAGTGTGGCATGTCAAAGTCGTAGTAATTCACTCCCTTCTTCTGTCGATCAACGTAGTCGTGGATATCTACTGCAATCCCGTGGTCGTATCCAAAGTGGTGACAGATGGCGTCCACTTCAGCCGGTCCCATGCTGTAATCCCGGCAGATGGTCCCGTATCCCGCGAAATCATCGTACACAACGACCCCATGACTGTCCCCATCCCCTCCGAGGAGATGAAACTCTGCTGGTCGGCTGCTCTGGTTCACCGTCTCCATGATCCAATCTTTGTAATACCATACATCAGTGTTCACGTCGTAGGTGTAGTTGGAAGGGTCGTCGTCTCCCCAGCTGGTCAAACCAAGCAGGATCTTGTTACCTGCGGAAAATAATTCAATGTTTGTTGTAGCAGTGGTGGATTTTCTTTAAAAACAGCAGTTCAGTAGCGTAAAACTCTAATCCTTAACGGTGTTTTTGTATACTGAGTTTTCGAATAAATTCCTTCTTTCCAGTATGCCCTCCAATAGAAGGTTTACGATAAACTCATACATGCATATTTGCTTAACTGACCTCCGAATTCAGTGAAAAGCGGGCCGCCTGAGTCTCCAAACCAGGAGTGTCCGTCCAGGGGTGGCACCCCCGTGCACATCATTCCGGGGTATATGGGGTACCCCCTCTCTGACCAAGTCTCGTTACACGCCGTCTGGTTTGAGACGACGTAATCGTGTTTCTGGAGAACGTCAGCCACCCGGGCACCGTCGTCAGTGCCACCCCAGCCGATCACGGTGATGGGAGTGTCTGGGGAGGAGTGTGGTTACCATGGTGTGGGAGCTGGTTAAGAGGGTGGTTGCTGGTTAAGAGATTGGTAGCTAAAAGGGTCCTAGAGTTTGTCTTTTACTTGACGAGGAAGTCATGTAAAAGACACACTCAATAGGACGCTGTTTATGACAGCGCTAAAAACGGTACTTACCCTGAGCATACAATGAGTTATTCATCGGAAGGTCAATCAGTCCAATCATCCTATCAGTCGTATTCACCGGATCATTCAGGATCACCAGTGCGATATCGTTCTCTATCGTATACCCGTTGTAGTCTGGATGCGGCAGGATGCGACCCACGCTCATCCGCTCACTCATCGCATCCTCGTCGGACAGGTTCCACGCCCCCACGTGGATGTGAAGGCCGGAGGGGTGCGGCACTTCGCCCCAGTCGTCGAAGACACAGTGGGCGGCAGTGATGACGATCCGGGGGTCGATCAGAGCTCCGCCGCAGTAGTGGGAGGCTTCCGACCATTCCAGACTAACCTGAAGTGTGGTTCCGTTCAGTCCGAGCAGCTATTGTGTCAAGTGTTTGGTATCTACAAAGTGTGTTTCTTTACACAACCCCAAAATGAAGTGGACGAAGGTTGTGGTATGCGTAATGGATGGATTGTTTGGGCTATAGGACACTTTTTGGCAGTAGGTAACATTTGTTAAAAGATGCCAAGAATTCTTGTAAATTTATGGTACGTGTTGGGTGTGACACCGGTTATAAAGTGTGACACCAAATGTAGAGTGTGACACCGAATGTAGAGTGTGACACAGGTAATCTTTACCATGAATGGAAATTCTCCCGGTCGAGTGTCGTTTCCGTAGTAAATCTTAGGTGCAGGACCATCCTGAGCCAGCACGGAGCCAATGACCAGCAGCGTTGCTACCAGTGTTCCGTAACCCTGTGAGGGAAGGGAAAGGGTGAGAGTCTCCTTGAAGAAATAAACTGATTTCGGGGAAACATTCTCTGCTCAAGAGTTTTTTCAAACATTCCTCCGAGATAAATATATGCAGAATTGTATGAGGAATATGCATAAATATGCAGAATTATCTGAGGAAGTAGGAACTTACCATTTGGAGCTTATTTGGAGTTCTTTAGCAATAAGATACCTCAAAGATATAAGATTTGAGTCCAACTTACTTAGCAATTGGACTGACAAGTAAAATATCTAGAAACTATTTTCCAAATTAAACTGTAAAGAAAGTTGTTTGTCCTAAATCCACAATGATTGATGATACAGATCGAAACAAATAAAATAAGTCAAAAAGAAAGGCTTAAGGCTTCATGCAAGTCAACTGAATAAACAGCATACCAACAGAAAGCAAAGGAATGACGGTCATATGAAAGGAATAAATCGCTGGAAAAGGAACTACATTCGCATACCAAAGGCAACTCAAGCGATTTGGCAATAAATCAGATAATGTCATAATATATGTGTCCACTATGACGTAAAATTCACTAATGTAATCAATATCAACTGATCAGCAATCAGTGCCAAACGAATCACCAGCATTGAAGAATTTTTGCCCCAAATATATCTGTTTCCTGTCTAAGCTAAGGTGACCACACTATTTTTATCTACAAAACATAATACAAAAGTGGTAAGTACTGTGATTCGATCCTTCCATAAGTCTTTGGTGAGAGATTAGAAGGAACATTTTGTTACGATACCAGTCAATTATAGAATCATGGTAATATCGCACAGCTTCGGCATGTCATCATATAACTTTCCACGAAAATTTCTAATACCGCTTTTGAATATGTGTACTTTTATGGCATCTATGACTCATTTCATTAATGTTCTTTCCTGTTAATGAAGATTCTAGGATTTGCAGATTACATGCCATCATGACCCGGTCAAAACTCAAATTGTTCGATTACTTCTATGACAACGTAATCATACGTAATGGAATAAAATTTTCTGAACTGAAATTTTCCAAAGATAATAAACGAAATAGATCAGTTTGAACTTTGAACTCCTAATGTCATACTTCACGAAATTAATTAAACTATAAAGATAAGACTCTTTGAAGCAGAATATCTGATCTAACAGCACAAAATATCAGCATGCGAACACACACATATTAACCAGCAACAAAGCAAGAAAACCGCCGAATAAGTTCTGTGAGTTTATTCGTTGACTAATCGCACTGAAATTCAGCAGCGTCGCATGCATCTCCGCTGCCAGTCGTGCTTTTTAACCAGCACTCTGCATGATAGTTACGCGCGGCATGTTAAAGTTGGAGACCGGAGAGGAAAGTTCGAAAAGTTGTCCATCCTTGTACGATCATGTGATCAATACAAAATTGTGTTGTACGGGATTGTTTTTAAGAATGCTTGCAATGATCAAAATGAAGGTATTTTAAAGTCAAGTTGAATTAAAAGCACGTGACGATATGTAAAAGATGCAGGTGAATAAATGCAAGCTTTTTGTTTCGTGGATAATGACACTGGATGAATAAATTAATCTTTTAAATTCACTTTTTCTGACAAGTCTATCTAGTATCCATTATTCATGTCAGTGTGTCACTGTGTAAGACAACATGAATTTTGAAATCCATTTCATAGTTTTTCTATAAAGATAGAAATGAAACACCAATTTCAACTTCAGTGATAAACTATGAAGCCATTTCTGTATTGAAATAAATAATATCATGGCCTAATGAAAATCACATTTAAGCAACCATTAGATAAATATTCAATTTAATAATAGATAACCAAATAGTAATGTGAATTATTACAACAACAACTAATCATTCATGAATGTAAATAAAATGATAAAACTTCAAATAAACCAATTCAATTGTTATATTCGGAAATTTGTCCGACTCGGACATCTATCTGATTAGCTGATTTCAGGTAACGGATAAATGTCCATATCGGACAAATGTCCAAGAATCTTCAATTATCACACTCCACAACTTACTTACTCCGTTATGGGGAGTTGCCATCCCTCCTGCGTGACAAGAGGTAGATATTGCCCCAAAAACTTAAGAAAAATACTCCACAATTCACTGACTCCGCTTATAAAACCCCCACCTCCACAAATACAGTTCCTGAAAACGGTAAACCTGCGCCTTCCTCTTGGCCTTGTACTCCTGATCCTTCCCCAGATACTCCTTCCGTTTGGGGTTGTGAGTAACCTTAAACCCCGGACACACCACCACCTTCCTCCCCTCCGCCCGGAGTCGCAGGAAGATATCCCGGTGCTCAGCTATCCGGAGTTCCTCGCTCCAACCCCCCGCATCCCGGATATCCGAGGTTTTAGCCAGGAAGAAGTTGTGAGTCAGGTCACACCGGAAACAGTCCGGGAAGTTCACGACGGGTTCGTGGTTTTTAGCGCAAGCTTTGCGGGAAAGCCACACGTACCATGGCACTTTCTGGCCTTCAGATGATGGCTTGCACGTTGTTGTGTTGAACCGGAAAATCCCCTCGAAGTTTTCGCCGCCGAATGTTGTAGACTTTCCGCCAGCTAACGATGCGTCTGTAGTATCCAGTAGTTCCACCAGGCGGCTGATGTCTGTGTTGTTATCAAATACTGCATCGTCATCAAAAAATCCCGCATACTTGGTTTTAACCATGGCCAAACCCGTATTCCGGCCTTCCGATATGCCCATATTTGCATCCTTACCGACTAAGTAGGTTAAAAGTGGTACACTGGTTAGGTTGGCTATCACACCATCCTCATACTGAATTGCGTCATCCACTACTACCATCGGCAAGTGAAAACCCAGGGTTTTCTTGATGCTGTCGGCCAGTTCCTGCACTAAAGGGGCGCGGCCCCCCGTTTTTACGACAATCGTTACACACTCGGTTAGGTTGGTGCAACGAGTAATTTGGTCGGGAGGCAGGGGTAGGACGGGAGGGGAGCGGTTGTAGGCGAGGGCGGGCATGCCACATCCGGCTGGGTCTTCGGGGGGTGGGTGAAGCAGGGCTTTGCGGTCCTGAGAAGGTAAATAGTGGTCAAAAACCGGTGAATTTGATATAAAAATTTTAACTGATGCCACAGAATTGAAATGGATTATAAATGCTTACTTACAATTTGATAAAATAATTTCTGGTAAGATGTTACCTTTAAAAATGCTTCCTCGTTTTGCAAAATCATTCGAGATAAGATATCATGACATTTTGTCAGTGCCACTCTATTTTCATGCGGTGTAAAACCCTTCTTAAGTGACGCTATTTTCCCATTGAAATTCCAAGGGACGGCTGTAAGACACTGTCCCGTAGTTGTGAGTAGCCTTGTGGTGTTGGATACTTGGAAGAGGAATGAGTTTTGGGGCCCGCATTCCCCTAACATGACCGTCCACTCTCGTGACAGATCCTGGCCAGCACACAAGCCACTGGCAACGTGTTGCAGCCATCCTTGTCGCGTGAATGTGAAACTCTGGGCTGCTCTGGGGTTACACCATCCGGGGACAAGTCTCAGTTCTTTGTTGGGAACTATGCAAAATCCCTTCCATTCATTGATCAGACGGAATTCATCAGTCTTTTCATACGTTTCTGCCCTATATTCAGTCCTTTCTTCCTCATTTTTAGCCCCATAGTTGGTATCTTCAGGTTTAATGCTCTCACCTTCAGTATCAAGTTCAAGCTTGGTATAATCTAACCGAATCTGAATGTTTTTTGGTGCATATTGTTCAGCAGATAATTTCACTGCACTTAGAAGATAATAAGGAGTCGATTTCTCTTGGAGGAGGCATAACAGGACTTGTGCTCCGAAGACTAGGCAGGTCAAAAAAAGAATGGCCCGTTTCCAGCTCAACTTTACATAAGAACGAATCATTTACCCTGTTATTGTGTCATTGGATGAGAAAGGTTTATTTGTTATCTCCAAAATAGATCGAAAATCGAAATCCGTTTCACCAAAGTATAGAAAATATCCAGCTATGAAAATATAATTATAGAAGTATAGAAATGAAAAAGAACTAAAAACAATAAAAGCAATAGCATTTCTAACGAGATTCTGAATCATGAAGAACTAAATATATTTGTCGGAAATTGGATTCAGGATTACTGAACTAACACTTTAAAGACAATAAATAATGATTAAAGGATGAATCAAATGACTAAATTAAAGAAATTTGAAACAATTATAGAAAATGTGTGCTAGAAATGTTAAATTTATAAATCCTGGTTTTGCTCCTTTATAAAATCATATGTCCTTTTTTGTTCACAAAACACATGTGTTTGGTAACTCTAGAGTAACTCCGTCATTATGTCTTAAAGATTATTCTGGGACCTTTAGCTATCTTTTTCTCCAGGACATTTTACCTACATTGAACGACTAACTTTTCGCTGTGTTCATCATTGCCAAATTTTGCCATGATTGATGGAGTGGTTTTACTAATTTTAACGAAAAAGAAAAACAGGACAAGGTGTGGTTGATAATGCAATCTCAGCTGATGGTCGCCACATAGAAGTAGATAGCCCCAAACAAAACTTCTACCCTTCTTCCGATATCAAGTGTGAAGTACACCAATCAAAAGCATTAAAGAAACATTATTAATTATTGATATTGCTATGAATAATAAATACCATATACTAAGTTACTTGTTTCGATGAGATTGATAAAGGGCAGACTGGAATAACACTGACACCGGAGAAGTGGGAACAAATGTGGAAACACAATTTGTAGCCCTCACCCTAACCAACATCCTAAACCTATAACTGTTTAATGGTTCGTAGATGATCCTGGGATGGGAAAGGCACATTTTTGTTTTATTTTTTTTTCTAAACTTGAGAAGTACTACTACACAATTAAGCAAAAGCAACAGTAAACAAGTGGAAACCAAACGCGAAAGTTTACATTTTACAATGTTGAGTATTCGAAGTTTATGAAATCTGATAGTTAGCAAGGGTAAACAAGGCAAATTTATTCCTACTCCCTTCGACTACTATACAATCAAGATAATGATATTCATAACAATGGCGTACGTGTACGCAACAATTTACTCAGAGTCAGTTTTTGAGAACTCGGAAGTACCGCGGAAGCCCCCGACCATTCCACCCTGGAATTCTGTGATACTGCAGAGTTCTCAATAACTGAACCTGGTCGTAAATTTTTCTTAAAACCGTGTACGCCATTGCTATGTAAATCATTATTATGATTGTATAGTAGTCGAAGGAACAAACTTCCGTCGACTTAATGCTCGAAAGCAACTTACTCTCTAAAGACTTTCACCCAACCATCAGACGATTATAAAGCATAATAATTAGCAAAGGCAGCGTGAGCCTCTGTATTATGTAATTTAATAATTTGTACAGTTGTATTTTTCGACCATAATACCATATCTTGATCTCATGCAAGGTATGAAATGTACGATATGTATGAAATGTATAAAATAAAGTGTCTGGAATTTCTTGGTATATGTTTTTATCACAGTTTTTGGCGATAAAACTGTGATATGTGTATTTCTAAATTTCATTCGAGATTCGGATACCAATACTTATCCTTCATACCAGTATCTACTTCAGACCTGACATACCATGCATCATTATGTCAGGTCAGGCATCGTTGACACCAGTAGGTCAGGTTCAGATATCGCTGACACCAGTACGTCGCACCAGGTATCCCTGACACCAGTACGTCAGACCACGTATCCCTGACACCAGTACGTCAGACCAGGTATTCCTGACACCAGTATGTCAGACCAGGTATCTGTGACACCAGTATGTCAGACCAGGTATCCCTGACACCAGTTTGCCAGACCAACGGCGTTTTATCCCGAAATAGTCTTGGCATTGACCAATCAGCAAGCGAGATGACCGTAACTCGCTTGCTGATTGGTCAATATCAAGACGACCAGGTACCGACTGGAGGATTGGTTAAGTCTATGCACTGCCGACAATAATATGCCGTCGTTTTTATCTTATTATTTTTCAATTATTTATCATTTATTGTTTTATCATTTCTGTAACCGTTCTCTTACCTCAGGGCTGGACTCGTTCCCGACTCAGTTCGCTGCGAAGGATTCCCTCTCGTTCGACGAGGAACTGTTTGATGTTTCTGAGGAAGAGATGAAGGAGTTAACCGGCCTTTTTCCTGTCTACGCCCACCACCTACACCCCCAGACATCGAATAAAATGGGTTGTGTGATATTTGTAGAATAACACGCGTTTTTGCTGATTTTGTGGATTTTAATTTGAACTATTCGCGATATAGGTCATCTTTAATCCATGATTAAATGAGCGAGATATAGTTGATTTTCATGCTATTCAACTTAAAATAAAAGTGGAATTTAGAAAATAATTCTAAATTGATTAAATTCTCCAGATGGCTGATTGAGGCGCCTTCAGAAGCAAGTCCTTCGAGTAAGGATCCACACACAAAAGCCGACCACACGTCCAGGTAAAACAATATATTTACACTGATATGAAATCTGCATCTTTAATGCTTTATGAAAATGAAAAAATTCTAAAAGCAGTTTAAAGGCTGATATTCATGATCCTTTCCGTCCAGTTCGTCAGCCCCAGCCAACACTACCGCACCAACAGCATCATCTCCCGGTGAATCCTCTCCTCTTGGCAACGTTCCAGCAGACAACCTCACCGGCAACCTGGCTCAAACCTACAAGGCTTCCTTCTCAGACGAGCTGGCGATCCAACTGGATCGTGTCATGAAGCTGGAGGTGGAGTTGAGCAGCAGCAAGGAGCAGAACAACAGACTCAGCAGTCTGAACAAGGAGCTGGAGAATAGTCTTACTTCAACCCAGGTATTGAGGGATAGATTAAACTGTATCTGGTCAATACTCTGCTGGAATGCTGGTACAAAGCCCCAAAGTGAGCAGAGACTAGGCAGAAACTTAGTTAATAAAACAGACCAGAATATGTTCCAAATCTCAGAGAGGGGTTTAGATACAAACTCCCTGTTCCCACCATTAGAATTATATTTTGACTTCCCTCTTCCCACAGGAAGCGCTGGAAGCTAAACTCCAGGAGTTATCTGAGATCACGCCTCGAGTGGACGAGTTAACCAAGCAGCACGAGGAAGCAACTCAGGAATGTGCCACATTCCAGGGTCTGGCTTGTGAGAAGGATAAGCGGATATCAGCCTTAAAAGCAGAGAACGAGCAGATGAAGATTCAGCAACGAGGTATAACATTTCCTAGGCATTGTTGAGAAGACTGAAAATTCATGGCTGGAAAACCTAACGGAATATTTGAATGTTATATCAGGCAATCTGGGTTTGCGTTTAGAAACACAATTTGTATAAACCAACACTTAACATAAAAGCTGTTCGGACTGTAATCAGTGTACTGTATGCCAGTAACTTTTTTGGTATTAAATTCTAAAAAGCTTTCTTGTTTTCTTTTACACATTCTGATGCTATAAACACACGATCTAATATCAGGATATCTGCTGGATAAGCCTAAGATCGAGGATTTACAGAATCAAGTAAAGTCGCAAGCTAGTGCTATAACCGAGAAGGAGGAAGCCCTCAAGAACTTGCAGGTAATTTCATGCTCGCCTGACGCCGCAACGGTTTATTGACCAGCCGTTTTAAACACGGTTTTTACTAGTTCACTTGAACACATTGGATACCCTTCAAAGATCCGGCCTCATTCGAATCTAGAGAGCCTTGGAAATAGTTCCAATGATCCATTGACTCAATATTTTATGTAATACTGGGGAGGGGGGGGGGAAATTGATAAAACTGGTTGGCATCTAATCAGATTCACCCTATTTAGAAAGCTACAACAAATCACATTTTTAGGCTCTATACAAAATCATATTTTTAGCCTCTGTACAATATATTGTCATTGAATTATAGTCCTCTTGAAAATCGGAGACCTTGATTAAATCATATTATTATTAATGTACGGCAACCTGCGGTCGTCGTAGATCCCCGGTCCCCTAATCTTGTTCCGGTTTTAAAGGTGGGGTTTTGAAGCTGCTCTCGTACAACTATACCCCGCACACGAGAAATAGGCGGTTTAACGTCATCAACTCACTACATCATTACATGATAATGACGTCATCGTACCCGCCTACTTCTCGTGGACGGCGTTTAAATTCGATTTGCTTGATACTTGGTTGATTTGTTTGTGTTTTATACTTTTCGATTGTTGTTTCTCGTCCTCGGTCTTCACTCTTTTTGCGTTGACAAAACATGTACATTATAACAATGAGGGTAGACAGTTCACCGAATAGATTTTCTGATCACGTCACCTCCAATCAACCAGTGAACCAGTTAACTTCACCAGTTTCCACGGAATCTAAACAACCAGTGAACCAGTTAACTTCACCAGTTTCCACGGAATCTAAACAACCAGTGAACCAGTTAACTTCACCAGTTTCGACAGAATCTAAACAACCAGTGAACCAATTAACTTCACCAGTTTCGACAGAATCTAAACAACCAGTGAACCAGTTAACTTCACCAGTTTCCACGGAATCTAAACAACCAGTGAACCAATTAACTTCACCAGTTTCGAAGGAATCTAAACAACCAGTGAACCACTTAACTTCACCAGTTTCGACTGAATCTAAACAACCAGTGAACCAGTTAACTTCACCAGTTTCCACGGAATCTAAACAACCAGTAAACCAGTTGACCTTACAAGATTCATCTGCTGCTAAACAACCAGCACGTAAAACCGTTTATTATCAACTTGGTGTAAAACGCCTTCGGCCGGACGTGCAATGCTCATATTGTGGTTCTATAATTAAACAGACTGCGAAAGGGAAACATGAACGTAGATATGATCACAGGTTTGGAAATATTGGGGAAATTATTCGATTGTCACACTGAATTTGATTTATATTAAATCCTGGACTAAAGACATATTTGAGATACTTGAGATTATTCGTTTAGCTTCTACTGCGTCATCGTTATTCCAGATTTTTGTGGTATTGCTAGATTAGTTTTAGTTAAAAAGTGAGAAATCATGTACATGGTCAAAAATTTGTATTTCAGGGGGCAAAGAATTAGATGGACTGTACTTCCAAACCACTCACGCGATCCTAGATTACCCTCCCGAGACAAAGTCCAGTTTCAGAGATCTGGCTATGAAAACATGTCAGTTGTCTCCACCTCCAAACAACCAGTAAACCATTTAACTGCACCAGTTTCATCTGAATCCAAACGACCAGTCAACCAGCTTACTGCACCAGTTTCATCTGAATCCAAACAACCAGTCAACCAGCTAACTGCACCAGTTTCATCTGAATTCAATCAACCGGTGAACCAGTTAACCTCTCCAGTTTCCACTGAATCCAATCAACCAATGAACCAATTAACTTCTCCAGTTTCCACTGAATCCAATCAACCAATGAACCAGTTAACTTCTCCAGTTTCCACTGAATCCAATCAACCAATGAACCAATCTTCTGCACCGGTTTTTTCTTCATCCAGCGTTTCTTCATTGGCTAGACCCGCTAAACGTATTGTAAAACGTATTCGCGGCAAAGTGCAATGTTCATTTTGTGGTTCTGTTATTATAGAGACAGGGAAGAGGAAACATGAACGAAGGAATGATCACAGGTAAGGAAATTCTAGTGAAATTATGCAGTAGTACAGAATATTTATGTGATTTTCAAATTTGATGAAAATTTTGAAACTAATTATTCAATGAAAGAACGGGTTATTTTGTGGACACATAATTTTATTCATAAATTTTACATGCAAAATTTATAGAAAAAATCAAAATTCGTATAAATATTTTATAAATATTCTGTATTTAATTAAGAGTGATATTAAATCCCGGAGTAAAAAGTGATATTAAATCCCATTGTTGCTTGATTATTCTTTAGAGGTATGCAACCATGGAGTATTCCAAGAATTTTGTATTTCAGGGGGAAAAGCATCACGTGGACAGTATTTCCGCTGCGCTTATACCCATGGCGCGCTAATTTTCAGAAACGCTCTGACACATCGAATCAGTTTTCCTACTATGAATACATGCCAGTTTACACTGCTTCAAAGCAACCAGTGGCCCAGTTGAAGTCATCACCAGTGATCCAGCCACCAGTGATCCAGTCCTCTGTACCAGTTTCTTCTGCTTCCAAACATGCAGTGACCCAGTTAACTTTAAATCGACCAGTGTCCCAGTTGAAATTGAATAATTTAACTTCACCAGTTTCCACTTCTTCAAAGCAACCAGCGACCCAGTTAACTTCACCAGTTACCACTTCTCCCCATCAACAAGTGATCCAGTTAACTTCACCAGTTAAGTCTGCTTCCAAGCAACCAGTGAACCATATAACTCCGCCAGTTTCCATGGAATACATGCCACCAGTGAAACAGTTGACTCCACCAGTTTCTACTGAATCCAAACAACCAGTGAAACAGTTAACTCTACCAGTTTCCTCTGAATCCAAGCCACCAGTGGACCAGTTGACTTCACCAGTTTCCTCTGAATCCAAGCCACCAGTGGACCAGTTGACTTCACCAGTTTCCTCTGAATCCAAGCCACCTGTGGACCAGTTGACTTCACCAGTTTCCTCTGAATCCAAGCCACCAGTAGACCATTTGACTTCACCAGGTTCCTCTGAATCCAAGCCACCTGTGGACCAGTTGACTTCACCAGTTTCCTCTGAATCCAAGCCACCAGTGGACCAGTTGACTTCACCAGTTTCCTCTGAATCCAATCAACCAGTGAAGCAGTTAACTCTGCCAGTTTCCTCTGAATCCAAGCCACCAGTGGGCCAGTTGACTTCACCAGTTTCCTCTGAATCCAAGCCACCAGTAGACCAGTTAACTACACAAGTTTTCTCTAAATCCAATCAACCAGTGAAGCAGTCTTCCGCACCAGTTTTTTCTCCTCCTAGAGTTTCTCTGATGGATAAAACCGTTAAAAATAAATCTGGTGTAAAACGTTTTCGCCGCGATGTGCAATGTTCGTATTGTGGGATGATCATTAAGGAGACTGGGAAAGGAAGGCATGAGCGACGGAAGAGCCACAGGTATGGAAATTATTAATTGAGGCTTGTTCAAAGTGTATTTGTATTACGAAGGTTTCCTGACTTTCGGGTAATTTTACGTAAGCGTTATGCGATGATGATTTGAGTCAGAGATCGTGGGCCTCAGTATTTGACAATGTATTACGAAGGTAATTAATGATAGGGTTATTTACCACTGAAGCTCTGAATAATATTCACTTTCAAATAATATGGCGGCACAATAGACTTTCAAATTTCAGAGGGCAAAGAATCACGTGGATGGCACTTGATACCCAGAATTATGTAAATTTTATAATGCAACCAGCCTCCAATCAACCAGTGAACCAGTTAACCTCACCAGTGTTTTCTGCTTCCAAACAACCAGTGAAGCAGTTAACTCCACAAGTTTCCTCTGAATCCAAGCAACCTGTGAACCAGTTGAATCCACCAGTTTCCTCTGAATCCAAGCAACCTGTGAACCAGTTGAATCCACCAGTTTCCTCTGAATCCAAGCAACCTGTGAACCAGTTGAATCCACCAGTTTCCTCTGAATCCGAACAACCAGTGACTCATTCCTCTTCACCAGTTTCACATCCTCCCAGAGTTTCTTTATTAGATAAAACCTTTAAATTTGGTGTAAAAGATTTTCGCCGCGATGTGCAATGTTCGTATTGCGGGATGGTCATTAAGGAGACTGCGAAAGTAAAACACGTGCTACAGAAGAGCCACAGGTACGGACATCATGAAGTCTTGTTCTTGAGTGTATTTGTATTATGGTTACGAATGTCTTACTGAGTTATGCATGAAAATATTTCCACGGGGACGATTCTTATAGTTCTGATTAGGCATAGTGGTTTTTGAATTTGGTGCAAAGGATGGTATAATATGAGTGAACCAAATACTTTGAATTTCAGAGGGCAAAGAATCACTTGGACGATACTTGATGACCAGAGTTGTGTGAGTTTCATATCATATCGACCCATGTTTAACAAATGTCTGGTCTGCGCTGTGCCGATCTATAAAATACATAGACACGCGCCTATCGGGTCCATTTTGGGATACTGCCCGAGGGCGTAAGCCCGAGGGATGTATCCGGTTTTGGCCCGAGCCCGTAGGGCGAGGGTCTAAACCAATATGGACCCGATCAGGCAAGTGTCTATATATTATAGAACCGCATGAAAACGTCAGAGGGTTCTATAAGTATAAGCAAAGGTTTTACTTCACTTTTTACTGATGATTAAAATCATGTCATGCCCTCATCATCTTCACTCTGAATATCTCCGTGAGAGGTCCCTATCACTAACAGGGGACCCTATCAAGTTAACATAGGACCCTATCACTAACAGGGACCCTATCAAGTTAACAGAGGTCCCTATCACTAACAGGGGACCCTATCAAGTTAACATAGGACCCTATCACTAACAGGGGACCCTATCAAGTTAACATAGGACCCTATCACTAACAGGGGACCCTATCAAGTTAACATAGGACCCTATCACTAACAGGGACCCTCAATTAACTGAGGTCCCTATCACTAACAGGGGACCCTATCAAGTTAACAGAGTCCCTATCACTAACAGGGGACCCAAGTTAACATAGGACCCTATCACTAACAGGGGACCCTATCAAGTTAACAGAGGTCCCTATCACTAACAGGGGATCTCTATCAAGTTAACATAGACCCTATCACTAACAGGGGACCCTATCAATTTAACAGAGGTCCCTATCACTAACAGGGACCCTATCAAGTAAACTGAGGTCCTTATCACTAACAGGGGACCTATGGGCAAACAGAGGTCCCTATCACTAACAGGGGACTATCAATTAACAACAGGACCTATCATAACAGGGGACCCTATCAAGTTAACAGATCCTATCACTAACAGGGGACCCTATCATTAACAGAGGTCCCTATCACTAACAGGGACCCTATCAAGTTAACAGAGTCCCTATCACAGGGACCCTATCATTAACAGAGGTCCCATCACCAATACAAGTCCTCACTAACAGGGGGGGAAAATTTTCCCTTTCCCTGACAATTTGGTGAGTTTTTATTCATGGATTTTTTGCATCATTATAAAAAGATTGCAATGCACCCCCAAAAGACATGATCATATAATTACCTTATCGGACCTCATTATAAATTATCGTGGATACTACTTCAAAGAAATTATAATCGGCAAATGGCCAAATGGGTACTTTAGTGCAAGCCGTAATTGACCGCAAATGAACGCAATTGGGCGCAATTTAGCGCAAATGGTCTCAAATATTTGCGCTCATTTGCGCTCCAGACCCATAAAAATTGCTGGCCGCAAATGAACGCAAAATTTTGTGCTCCTTTTTTACCCAGTATTGTTCATTTGCGCTCCTTTGCGCCCATTTTGCGCTCAGAGTCCTAATTCAGTCAATAACTTTCTTTCTCAGGTTGGTGATTCACACAGCTCATCTGATGAAGAAGATCCTGAATGGGCACCAAACCCCAGAGACAAGCATCTTGAGTTCCACCCACTAGTTCGGAATCGAGGTTCAAACTTTGCCTATAAACCTATATATAGTCATAGAGCTGCAGTTCTTCATTTTAAATGTCGTAAGAATTTAATTTGGTACCTTTTGTTTCAGTTGCATGCGAGGATAAAGATGAAGCCTTTAATCGAAGATGGGCCCGGACATGTTGTTGAGTCTCTGAAGTTGAATGCTGAGGTACAGCTCAGCCCGAAAGCAAGGAAGGCTGTTATGAAGAAGATCGAGAACAACAGCTACTTCGGTCACCCAGAAGCAGTGATCGTAGCTAGCCTAGGTAAGCATATACTGATATAAATAACTTGCTTGTTTTAAAGTTTAAGGTAGGTATAGGTAGGTATAGGATGTCCGTTCCCCAACCCTAACCCAAACCTTAACTTTTGGGCAATGACCACATTGCAAAATCGCCGACTCGGCACGATCGGCCCCGTCCGGGGCCGTTATGCGCTGATCGGCGCCGATCGGCGACAATTACCGATCGGCGCCGACGACCACCGATAGAAAAATGGTATTTTCCATCGGCGCCGATCGGCATCGATCAGCGCTGATCGGCGCTGAGACCAAATCCTACTTATGGAAATCGCCGATTCAGGGCCGATTTTCGTAACCAATCGCGCTTTAAGGCGCCAAAAATGAATATTTTTCAATTTAGGTACCTACCTTTCTATTTTCTGCCTTCCATTTTGTCGTAAGAAATTCATATAATCATTACGATGCAGCTGATCCGGATCCGGCAGTGAGAGCTAAAGGAGTAGATCTCTGCAAGGAAATTGTGAGGCACGAGCAGAAGGGGGATGAACCGACCCTTCAGGAGAACAGGGAAGCCCAGAGTTTTCTGCAAGCCCTACATCAACGTGTATGCTAAGAGCATATTCGAGCTCCCAGTGTACAACACAGAGGTGGCTGACAATGACAGAGTCCGAAGGGAGAAGTCCTTTAAGTCTTACGAACGGTTCGACTTTGCTTCAAAACTAACTGTGGTAAGTTGCGATAAGTAACGAATAATACTAAGAACTAAATAAAAATTGATGTGCAAATGCAATTGAGCGCAAAAATAAGGAAATTTTTTCAAAAAATTTTGCAAATGAAAGCAATTAATGGACGCAAGATTTCCTTAAAATGAACGGAGATGATCGCAATAGGTACTGAGCGGTGATTGTGCGCTTATCAGAATCTTCATTCCAGCATCACTAAAAGCTACCCATCTGCCAATATAATGCCGTGAATAAATTCAGAATAATCTCGGAATATGTATTTAATTTCAAATCTGAACTTTTTGCAGCTGAAGAGCAATGGGCTGCTGTGACTATTCCCATGATAATCCGGGAAGATCACAACAACTTGTGCCTGAGCAGTTTGACAGATTTCTGAGAAGCCTTTGGAAACTGCTTACCCTTGTCACCAGCAAGCAGTCGAGAGGGCAGTCGCACTCATGACAGAGGCCAAACGGAAGTGTGCCAGCGACACCGGAAAGTCTGGACACATGGTCATTGTTTCAGAAGAGAGGAAAAGGGACCCAATGAGATCAAAAAAGAGAAAAACAGAAGACTGATCGCTATCGTTTTAGTACCTTATACGTTTTTATTTGTGATTAAAATTAAATAAGTGCTAATTATCTATTTAATTGACAAAATTGCACACTTATAGTGATACGCATCATTATATTTTAATTCATCATTTTAAATGTATACTTATTTTTATGACTGCTGACAGCTGATAGTTCGCTTTTACAATTCTATTTTAACGTGACGGTATTTAGAGTATCATTATGAACATGATTAAGAGATTGATATTAATATTATGTTATTAAATATTATTATTGACCGTATTTGAAGAATTATTTTAGAAATTTCGTATCTCGTTTTTTCAACCGAACTAAAATAGGAGCTATTTTCTCGGACGAGAAGCTTGCGGGATGGTACATTGATTGTATGTGCGTGTATAACATCACAGCTTAATAGTCACACACGAAACTAACACGGTTTAATCTCATCGACGTGACACTTTACGCTATGATAATGACGCAACATCTCATTCGCTTATTTACCTACATGTACATATTCGATATTACATCATCGCACACACAGATATATAGGGGAAGATCAGTGACATGATGCAATTAGACCCTTTCATTGCATTACTATACCCCAACACGCTGATATTAAACAAACAACACTCACTCTCCGAAGTGGATGTGGGACAGGCACTTAATTAGATTGAATATCCGCATAACAGCTCAGTGGGAAGTGAATACGAATGTGATCAGACGCGAGTATCTAATTAGGGGGCGCGCGCGGAGTAACAAATTAATTGAATGAGTGTCGTCACGTGGGTGTCAGGTGAGGTAGTGTCACGTGACCAATTCATGGGAGGAGAGGTGTCACGTGGGTTCATTTTCAAATCCAAATATCTCATGCTAGGAATGAACTACAGCGAAAAGACTTAGCTTGTCGGAATCAGCACGATCTCCTCTATCAGATGAGCTTGGTATATCAAAAATTCATGATTCAGTGGGAGCCTCTAGAATGACATTTTCATGTACGCCGCGCACCCCAACGAGTGCACAGTGTTCGCTGGGGAAAAGAGCAAGGAACTACGCTGCGCGCGCGTAAACTAGGGATCTAGATCTGGTAAGGGCAACTCTATCTTTGCCCTAACCAGCGCCTTGCCCTAACCAGGACCCTGGTTGCGCGCACGGAGTGCGCGTCGCCCCTGGTTAGGGGAACCAGCGCCCTGTTCTGCGCGCGCGTAAGCACCTGGTTAGGTGCAGTGAACTCTATCTAGATCCCTAGGTTTACCTGCGTGGTATTATAGCTAGCTTGCTAGTAGTTCACTAGTTCCTTCATCCTTGCTCGTTTCGTGACGCCCCTGGGTTGGGTTGTCAGGCGTTGCCTGACCCCCTCGCGCGCGCGCCGCGACTCGCAAATTGCGCGGTTCCTCAGAACAGGGAAGCGCCGTGCGCGTACACACACCTATGCGGGCTTATGAAACTCGCAAAGTAGTCTTAGTAAAATGGCCACAGTCGGTTTAATCAACCAGGCCGGTGGCAGCCATGCTGAGCATGGAGACTATCCCTAGTACACTAGGCGAAGGGTGTGAACTCCTGGGTGGTTTTTTAGGCCACCCGACTGCCGGAGATATCCTGGGCTGAGAGTAGCCCACCCGTCCAGGACCTCACTGGACCAGTAGGCTACCAACGCCCCTGGCTTCAAACAGACTGCAAAGCAAGTCAATGCTTGCCTGCAGATTAAGTCGGAGATCAGCCGGAGGTGGCTATGTACCACCTCCTTTCGTCTGACTGAGCCACAGGGAGGTCTGACCCAACCAGACTGTGTAAATAATATTCCCATGAAACTCGCAAATAAATTTAAAATTTCAAATAATGAGTCTGACGACGTCAAACAATGTGGTGAGTCTCCCATATAAACGGGAGCCTTCATTGCATTATCTATGACTTAGTCTTCGTCTTAGTAAAACGGCCACAGTCGGTTTAATCAACCAGGCCAGTGGCAGCCATGCTGAGCATGGAGACTATCCCTAGTACACACAATAGGCCAATTTCGCGATGCGCGGCACTAGGCAGATTTTGCGATGCGCGTCAATTTGGAAAGTGCCTCCTGTTCAGCGACACTCCACACTGTGTTAATATCAGTTGATACCCTTGAAGTGCGGTTATTCTAGTTGGGTTAAGGCTGTAGATTTTCACAGTGTGCTTTATTTTCCAAAATGACAACATTTGACATGATTTTTAGGTCACCGAAGTTGGTCAATTTGCCATGTCTATAACTTTTGATCTCCAACACTTCTCTTCCCAAAATTTTCACCCCCTTACACTTTAGCCTCTTGCCAACCACGTCCAATCGATCAAATACCGCGGAAAAGCGCGGAAATTGGTCCTATAGGCCATCAAAGATGGACAGGTACTTGAAAAATGGCACGCGTACCACCCAGGAGTTCACACCCTTCGCCTAGTGTACATACACTAGGCGAAGGGTGTGAACTCCTGGGTGGTTTTTTAGGCCACCCGACTGCCGGAGATATCCTGGGCTGAGAGTAGCTTACCCGTCCAGGACCTCACTGGACCAGTAAGCTACCAACACCCGGTGGCTTCAAACAGACTGAGAAACAAGTCAGTGCTTGCCTGCAGATTAAGTCGGAGATCAGCCGGAGGTGGCTATGTACCACCTCCCTTCGTCTGACTGAGCCACAGGGAGGTCTGACCCAACCAGACTGTGTAAATAATATTCCCATTAATTGGAGTTATGCTGGGATCAATGGGCAAAGCCCAGCTATGGGGTACTACCTGGAAAAGAAGAGAGGGAACTGATTGTTAGTTTTGGTGATGTTTTTGGTGTTGTATTATTGTTCATTAATCATAGTAATGTTGCTAAATCAGATTTATTGAGAGGGGACATCCTTTCAAAATGGGCTGCAGTTTATAGTATTTATTTCTATGGGTCTAGATGCACAGAAATTTGTTGCTTGACGGAAGTGGTGAGGTAATGAGACTTAGCTGGTTTGAAGTACGGAGTACCCAGCAGGTGAGGGTGATGAAAGTGGGAGATATAACGAAATAAAATGTTTTTGAATTAAAAAGAAATCTTTCTTCAAGACATCAATCTGCAAGACTTTTCTCCAACTCCGTACTTGAACACCAACATGATCCCTTTCGGTAATCCAATGTGGAGAGCAGCAGGATCCAAGTGAGTCACACCAAGATGAGTGGTGTGCAGGCATCTTCAGTCCAATACCTACCTCAGCTTTGGGGGTGTTTAAATTGCGAGAGCTTTTTATGAGGTAGGCCCCCAGCAGTCACCTCCTGGTACCAGGGTATAGCATCGTCAAGTGCAGTGACAACCTGCCTGAATGAAACTGAAACTTGCTCTTTGGTCTTGTTTGTACCCAAGCATCAAGAAATTAAGCAAAACACTTAGTGAAGAGAAGTAGAGACCGTGATGGATCCGGGTTATTTGTGTCCTTTTACGCTGCAATATTAATAAAATTAATGAGAAGTGGCATGCATCCTGATCCAATACTTCATCTTGAGAGATGCTTCTCCTGAAAATCAGGGTTAAAACATTTTTGAATTAAAAGAAATCTTTCTTCAAGACATCAATCTGCAAGACTTTTCTCCAACTCCGTACTTTGAACACCAACATGATCCCTTTCGGTAATCCAATGTGGAGAGCAGCAGGATCCAAGTGAGTCACACCAAGATGAGTGGTGTGCAGGCATCTTCAGTCCAATACCTACCTCAGCTGGGTGTTTAAATTGCGAGAGCTTTTTATGAGGTAGGCCCCCAGCAGTCACCCCTGGTACCAGGGTATAGCACCGTCAAGTGCAGTGACCACCTGCCTGAATGAAACTGAAACTTGCTCTTTGGTCTTTGTTTGTACCCAAGCATCAAGAAATTAAGCAAAACACTTAGTGAAGAGAAGTAGAGGACCGGTGGATGGATCCGGGTTATTTGTGTCCTTTACGTTGCACATTAATAAAATTAATGAGAAGTGGCATGCATCCTGATCCAATACTTCATCTTGAGAGATGCTTCTCCTGAAAATCAGGGTTAAAACATTTTTTGAATTAAAAGAAATCTTTCTTCAAGACATCAATCTGCAAGACTTTTCTCCAACTCCGTACTTGAACACCAACATGATCCCTTGAGGTAATCCAATGTGGAGAGCAGCAGGATCCAAGTGAGTCACACCAAGATGAGTGATTGAGTGGTGTGCAGGCATCTTCAGTCCAATACCTACCTCAGCTTTCGGGGTGTTTAAATTGTGAGAGCTTTTTATGAGGTAGGCCCCCCAGCAGTCACCCCTGGTACCAGGGTATAGCACCGTCAAGTGCAGTGACCACCTGCCTGAATGAAACTGAAATTTGCTGTTTGGTCTTTGTTTGTACTCCAAGCATCAAGAAATTAAGCAATACACTTAGTGAAGAGAAGTAGAGGACCGGTGGATGGATCCGGGTTATTTGTGTCCTTTACGTTGCACATTAATAAAATTAATGAGAAGTGGCATGCATCCTGATCCAATACTTCATCTTGAGAGATGCTTCTCCTGAAAATCAGGGTTAAAACATTTTTTGAATTAAAAAGAAATCTTTCTTCAAGACATCAATCTGCAAGACTTTTCTCCAACTCCGTACTTGAACACCAACATGATCCCTTTCGGTAATCCAATGTGGAGAGCAGCAGGATCCAAGTGAGTCACACCAAGATGAGTGGTGTGCAGGCATCTTCAGTCCAATACCTACCTCAGCTGGGGTGTTTAAATTGCGAGAGCTTTTTATGAGGTAGGCCCCCAGCAGTCACCTCCTGGTACCAGGGTATAGCACCGTCAAGTGCAGTGACCACCTGCCTGAATGAAACTGAAACTTGCTCTTTGTTTGTACTCCAAGCATCAAGAAATTAAGCAAAACACTTAGTGAAGAGAAGTAGAGGACCGGTGGATGGATCCGGGTTATTTGTGTCCTTTACGTTGCAATATTAATAAAATTAATGAGAAGTGGCATGCATCCTGATCCAATACTTCATCTTGAGAGATGCTTCTCCTGAAAATCAGGGTTAAAACATTTTTGAATTAAAAGAAATCTTTCTTCAAGACATCAATCTGCAAGACTTTTCTCCAACTCCGTACTTGAACACCAACATGATCCCTTTCGGTAATCCAATGTGGAGAGCAGCAGGATCCAAGTGAGTCACACCAAGATGAGTGGTGTGCAGGCATCTTCAGTCCAATACCTACCTCAGCTTTCGGGGTGTTTAAATTGCGAGAGCTTTTTATGAGGTAGGCCCCCCAGCAGTCACCCCCTGGTACCAGGGTATAGCACCGTCAAGTGCAGTGACCACCTGCCTGAATGAAACTGAAACTTGCTCTTTGGTCTTTGTTTGTACTCCAAGCATCAAGAAATTAAGCAAAACACTTAGTGAAGAGAAGTAGAGGACCGGTGGATGGATCCGGGTTATTTGTGTCCTTTTACGTTGCACATTAATAAAATTAATGAGAAGTGGCATGCATCCTGATCCAATACTTCATCTTGAGAGATGCTTCTCCTGAAAATCAGGGTTAAAACATTTTTGAATTAAAAAGAAATCTTTCTTCAAGACATCAATCTGCAAGACTTTTCTCCAACTCCGTACTTGAACACCAACATGATCCCTTTCGGTAATCCAATGTGGAGAGCAGCAGGATCCAAGTGAGTCACACCAAGATGAGTGGTGTGCAGGCATCTTCAGTCCAATACCTACCTCAGCTTTCGGGGTGTTTAAATTGCGAGAGCTTTTTATGAGGTAGGCCCCCCAGCAGTCACCCCCTGGTACCAGGGTATAGCACCGTCAAGTGCAGTGACCACCTGCCTGAATGAAACTGAAACTTGCTCTTTGGTCTTTGTTTGTACCCAAGCATCAAGAAATTAAGCAAAACACTTAGTGAAGAGAAGTAGAGGACCGGTGGATGGATCCGGTTATTTGTGTCCTTTTACGTTGCACATTAATAAAATTAATGAGAAGTGGCATGCATCCTGATCCAATACTTCATCTTGAGAGATGCTTCTCCTGAAAATCAGGGTTAAAACATTTTGAATTAAAAGAAATCTTTCTTCAATACATTAATCTGCAAGACTTTTTCTCCAACTCCGTACTTGAACACCAACATGATCCCTTTCGGTAATCCAATGTGGAGAGCAGCAGGATCCAAGTGAGTCACACCAAGATGAGTGGTGTGCAGGCATCTTCAGTCCAATACCTACCTCAGCTTTCGGGGTGTTTAAATTGCGAGAGCTTTTTATGAGGTAGGCCCCCCAGCAGTCACCCCCTGGTACCAGGGTATAGCACCGTCAAGTGCAGTGACCACCTGCCTGAATGAAACTGAAACTTGCTCTTTGGTCTTTGTTTGTACTCCAAGCATCAAGAAATTAAGCAAAACACTTAGTGAAGAGAAGTAGAGGACCGGTGGATGGATCCGGGTTATTTGTGTCCTTTTACGTTGCACATTAATAAAATTAATGAGAAGTGGCATGCATCCTGATCCAATACTTCATCTTGAGAGATGCTTCTCCTGAAAATCAGGGTTAAAACATTTTTGAATTAAAAAGAAATCTTTCTTCAAGACATCAATCTGCAAGACTTTTCTCCAACTCCGTACTTGAACACCAACATGATCCCTTTCGGTAATCCAATGTGGAGAGCAGCAGGATCCAAGTGAGTCACACCAAGATGAGTGGTGTGCAGGCATCTTCAGTCCAATACCTACCTCAGCTTTCGGGGTGTTTAAATTGCGAGAGCTTTTTATGAGGTAGGCCCCCCAGCAGTCACCCCCTGGTACCAGGGTATAGCACCGTCAAGTTTACTTATTGGATATAATATGGGAGAGCTGGATAATGGGCTAATTTTTATAGCAGTAAGAGGGTTGATAATGCAGGGGTCGCCAATGTAACTGCTGATTCCAGAATGATACAAAATTTATTTCATGATGGTGCTGAGGGAACTGAACTTTAACAAGTTGTATGAGGAGAAAAATTTTATCAGGGCTTCTTGAGTGGCCTTTGAGAGTTTGAGGGAGGAAGCCATACTGGTTGTTTTGTAGTACAAAGTGAGAACTAACAACTGGGCTGCACCCACGTTGTTACAATATATAAATATAATATGTACCTAGGGGTATTAATTCTTTTGAGGACAGCTTGTGTACCTGAATTATAATGAATTAAGGAAAGAGATAAAAAGAATAGAATAGATAAAGAAAGAAGGGGCTAGGGTGGTTATAATGTAAAATCAAAAGTTGATATACGTTATTGGTTGGATAGTGAAGTTATGATACTTAGCTGGTGAGTGGTACTAGAGCATACCCAGCAGGTGGAAGGTGTGGATGATACCAACTGCATGGGGAAGTGCAGTTGGCACACTCGGGAGGGGGAGGTGCGTGAAGCCCCAACTGGAAAGAACCAGGTCCCTGCCCCACATTATCTATGACAATGATGTCTCTCAGAAAAATATAATTAAGCATACCTAGCGCTTTAAGGACTAGGGTTAGGGTCATGATTAGGGTCAGGATTTGTTAGGGTTACGGTTAGGATTGAGGTTAGGGTTTTTCTTTAGGGCTATGGATAGGTTTACGATACAGAAAAATTGACGTTTAGGTCTGTGACGTCACTCAGAGCCGTTTATATGGGAGACATACCGACAATGCACTCCCATCAAATTATTTTCCATAAACGCACCTAGCTTAGTAAATGAAGGATAGCGAATGAGCTGGGAACGGCAAGCGCAATGTGAGACTGAGCAGCGCGTCGACCAGAAGGGTCCGTTAACGACAGAAAATTTCAATTTTAAAAATTTATTAAATCTTGTCGTTGCCTGACCCCCTGTGCGGCGCTAAAACATGCGTTGGAAAAGTCACCTGGGTGGAATTAAATGTTCAATTATACGTTCCTTTTCTATGGTGATGGTTAAATACCACTATCCTTATGTTTTTATGATCAAATAAAGTGTCTGAAATAAATTCAAATAGTAGTACCCCACACTCTAGAAGTGTTCGACATTGTTGAACTTATATCACATGGCAATTGTTCTACATGAGGCGTCTGCATAGACTTAGGTTGATCGAAAATCAGGTTTAATGTAAAAACACGCACAAATGTTGCTACGAATATTTTTTCTTCTTAATTCTTTATGCATCAGTTAGAAAACTAAATTCTTCAGAAACAAATGGAACCGGATTTTTGATTCAGACCTGCAAAAAATTTAGAGCCCATTTTACTCATATTTTTGCCAAATCTTTGGCCCAAATGGGCTAAAAAAGTTTTAGAGGCCTAAATCAAAAATCTGGCTCTATTGGTTTCTGAGGAATTTCGTTTTCTAACTGATGCAAAACAATTCATGAAAAAATATTATTTGTAGCAACATTTGTGTGCGTTTTTACATTAAACCTGATTTTCGATCAACCTAAGTCTATGCAGACGCCTTATAATATTACTCCTACTGTAGTAAATGCCATAGTTTGAATAATTTAATTTATTAATTCTCAAGTATTTAGTTTTATGCATGCTCATGGTAAAGTTTTTAACTTTTTATAATTTCATAAGTTTGTGAGTTCCATAATGAATCTGGTACTTTTGTTAGGCGCCCGTAACGTTCGTCGGTCAATCAAATGGAATTGGTCAATCGATCAACTCCATTGGAACGAATGATGTGTTTTACTGGTCCCTAATGACTCGAATCGTGTTTGAATTAGCAATATTTTGATGTTTCCCTATAGTACAGTCAAATCTGGCCGAAAATGGCCCAAAATCGGAACAAATTCTACACCAAGCGATTTTGACTGTTTTCTATAGTTTTTTGCCCAAAAAATCGATCTAGCAACTTTCCGAGACTTTCCGGGGTGGGGAAAGTGCCGAAAAATCGATTTTTAGTTGAGGCGCAGCCGACTGACCAGTGAAAATTCGTAATTTGCCCCAGGAAGGTCGTAGAGACTTCGTTTTAGGCTCAAAAGAAGCGCAATGGCCATGTTTATATACGACTTGTTAATAAACATATGCCCAAAAATGCTCAGGAACAGAGTTATGTGCGAAAAACTGTTTTTTGGGCACCGCGAGACACTGTGGAAGCGATTTTTGGTTTTCGGCCCAGGAAGGTCGTAGAGACTTCGTTTTAGGCTCAAAAGAAGCGCAATGGCCATGTTTATATACGACTTGTTAATAAACATATGCCCTAAAATGCTCAGGAACAGAGTTATGGGCGAAAAACTGTTTTTGGCACCCGCAAGACATTGTGGAAGCGATTTTTGTATCTCGGCCCAGGAAGGTCGTAGAAACTTCTTTTTAGGCTTAAAAGAAGCGCAATGGCCATGTTTATATACGACTTGTTAATAAACATATGCCCCAAAATGGTGAGGAACCGAGTTATGGGCGAAAAAATGATTTTTTGGGCACCTGCTTGACATTGTGGAAGCGATTTTGTGTCTCGGCCCAGGAAGGTCGTAGAGACTTCGTTAAATTAGGCTTAAAAGAAGCGCAATGGCCATGTTTATGTAGGACTTTTTAATAAACATGTGCCCTAAAATGCTCAGGAACAGAGTTATGGGCGAAAAACTTTTTTTTGGGCACTCGCAAAAAATTGTGGAAGCGATTTTTGTATCTTGGCCTATGAAGGTCGTAGAGACTTCGTTTTGGACTTAAAAGAAGTGGAATGGTCTTTGTTTATATACGGCTCGCTGATAATGATATGCCCTAAAATGCTGAGGTTATGGGCGAAAAACTGTTTTAAGGCACCTTTTTTCGGCCCAGGAAGGTCATAGAAGCTTGATTTTGGACTTGTACGACTTGTGAATAAACATAATTATTATGTCCTCAAATGCTCCAGAACAAAGTTATGGGCGAAACACTGATTTTTTGGTGTTTTGGGCATTTTAAGACAAGGCCAATGCTATTTCTACATCTCTGCCCAATAGGCTTGTAGATTTCATTGTAGACCTCAGGTTATTGGCAAAAACCCGATGTTTGGTCAATCATGGGGCATGACTCATTAGACATGGCTGAAGCAATTTTATATAATCCTAGCTCAGCAAAGCAGTATGGACTAAGTTTTAGGTATTGCTACACATACAGGTCGTAGAGCTAGGTGTCATCAATGATTCATTGATGATTCATTGATTCAATGAATCATCAATCATCATCTTTACATTAGCCCCTAATAGTCTACACGGTTGCGGTTCTTTTTAAGTTTTAAGCCCTTCTTGGGGCAAAGCTGTGATACGAAAATTGTGTTTGCCTTAGTAGGGAGCCCCATATCAGTTTCATCAAATCCATACAAGTATGTATTAAACATGGCCATTGCATTATTTTAATAAGTTCCAATGACCTTCCTAGGCTGAGATACAGCCCAGAAAATTGCCTCTAGTACTCAGAAGAAAACTAAAATTACATAACTTTGTTCTAAAGCATTTTAGGACATATCTTTGATAACAAGTAGTACATAATACACACGCCCATTGCGCGTATTTTAAGCACACAATGAAATATCTACTCAAGGCTCTTGGGCGAGATACAAAAATTGCTTGCGGGTGCCCAAAAACAGTGTTTCGCCCATAACTCTGTTCCTGAGCATTTTAGGGCATATGTTTATTAACAAGTCGTATATAAACATGGCCATTGTGCTTCTTTTAAGCCTAAAACGAAGTCTCTACGACCTTCCTGGGCCGAAAACCAAAAATCGCTTCCACAGTGTCTCGCAGTGCCCAAAAAACAGTTTTTCGCCCATAACTCTGTTCCTGAGCATTTTTGGGCATATGTTTATTAACAAGTCGTATATAAACATGGCCATTGCGCTTCTTTTAAGCCTAAAACGAAGTCTCTACGACCTTCCTGGGCCAAATTACGAATTTTCACTGGTCAGTCGGCTGCGCCTCAAATAAAAATCGATTTTTCGACACTTTCCCCACCCCGGAAAGTCTCGGAAAGTTGCTAGATCGATTTTTTGGGCGAAAAACTATAGAAAACAGT
The DNA here is from genome assembly GCA_011033025.1 of Beroe forskalii. NCBI lineage: Eukaryota > Metazoa > Ctenophora > Nuda > Beroida > Beroidae > Beroe > Beroe forskalii. The sequence continues at coordinate 147,067 of WFMF01000009.1, read as the reverse complement.
CAAAATCGCTTGGTGTAGAATTTGTTCCTGAAAAAATTAGGATTTGACTGTACTACTACTAGCTCGAAGATTTTCTATCTAAAACACATCAGTTGATCAAATGAAGTTGATCGATCGACCAATTCCATTCGATCGACCGACGAACATTATGGGCGCCTTAGCTGTAGGCTTGCCTTTTTTCCTAATGTTAATTTTCTATACTTAATGTGGTCTGGAAGATCCAGTTTAATGCCTAGTGAATCATAGAAACAGTTGTGTGACATTTGTTGATGTAATATCAAAATTGTTTATTTATTTTTTTAGTTCTTAACATGCTTTATTGTTCATATCAAGTGAGTCAATCAAGAACTGCACCTCGACCCATGATTTCTCGAACAACATTTTTCCCTCAATGTATCCATCTGCACCATCATATAATCATCTGATTAGTGCTGGGCGCTTTTTGTTACTTTGTTTCCAGTCTCCGGGGGGCTTCCTCTTGGATGGGCACATTTCAGCATCATGTCCAGCTCCCTGGAATTTGCCACAGGTACGATAGAAGCATTGCCTGCTTGAATGGCCTGACCTGTTGCACACCTCACATTTTTCTGCGGTATTGCTACTCTTCCTCTTACCAAATGCAAGGATGTTTTCACTGAAGCTGCCTTCACTTTCAGAGGTACCACTTGATTCTCCAGAGTACATCCTAGTTCTGAGCTCTCCTACTTCTTTCTTGAGCTCTTGGGCCCAAGATGGCATATTTGAATTTTCCTCACAGTTCCTTTCGACTGGAAATGTGAAGGGCTCACCTTTTATGCTTGTAGTGGGTGTCTGTTGTGCAGCAGCCTTTTTTCTGTATTTTCTCCATGATGTCTTTGAAAAAGTCATGGATTTCCTCTTCACACATTCCTTCTTTGATACTATCTTTCTTGTCAATGAACAGTTTTTTCCACCTCTGATGTTTGACAAAAATCGTTTAATAAACACATCTGAGTGCATTTCTGCTCTTTCAGCCTGTTCTAACAGGTCAAAGCAATAACTCCTTATGCTATCGACCAATGAGTCTTTAGGTAATAAGGAGAAGAACTTTTCACATTCAGAGATGACACATACCTTCCCATCAATGATTTCTTCAAGGAATTTGAATGCTGCATCTACTGATTTCTTAGTGGCTGCAGTATGAGCAAGGTTCTTTTCTCCCTCTGATTGGTGTATATAAACTGGTAAACATGCCAGTTGCTGATCAGCTGTAAAAGTGGCAGTTGCAGCTTTATAGATTTTCTTATATTTAGCTATCTTCTGACCAGCTTCTAAATGGGGGATTTCAATAGTAGTAATCATTTTTTGAGGAAGTAATGTAAGCCACTAGTGAAGCAATGAGACACAACAAGTAGGGAGTACAAAAGGGATAACAATCTTGGTAACGTAGTCCAGAATAGTCAAGTAATAAAAAAACTTCCTATTGGGAGAGTGGTGAGTAAATAATAGAAGCCAACATAAATATACAGTATATAAGAGGGATCTAATATATAATAGTCTCACGCACATTTAACATAGCTCCTCTGCGAATTACATCCCTTGATATCTACCGTCTCTCACATACACTTTATAAGGATGCTAAATGAAAAACCCATCTATTACATGAGCTCTATTTGATAAATCCGACACCGCATCAATGTTATATCTTCTCTACATCAACATCATATAAAATATCATGCGTCTTCTTTGTATCCTCATGTAATTTATAGCCCCAAGATGAATATTATTCACAGTCATCCCCAAACCACAGCTACATATAACCTACGTGTTACAAATATGCGAAACACGTTCGACTATTATATTACTTTAGCGAAAGCCATTCATAACATATCTAAATTTATCACGGCTCCACTCTTCGAGTGTCGCGTGATAAATTAGATATAAATATTTCGTAGCAAGCTACTCAATATTTATATCCTATTACATACTCATTTCATTCGTATGTAATAGATACAGCCAGGAAAATTGCCTCTAGTACTCAGAAGAAAACTAAAATTACATAACTTTGTTCTAAAGCATTTTAGGACATATCTTTGATAACAAGTAGTATATAATACACACGCCCATTGCGCGTATTTTAAGCACAATGAAATATCTACTCAAGGCTCTGGGCGAGATACAAAATTAAGCTATGGGTGCCCAAAAACAGTGTTTCGCCCATAACTCTGTTCCTGAGCATTTTAGGGGCATATGTTTATTAACAAGTCGTATATAAACATGGCCATTGTGCTTCTTTTTTGCCTAAAACGAAGTCTCTACGACCTTCCTGGCCGAAACCAAAAATCGCTTCCACAGTGTCTCGCGAGTGCCCAAAAAACAGTTTTTCGCCCATAACTCTGTTCCTGAGCATTTTTGGGCATATGTTTATTAACAAGTCGTATATAAACATGGCCATTGCGCTTCTTTAAGCCAAAACGAAGTCTCTACGACCTTCCTGGGCCAAATTACGAATTTTCACTGGTCAGTCGGCTGCGCCTCAAATAAAAATCGATTTTTCGACACTTTCCCCACCCCGGAAAGTCTCGGAAAGTTGCTAGATCGATTTTTTGGGCGAAAAACTATAGAAAACAGTCAAAATCGCTTGGTGTAGAATTTGTTCCTGAAAAATTAGGATTTTGACTGTACTACTACTAGCTCGAAGATTTTCTATCTAAACACATCAGTTGATCAGATAAGTTGATCGATCGACCAATTCCATTCGATCGACCGACGAACATTATGGGCGCCTTAGCTGTAGGCTTGCCTTTTTTCCTAATGTTAATTTTCTATACTTAATGTGGTCTGGAAGATCCAGTTTAATGCCTAGTGAATCATAGAAACAGTTGTGTGACATTTGTTGATGTAATATCAAAATTGTTTATTTATTTTTTTTAGTTCTTAACATGCTTTATTGTTCATATCAAGTGAGTCAATCAAGAACTGCACCTCGACCCATGATTTCTCGGAACAACATTTTTCCTCAATGTATCCATCTGCACCATCATATAATCATCTGATTAGTGCTGGGCGCTTTTTGTTACTTTGTTTCCAGTCTCCGGGGCTTCCTCTTGATGGGCACATTTCAGCATCATGTCCAGCTCCTGAATTTGCCACAGGTACGATAGGCATTGCCTGCCTGAATGGCCTGACCTGTTGCACACCTCACATTTTCTGCGGGTATTGCTACTCTTCCTCTTACTCAAATCAAAGATGTTTTCACTGAAGCTGCCTTCACTTTCAGAGGTACCACTTGATTCTCCAGAGTACATCCTAGTTCTGAGCTCTCCTACTTCTTTCTTGAGCTCTTGGGCTTAAGATGGCATATTTGAATTTTCCTCACAGTTCCTTTCGACTGAAATGTGAAGGGCTCACCTTTTATGCTTGTAGTGGTCTGTCACGCAGCAGCCTTTTTCTATATTTTCTCCATGATGTCTTTGAAAAGTCATGATTTCCCTCTCTTCACACATTCCTTCTTTGATACTATCTTTCTTGTCAATGAAACAGTTTTTTCCCACCTCTGATGTTTGACAAAATCGTTTAATAAACACATCTGGTGCATTTCTGCTCTTCAGCCTGTTCTAACAGGTCAAAGCAATAACTCCTTATGCTATCGACCAATGAGTCTTAGGTAATAAGGAGAAGAACTTTTCATTCAGAGATGACACATACCTTCCACAATGATTTCTTCAAGGAATTTGAATGCTGCATCTACTGATTTCTTAGTGAAAACACAGTATGAGCAAAGGTTCTTTTTCTCCTCTGATTGGTGCATATAAACTGGTAAACATGCCAGTTGCTGATCAGCTGTAAAGTGGCAGTTGCAGCTTTATGATTTTCTTTTTTTAGCATTTTTGACCAGTTTTAAATGGGATTTAAAGATTTTCTTTTTTAGGAAGAATGTTATAGGGAAACAATGAGACAAAAAAAACAAAAAGGGAAAAAAGGGGATAGAAAACAATAAAAATTTTTTTTTGGTAAAAAGGTAAAAATGTATCGCAACATGTAATTTGAAAATGAGACGCGCGCGTCATTATATGTGACAAAATCCTGACCTATTTTGCCAAATTTCGAAATTTCACCCTTTCCATTGAACGTTTTCATATTGACCACAAATGTCCACACATACTATTTTTGGATATTTTGTTCTAGAAAGATTGAGCTTTAGTTTGGTGTTTGTGTGCCCAGTGTGCCTTGTTGTGCTCAAAAGTTATGAGCGAAATGAGAAGGGTGATTTTTCGCGATTTTCGAAAGGCCATAGCTCAGCAACCATATGAGCTAGAAACACCTAGTTTGCAGGAAACTGTAGATCCATCATTCCTCTTGGATTGAGAGTAAATTTAATCGCAGACTTATGAAAATCTCATGTACTTTTGGTCATTAGAAATTTGGTCACTTCTGCGCGCGCGCGGAAAGGACACAAATACGCGAAATCCTTGTTTTGCATATTCCGCGTAGCGCAGCCACTGTGTGGAGTTGATCGATCGACCAATTCCATTCGATCGAAACAAAACGTACGTAAACGTACGTATGGAATTGGTCGATCGATCAAGTTCATTTGATCGACTGATGTTTTTTAGATAGAAAATTTTTGAGCTATTAGGGAAACAACTAAATATTGCTCATTTAAACATGATTGAAGTCATTAGGGACCAGCTTAAAAACACATCAGTCGTTCGAACGGAGTTGGTCGGTCGAACAATTCCATTCGATCGACCGTCGAACGGGCGCCTTAGGCGCCCGTAACGTTCGACCTAGTATCACCTATTTCTCAATTTCCCTGCAACCATGAACTCATCCGAGCAGGCCGAACTATAATTGAACCCTTAATTGCTCGACTTTTCTTCTTTAACTTTCAAGTTTCAGGACCATCACGGAATTTCAATACGTGTCACAATTTGCACATGTAAAACGTCATTTTCATTTACAGCTTCGCAAACCGCCAACTGGCTGACTGGTAAGTGTCTTTATAGGTCGAAAGAGTAGGTAGAAACGGCTCAACAAAGACCCTTCATGGCTCGTCAACTGCACTCCATGGTTTCTTATCATTAAGGCGAGGAAAAGATAATAGGGAAAACTGTACAAAATGTTTGGTTCTTTCAACCTGTCCATTTGACTACTTTTTGACCTGTTGCGTGACGGGCATTTGCGTGACGGGCATTTAATTCATTTCAATCGCACGGCGTCCATTTAATTAAGGACCTGAGTCTTCTACCGAAATATTACTGGGATTCTTATCAGTATCGTATTTCAACCAGCACTGAACATAATGTGATTTTGATATGATACTGAAGTCTCTGCAATATGTGATTTTCGTGGTCTCACGCATTTTAATTCTAATATTATTTTCTCGAATAAGTTTTTATGTATGAATTCTAGAATTATTCCGGACTTGAAATGTGAAGTTCAGATTCGACTCTGTCTGTGTAACTGTATGCCACTCTTTGAAAATAAAAGCCCCTTGTTGCAATTTGTTGTTTGGGTAGGCTTTTTGAATTGAATTCCGTTTTCAAACTGATTTCATTCATTTACATGGAGTCATTCGATTCAGAGCTGCCTCTTATAGTCGTAAAATATAATTAACCCCTATGGAGATACGGGAAAATATCACTAGCTAACAGCATAACTCCTAACATCATACCCCTCTACTCCCCTATACAGGGATATGAACGTATCACTAGCTAACAGCATAGCCCCCGTACCTCTCATCATTAACTCCTAACATCATACCCCTCTACGTATCACTAGCTAACAGCATAGCCCCCGTACCTCTCATCACCTCTGACAACCGCCCAGCGGATTGGGTAAAACTCTCCGATTACCGACGAGTTGGCTACTTCAACCTCTTCCTCTGCACAGGAGTGATTCTCCAGAACTTCCTGGTTATTTCCGGGTACTACCCCCAGCGGCAGAAGCTGATCCCCCTCCTCTTTCTCCTCATAGCCAGCGCTGACATGCTCATTGCGGTGGGGGAGATGGGTCGGGTGGTGCTGGTTTTCTCCTGTCCGCTCCAGCAGTTGATCCAGGACAGTTCCCCGCTCCTGTCCGGAGTTGTGTCCCTCCTTCCGTCCGTTTCCATCCTGGGCTGGACCTGCAGTACGTTCTACAACGTAGTCCTGACAGTTTACCGGACTGTTACCATCGCAGAGCCTTTCTCAGCGTCTCAATGGAGGACCAGTGTGTTGGTCGTTATAGTCAGTGGGACATCGCTATGGTTTGCTGTCCAGTTCACAGCGATACTGTGCTTTGCTTTCAAGTTCGACTTGATGGCGTACCAGCACCATTTCTACACGATCTGCAGTTTGCTCCGAATGCACCTCTCCTTGCCCGATCTCGTGGAATTTATCTTGGTTTCTGTCAAGTTTTTCTCCTACAAAACCGTGGATCACTTCGTGGTATACGTGGGAGCCCCTATCCAGGTTGCCATCCAGGGCGTTCCCAGTCTCATCACCCTGATATGCATCCCCATTCAGATCTACTACCTCCGCAAATCTCTGAGAGTGAGCGAAGCTGCGGCTAATCTCTTCAGAGAATCCCACAAGATGACCGTAACCATCATCCTCATCAATATCCTGGACGTGGTGAGTGACCTCTTCTGTATTCTCAATTACGGCATCCACGCGGCGAGGGCAGAGTCTCTCCACACCTACCGCACCATGACAATCCTAGCCGTCTCAACCATGCCCCTCATCAACGCTTTCGGCTTTCAGCTCATCATGATTCTCAGGAACAGTTCCATGAAAAAGAAGTACCTGGGTTTCTTTTTGTATCCGTTTAACGTTATCTCTAAATCAGTTTGCAGCGCTCACAAATGGGCCTGTGTCCAGGTGCAATTCTCCTACTCCTATTTCACTTCAACGAGCACAACTGCGTGAACTTGAAGCACAGCTTGGCTCAGGGGCCAGGGCTGAATCGAGCACAAATGGGCTGAAGTTGAAGCAGCAGAACTGGGCTGAACTTGAAGCCAGCACAACTGGGCTGAACTTGAGCCAGCAGAACTGGGCTGAAGACCAGAAAAAGGACACGCCAAACAATGAAATTTGTGTCCTTTACATTCTCAACAACACAACCGAGACTGCATGATCCATGCAACTTGCAGTTGCACCAAAGTCCAGAGTATTTTACAAAGTCAATGCCTCGTGCTATGCCAGGATGATATTTGAAGACATATCAGGCTTTATGTGGGCGGACATGATCATGGGTACTCGGGCGAAATTGTTATTTCGTGCGATTTTCGAAAATTTTAAACTGATTCATTTCTGGACGATTTTTCTTGAGAATTGTAAATTGTTATTTTTCACTGTTTCAATCATATTGATTTGATAATGGAACGAACTGGTTTGTAAATTGTACTTAAGAGGTAAATGGCTGAACTACATTTGGGAAGACATATTGATCATGATTATGTCCGACTGCATAGCTTGGGACTCCATAGCTTCATCCTGGATCCACCCCCTCTCCCGGAAGTCTTCAACCCCCCCCCCCCCCTTGTCAAAACCCACCCCTGAATTTATGAAAATTGTAATCTAAGGCTAAAAACAAAAGTTGTGAACCCCAATACCCGTTTAGGAGATATGGCTAAAACCAAGAGAAGAAAGGGTTCTAGCAAATCAACAGGTGAGATAATGAAACCTAAACCTGTCGATGTGCTAATTTCAAATGATAAAGTTATTTCTTGTCCTCAAAATGTGGAAAATTTTTATGTAACCATGAATTATTTCAAAGCTCATCCTGTATTCTCGTTTGATTCCTGTGCTTTATTACACTACATTCTCCAGGGGGCACCAAGAAGCAGAAAGTTGCTGATACAGCACCGTCAGGAGACTGCGTCAAAAACGGTTTGTTAAAATCCCTTAACTTTCTTGGGGAATTTTTTGGGGAATATTTCACTGGCAAAGGTTCGTAATTAATGCATTGAACAGTGTGTAAAAATGCACATTTCTCTGCAGGTTCGTCAAGTCGCCTAAAAGAAGCTGCAATTGTCGATTCCGAGGTTGAGTTTGTTGGAGAAATCACGAGTGGAGCCTCTTCAACGAATCAGATTGTGCTTCGTGAGTTGGAGATGCCAGTAAAAGGAGGAGGAGGAGGAGAGATCACAATCATTCCCTGTTCCCTGTTGGGTGAGAAGGGAACTGTGGGGGCGTCCACCAGCGTTTCTTCAGGAAGTCAAGCAACTAAAGAGGAGGAAGAAAAGAAAGGGCTGATGAGCAAGGGAGAGAGTGAGAAGGGAGAGAGGAGGTTAAGAAAGAAAAGAAAGAAGGTGAGACTGAGGAGGCGAGGAAGGGAGAAGAGAATGTTAAGAATGTGCAGCAGGGGCAGGAAGAGGACGATGTTAAGAATGACGTGCAGGAAGAGGAGGATATTGAGAAGTACCAGGAAGAGGGGGAGAACACTCAGGAATTTGATGACATACAGCTGTCCGGATCCAGTGCCCAAAGTGATAAGGACAATGACAGGACTATCAACTTGGCGGAAGAGTAAGTAAATATTATTGGTTTGTTTGTTTTCAGTTTCAATCGAGTTTTCATAGAAAGGTATGATTTGCCTCATATGTCATAAAAATAGCTAGAAATTAACCAAAAACACGTGACCTCTCTATTTTCAGAACTTCCTGCATGGACGCTCTGGCACAAAACTTGGACAAATTCAAGCAGGACCTGTCCAAAGTCAACGAATATCTGCAACACTTCAAAGCTCAGTTTGATGCAGCCAAGAGGGACCATGCTGCTTTCTTGAAGGGGGATTTATTTCAAAAACTCTGATTTAGATGTATATGTAGAAGAATAGAAGCAAAGTCTCTCGAATTATCTTTCAATTTTGTGGTTTCATCAATTTCGTTTTACAGAAGTTTTGCGCTATTATTTTTAAAATTGTGATTTCAGCAACTGAATGTATATTAAGATTAATTGTTAATTTGTTTGATAGAACTTTGTTATTATGAATTCAATTTATCCCATAATTTATTTATTAATCTATTTCAAATTTCATTATACATTATTTTCTATTGAAATAGTTGTTTTCCTGCATAAACATTTCCAACGATTGTTTGTCTATGCCCTATACACTATGACTATGATTTTATTTTTTGCTCTCTCGTGAACATTTTGTTTTTGAATACGTTCAAATTCAATACCACTGGCATCCCCGGTTTGCTATGAGCCGGATGCCTGCCCCCACCCCCCAGTCACAACCATATTAAGTTTATCAACCCGTTCACCCCCAGCTAGCCATGAGTCAGATGCCTGCCCCCCAGTCACAACCCTATTGAGTTTAACCCGTAAATTCCCAGTTAGCTATGAGCCAGATGCCTGCCCCCCAGTCACAACCCTATTAGTATTAAGTTTAACCCGTAAATTCCCAGTTAGCTATGAGCCAGATGCCTGAACCTCCCCCACCCTACTCGGAGCCCCCCACCGCCCCCCTCGGACAGATAACCTACACGGCAGCCACTGCGCCCACTCTCCCTGCCACCACTCAGGACTACACTCCGGAGAAACCTCTCCCTGCCCCAATCTCACCAGTCCACGTGTCACCTGTCCAGATGGTACCCCTTGCAGTCCACCCTAGCCCACTTGCAGCGCACCCTAGCCCACTCGCAGCGCACCCTAGCCCACACACAGCAGGTGGTACTGAGTCAATTCTTGGAAAATTAAATTCGAAATTAGTACTGGTATCTGATGAGAAATTTGTACTTTATTAGTTTACTGGGGGGGGGGGGGTGGAAAATGAGGGTGCAGTTTATCGGGGTTATGAGGTTTAACCAAATTTCTTGAAAACTTATTGAAAACCTATTTTCTCCTTCAACAGTACCCGTGCGAACAGAAACTATCGTGATCAGAGAAGCTGGTCAGAACTCTCCTGCTTACAAATGTAATGGCAAATTTTGTTGAAATCTGGTTTGGAGTCATGCCCCAAGCTCATGTCTATTTTCGATACTTCTTTTTTAAATCTTTTAATTTCATTACAATTGAAGTTCAAATCTACCGGAAATTTCATCTCTCGACATATGATCTCACGACACTTCATCTCGCAATATTTCAACTCCGAGCAAAGGTCTGGGTTAGGAAAAGGAGAAAGTGTCCAAATGTCGTCATGTTTAGTGTCGTACACCCCCTGACATTAAACCATAATTTCACCCCCACAGACACGGGAGCGCTGAACAAGACGATGTTGGTCGTGATGCTGTTCATCATCCCTCTGGGCAGTGTTCTCTGGTACTTCGGCTCCCTCAAAAACCGACCCTACCTCGTGTACGCAGGAATAGCTACTCAGGTAAGCGGACAACGATTATCACAAGATATTCGAAAGCTTCTGATTACAATTATCTCGTATCAGTTATTTCGTTTAAACTTAAATCTCTTGAGTACTCAGGTAAGGGTTCTGCATGCATATTAAGTTTCATAGTCATTCGAATCACTCTCATGGGATACCTGATGCAAGTTTGAACAAGGGCGTTGTTCAACTTCAACTTCGAACACGGCGGGATTCATTCCCATCCTAGCTGTTGTGACTCTTCACTCTTGAGTATTTTAGTAACCAATCAAAGTAACCGTTTTCACTCATTTTCAGGCCGTATCGTTTGTGGTGGTGGAAATACTCCAGATTTTCTGGTATCTCTACATGAAGAACTCAATGCTCAGTAACGTCACTTACGTATCTCAATCGCAACCCTGATATCCTAAACCATTCGAACTCCTACGACCTCGGGCGATGTCCGTCCCTTTCTTCTGACTTGTTGTTGTTGACACTTTGTCGCGGAAGGCGCAAAGTGACGTCCAAATGTGGAACGTTGCGCCGCGCGCGCGAGGGTAGGGTAACATCCTACGAACTCTTACGACCTCGGACCTACGTGCGCGGCTTTTTCGTGGGCTCCTCTGGCCTCAGTCTTGTCAGACGTTGTCTGACCCCTTCGCCTTCGGCGGGCGCGCGCGCGAAGCGCGCGCGTCCGCTGAAATAATGGTCAGACTGAAATAATGGTCAGACAACGTCTGACAACCTCAGTCTGAATCTGCAGTTAGTGAGCTGCGCACGAAAAAGTATTGATTGAAGGAGCGGCTCCAAAGGCTGGGCAGGCTGAAGGAATTCTCATTGCGTTCAAGGCATATTGAAGTAAAAAGGGCGGATTTCCATGCCCACTTTTTAAGCTTTCAACCTAAATGACTCCGGCTATTGCACCATCAAACCTATCTTTGCTTTAAATTGAATTTTTTAAATCTATTTATCTATTTTTTGATAGTTAAATTTTATAATAAACAGCTCGTTATGCTTAATATATAATATCCATGGGGTAATTTCCAATTTTAGCTGTAAATTGCATTTGTATCAGTATCACAATCAGTAAACTTTATTTGTGGCATTGAACTGTATGAGTTCAAATTTGTATTATAAAGTTCAAAATCAAATTTGGGAATATTTAACCTTAAGTTACTGTTAAGAATTGTTTATCAAGTTTTTTTTTTAAATTTCACCTCTAGTTTTTCAACTGTAAATTGAATTTGTAATTGTATCAATAATTTATAAACCTTATTTGTGGAATTGAAGTTTATCAATGAATGTAAAATATATTTTCCACGGTGACACTTCGAACTGCAGTTTGCGCGTCTTTTGTGTGCGCGGCGGAAGTTTGCGCGGCGTACAGACATTTTATGTCTATACGATTACGCCGCGCACACGAAAATCAAAAACACAAACTGCAGTTCGAACTGCCCCTTCTACATTTCAAGCAATATATTTAAAAATCGGAATTATTTCAAAAATGCCCAACCACTACAAACCGTTTTTAATAATGAAACGTTGTTAGACGTTGCCTGGCCCCCGACTCGGGACACGTGCGACTGCGATATGAAACCGAATGGCAATGAAACAGTCAGAAGATATCTAATCAAACTTTTTTGTCTAAAGCTCACTAGAAGAGCTAACTAGCTTAGTAAGACGCTCATCAGTTCCTCATCTGTACGTGGTCCCATTGAAACAGTGACACCGCACTAAACTTTGCTTCTTAATCAGCAGACTCAGTGTCTCACTGTTGCTTGTCTCAGCTCAACTTGGTGTTTCGGATGAGTCTGGCTTTTTGTTGGCGAAGAAGTAGATCTGAAAATTAGGAATTATCTAGAGGACATTCAAAATTTCAAATACCATGATATTAGGTGACTGAATCAGGATGTGATCATTTCAAAATTTATGCTGATGTCAGTAAAGCCTTCCTGTCCCTGTCATAATTTGAAATTAAAAACACCCACCCCCTTCGGATAATGACGTGATGTGACCAGTGACAACTCCCCTAATTGAAGTGCTATGAATGTAGTAGGTACTCACTTTAAACAGTAAAATAAGGGCTACGTGCAGGGCTGCAGCCACACCAGTAAGGAGAAGGGCCATTTGTTTGGGCTCTTCCTGCAGTACTTTCCACAGCGTCAGGGTTAGCACTGCGCCTGTAATGTAGGGCAGTAGTGAGGGGTAGTAGAAAGGGGCATTAGCCGAGGTGTGAAGTGGTTCTTGTTTTGGAATCTTGGTAAAATCAAAACCAAACATATTGTACGGCCAAAGTTTTCTCTGTGTTTCATGAACACATACTGGAAGGATTTGATACGTACCACTGGTTCCAAGCAGAACAAGGACTAAGATCCATCTAACCCACTCGTGGTTTATGCAGAGTAATAACTGAAATAAAATGCTATGTTAATGCTGTCAGTTTAACTAATTTAAATCAAATGGAAGTGATATTGAGTTAACTCTGCAGTTTCATTGTCAGATGTTGTCTGGCCTCTTCGCCTTCGGCGGGCGCGTTCTGACAATGACATCGACAACAGTTTTACGGAAAGCTAATTTGATATGAAAACATTGCCAGCGAAATAGCGCATTTAAATTGCCAGCGAAATAGGGCATTAAGATTAAATTTTATGATGTTCATTCAATCTGCTATCTGACACTTGAAATCAAAGCACTCTATACTGCCACTTAACGATACAGGTATGAAGACAGTGAGTGAGTATCCGTAGAGAGATAGAGTGTCTGCTAACTTCACTCCAGCACTGCTCTTTCTCCACCAGAGGTAGGCAGAGAGGAGGGCGGGGACTACAGTCACGTAGGTTATGATTACACTGGCTGCTATCGTTACTGGGGTGGTGGTGGTGGTTAGTTAACAATGGATTGTGGGTGAAACAGTGGCCAGGTTATAGGTACATCCATGATGAACCTTCCTAATCCGAGTACCAGACAAGGATAAATAAAATTGTTACCAACACTGAAAAGGCTGAACTTCAGAACATTAAAATCAATTGTCTGTCGTTGTCAGGCCCATTATTTCAAAAGAAAGACAAAAATGAAAGAGTAAATACACATTTCTGTTTCAATTCACCTACCCTTCTTGAAGTCGTAGGTCCAGTCTGAGTCAGTCCCCTTGCTCGTGAAGAAGTCTGCGAGGTTACCACTGATAGCAGTGGAGAAGATGAGTGTGATGCAGACCCAGATAGGGCCATACATGTCTGGCAGGGGCTTCAGACGCTCCATGTAGTTAGAGTTGGGGTTCGGAATGCAGGCGTGCATCAACCGCTCGATAACCTGGGATAGTGGATAATCTAAGTCAACTGATTAAACCTCGACCTGAATTCCAAAAACGCCAAAAACGGTTCGACTGTTTGAAAGCTCCTGATCTTAAAATTTCTCGTATTCAGTGCCTTTTCCCTCAAATACGCTTCTCGTATTCAGTGCCTTTTCCCTCAAATACGCTTCCTTCCCAATATTCGATAAAGAATCACCCCCATGGGCCCTTGTCAGATAATTGAAATTGTCGGACCCGTTACTCTAACAACTGAGCTCGGCACTCACCACTTGATCGTTGACGTTGAAGAACTGCTGGTAGAACTTGAAGGACCAGAAAGCCGAGGTGGTTTGGGGAGCCGAGTTCTCTTCGCCCAGCAATTTATCTGAGTCTAAGGAATCGGGTTCGGCTGCCTCTGAAAACGTAGATCACTTCACTCGATAAATAAATGTCGATTAAATTTTATATGAATGTACCTATGAAAGTCCTCCTAAAATTTAACAAAATTGACATCTACAATCTACCCCAATATCCTTATATCCTCGATCACTCATGACTTACCTTCATACTCATTAGATTTACTGGGCAGAGGTACAGTTGGCGCATCATCAGGAATTGATACCACTGTGTTACTGAAGTCCTGGAAGTCTATCTCGAAATCTTCGCTTTTCAGTATCGGGTCCAGATCAGACATGGCCCTACTCAGAAGAGATGAGATTAATATTTGAATACTGAACAATACAAAATTCTGCTGTATCTGAAATGTGGTAATGAGCTAGAATTTATCTCCTATCTTTACCTCAAAATTAACGAGAAAATTGAAAACAAATTCCTCGAAAAGTATGAAATACGGACGTTTTTTTTGTCGTCAAAAAAAACTTAGAATCTGAGGAACGCGCGCGCGCGCCGAACGTAATAAACATCACAACTACAGTGAAATTTCGAGATGCGACTTTGTCGTCGCGGCCTACGTATATGTAATGTTGAAATTGGTACCGATGTGGGACAACGCGACATCTTAAACAGTATCTCAAAATGGAAATAATTTAGAACTATCCATTTCGAACCAAGGCATTACGACAATTACCTAAATGAAAACCACGAAAATTACAAAATCAATCTTGATTTTCGAGACATTCTGAAAAACCAAACATTTTCTGAATAGGATCTTTCCACGTTATTTATAGTTTATTCAGCAACTTACAGCTTAATTAGAGTTAGACTGAAAACATACATGCATGTAAATATACAAATTACAGAACTGTTACTAACTATATTCGATATTGTAAGTATATACCACAAGAATAAAGAGTAATTACGGGATCACATTCAAAGGAAAAGTACAGCATCTGAACTCTGAAATGTTACTGTGTACTTGATTTTACCTCCCATTTTACTGATATAATAAAGATTTTAGTGGGCATTGATCAAGGCACAATTTTCAAGAAATCAAATCCGTGGTTATCATTACATGAATAATTCCACAGATTTGATGCAACTTGGAATGCAGACCGATTTGTCATGTATATTGCATAATTTGGTGTCAGCAGTACTGAGGGTTACTATTGGAATGCTATATGTTGTTAAGTCCATGAGTGGACCTTTTCGATCTGCTGTGCACTGAAGTCCATCAGTTTTGTGCATCGGCCCAATCCACCGAAAGTATTTAAATGGTGGATAGCATTGTAAACGTGATCAAACCGCCCAAAAGCTTACTGGAAACATTAACTGGAAACATTAACTGGGAATATTTAATTGTAGTTCTGAAAACAGTATTTTAATTTAATGGTACTCTTATAATCAAGATCTAAACACGAAAAATGGCTTATCAAAACTTTAAAATCTTTTCTTGTGTTTCAAAAAAGTACATTGACATCATTCCAAATCTAAGTCAAAGTCAATGATTAAGGTTTACTGTATAAGACATGATTAAGTTTAATCTATGAAAGAATACCACAAAGACAACAGTTGTTTTTCATGCTATATAGTAAGAAAAGCTAGTACACTCAAAAGAACAATAATTGTATAATGTATATCTATGTAAAAATATATGTAAAAATATTTGTTTAACACTCTGAACAACACTGATTCGTTACGTACGTATTTACGTAGGTTTGGCGCATATCTACTAAAAGATCAAGTAAAAGATTTGACGTATTTCTCCCAATTTTGGATGCTACAGTAACAACAGAATACAAAACAGTTCTTACAGTAACCGAAGTTGAAGGGAGTGCCGTCTTCAGGCCACCTTTTTAGATACGTTATCTGAAATATTTTTAGTAGTGTTTGATTATTGAGTCGCACTTAATTGAACTTTGGCAAGGTTTTTATTTCCATTGTTCGACTAAGTATGACGACTTTTAGGGTATAGTAAGCCATGACTACGTAATATTCTTCTCAAGAGAGGGGGGTTGGGCTTTAATTACTTTTGATTACAAGGGGGAAAGAGGGGGGGATTGAAAATGGCCAAAAATTGATCCCTTACCTTGCTGTGAGAGACGTGTTCCCAGGTTGTCATCCCATGGAGTATCAGGTAGAGATGACACACCAGCAGGGAAGTGACTGCCAGACCTCCGAATATGAGCACCACAGCACACAGCAGCAATATTCCGTTATACTGGATCCATTGTATGCCCTGGCTAGTAGATCTCACTGATTCCCTGTCAAGGTATAATAAATAAACAAATTAAACTTAGATTAAACTTAAATTAATGAATTAAAGTTTTTCTTACACGCTTAGACATTTTCAAATAGATATCAAAGAGGGAAATATTCTAGCCATTCAAGTGTGATAATCTTTGAAAACTAAAAACACTGTTTAAAAATCGTTCAAATATATTACGTAATCAATTTCAAGTGAGAAATATCAGATGAGAAATGCAAGGCAATTTTTCAGAAATTTTTGTAGCCTTAGTATTTGTGGTATTGAAGTATTCATAAGGTATTCAGGAAGTACTCATCAGTAAATTTCATCGTGCTCATGACTCGTGAAATGTCGGGCATCATCATTATAATGTCACATTTGCACTCCTTCTCATACATTGAGCAGGCATACACTAGAGCTTTTAAGCTAATTTACTTACACACCTTCGTTTTAATGCTAAATTTAGAAACAAGCTGTGAGGAAGACCACTCATTCCGGGCTTTCAGCTGCATTTTAACGGCAATTTGAG
The DNA here is from genome assembly GCA_011033025.1 of Beroe forskalii. Classification (NCBI taxonomy): domain Eukaryota; kingdom Metazoa; phylum Ctenophora; class Nuda; order Beroida; family Beroidae; genus Beroe; species Beroe forskalii. The sequence goes on along the minus strand of WFMF01000009.1, from coordinate 130,360 downwards.
AAATAATACCATGAATTGCTCACGTTCGGAAAATAGAAAATATACGCCCCGTTAATTTTCAAATCACCGACATTGTTGAAAATATACGATGTCTGAAAGTTAGAGACACAAAGTTAGAGACTGACCAGGCCATGGAAAGGCAGCGGCAAATGAGGACGTCTTCCACTAGAAGGAAGTAAAGGAAGGACCGGTGATTCCTCTCTCCAACACAGTTCCCGAGCCAAGGGCAGTGGTGGTCAAACCTGGGCAGTGGTGTCAAACCTGGGCAGTGGTGTCAAACCTGGGGCAGTGGTGTCAAACCTGAGGCAGTGGTGTCAAACCTGGGGCAGTGGTGTCAAACCTGGGGCAGTGGTGTCAAACCTGAGGCAGTGGAGTCAAACCTGAGGCAGTGGTGTCAAACCTGAGGCAGTGATGTCAAACCTGGGGCAGTGATGTCAAAACTGGGGCACTGGTGTCAATCCTGGGGCAGGTGGTCAGACCTGGGGCAGTGGTCTCAAAGCTTGGGCAGTGGTGTCAAACCTGGGGCAGTGATGTCAAACCTGGGCAGTGGTGTCAAACCTGGGACAGTGGTGTCAAACCTGGGGCAGTGGTGTTAAACCTGGGACAGTGGTGTCAAACCTGGGACAGTGGTGGTCAAACCTGGGGCAGTGGTGTAAATCCTGGGGCAGTGGTGCCAAATCTGGGGCAGTGGTGTCAAACCTGGGCAGTGGTGTCAAACCTGGGGCAGTGGTGTCAAACCTGGGACAGTGGTGTCAAACCTGGGACAGAGGTGTCAAACCTGGGGCAGTGGTGTCAAACCTGGGGCAGTGGTGTCAAACCTGGGGCAGTGGTGTCAAACCTGGGGCAGTGGTGTCAAACCTGGGGCAGTGGTGTCAAACCTGGGGCAGTGGTGTCAAACCTGGGACAGTGGTGTCAAACCTGGGGCAGTGGTGTCAAACCTGGGGCAGTGATGTCAAACCTGGGGCAGTGGTGTCAAACCTGGGACAGTGGTGGTCAAACCTGGGGCAGTGGTGTAAATTCTGGGGCAGTGGTGCCAAATCTGGGGCAGTGGTGTCAAACCTGGGCAGTGGTGTCAAACCCAAAGGCAGTGGTGTCAAACCTGGGACAGTGGTGTCAAACCTGGGACAGAGGTACAAACCTGGGGCAGTGGTGTCAAACCTGGGGCAGTGGTGTCAAACCTGGGGCAGTGGTGTCAAACCTGGGGCAGTGGTGTCAAACCTGGGTCAGTGGTGTCAAACCTGGGGCAGTGGTGTCAAACCTGAGGCAGTGGTGGTCAAACCCGGGGTAATGGTGTCCAACCTATACTTATTGTCCATGGTGCAATGTCACTACTTATTCAATTCAATTCAGTTCAATAATCTAAGTTCTATAATGTAGTACAATGTAACTATTACGCTCATTGTTCACTGCACAATGCACATTGAGCATAACATCTAACTGAGGTGATAGAATTTAACTTTAAATCCTTTTAAAATTGCCTTGGGAAACATTTTGAGGCATCAAAGCCTGGGAAAATCAGTACACAGCTTGCGGCATGATGCAGCTTGAATAAATGCATTTAAGTTTGATAGTGTTCTATATCTACTATACCCACCTCCTCACACATCTGTTACACTCCCTACAGTGTTTACTTCTCAGTGGTTGGGGTTACCCCCCCTCCCCCGGTTTATTATACCATGGGACATGACTATATCCCCCCTACGGGGGAGGGGGGGGGCAGGTCCCTACTATACCCACCCCCTCACACATCTGTTACACTCCCTACAGTGTTATCTGTTTAACTTCTAATCAATCTCCTTTGTAGCAATGAAAATGTGATAACAGGACCACGAACAGTGATCGAACTACTTTGGGTTTTGTAGTTATCCACCTTCAGTGGTAAGTTTATATTATTCACAAGGGTTGTTATTTCATCATGAGTATATTTTGATTGTGATAATGTTTGCTGCCTTATATGTTCGAATACCTATACTTGTTATTGATTCCTAATATTCTATTTCATTTCAGTTTGATATATACCAATTGGTTGTTTCATTCAACTAACATTATCTTCTCAGTGGTTGGGACTTGGGGTGTATTATACCAAGGGACATGACTATATCCCCCTAAGGGGGGGGGGTGCAGGCCCCTACTATACCCACCTCCTCACACATCTGTTACACTCCCTACAGTGTTTACTTCTCAGGGGTTGGGGTGTATTATACTACATCCCCCGTTTTATTATACCATGGGACATGACTATATCCCCCTAAGGGGGAGGGGGGTGCTGGCCCCTACTATACCCACCTCCTCACACATCTGTTACACTCCCTACAGTGTTTACTTCTCAGTGGTTGGGGCTGGTCACACCACCGACAGTAGAATGCATCTTCTGATGTTATGAGGTTATCTGCTTCTTCAGCATCCTGTGTACAACAATGTGAATCAGACAAATTGATGCTAATTAATGAGAGACATTTCAATCTAATTGATTTTTGGAAAGTTGAATTATATTGGAATTCCTTTGAATCTTGGAGACCATTTTCATGAGTTGGTCGATGACATGGCCTACTCAAGTAGATCCACATTTACCTCATCAATGATAGGTACAAATCCAGGATTCATGAGTGAAGCAATAAAATAGAGAACAAATGCCAAGATTATCAGGGAAGAGAAGAGGATAGGCTCTAGGATGTTGCTTCCATTTGTTACTGCTTGATAAATACCTGTGAAAGTAACTTTTGTTAGTGTTTGAAATAAAAAGGCTTTGAAAAAAAATCGTCATAGATCTTTCATCAGACACTCAACTAATCAAATAATCATTATTTTGATATGATAATGATTAAAATCACTGAGTATCTGAAAATATACAACCAAAAATCTCAGTCAGGCACAAGATTGGCTTCAAATTCTTAGGCAAGCATAGAAATGTTCATTGTGCTGTCAACTTCAAAACCTCATATTCATTTAACATAAGAATCGAAGCTCAAACTTCACTTATGAAAAATCTACATAATTGTAGCTGGTATGTGATCTTTTATGGCAGGTAAATGACAACAAAACCATACACAACTTATAAATGGAAATACCACACTAACTGCTGTTTGGATTGAGAGATATCCCAAAGACAACAAATATTGTTAGGATTGTGTGTGCGATTCTGGCAGCAATTCTTTGGTTGCGCTTCTTTTTGTCAGCATCCTAATGGAAGTTGAAATACATTATCATTTGAAGTCGACTAAAAGTGTACCTTTCAATGAAGTTCCCCACAGTAAATAATGATTTCTTCAAGAATTCAAAATCAGCTAGGGGTTGTAAGAAATCATTTCAAATTGTCATAGAAATTTGCAAAAAATAACCAAAAAAGTGGCCCCCAAGAATCAGAAAGGTAGATGAGGGTGGGGCTCGGTTTTTTAGGATTGGATTGAAAACCTCCATGGAGGCTTGCTGCTTTTACGGCTAAATACTTGGCGGAATCGCCTCCGCCGCGGATCTGCAGCGGACCCGCCAGTTCCGCCGCGGACTCCAATAAATTCCACAATAAAAAATTTTTGGCGGAATTTAGTGGATCGCGGCGGACTTTTTTAAAGTCCGCCGCGGAATTGCGGGTCCGCGGCGGATCCGCCGCGGATTTTCCGGAGCTTTTTTTTTTTTTGGTGCAAAATCCACGGACCACCACATCACCTTGCGGAGTGGGTGGCAACTCTCAACAGCAGAGAGTTCTACTGGGACCCACCTGGTTGCACTACTAGCAGGCTAGTACCCTCTTACCTGGTACCAGGTGGTGTTTCTCTAGGAGAAACAAATGGTCGGGGGCGCCCCTCCGGAGATTGACTACCTTGATCCCTGTGGTAAGACCGAGAGGAAGATGACTCTCTAACCTAGTGTTCTGTGGACACGCCACTGGTTGAGTTTGTGCATAGTCATTGATATTGGGGAAAAGAGTGGTGTGGACTTAAAGTAGCAGTTAGTTAAAGACATAGTGTCATCGTTAGGGAGTGATAAGAGCTTGGGTTTGATGATCTCTCAGGATCGAAGTAGATAACTAATGAGAGGTTTTGTAACTAGCAAAAATTGCAAACCTCGATATTATGCACCGAGCGCGAAGCGCGAGGGCATAATAACACATTAAGACCGAGGCCGAAGGCCAAGGTTTTAATGGAAGGTTTGCAGTTTTTGCGAGTTACAAAACCGAATTATGCAACGAGAATGTCATGAAGGTATATATTTCGTAATTATGTATAATTCAAGCAAGAATATTATGAGAATATATGAGAATATGAGTAGTTATTGGCTTGTCTAGTATTTGAGCTATTGTAAAAAGTGCAGCTACTGTATCCTTCAGTGTGAAATCTGCGGTCTGTCACCCCAGTGTTCATTTCTAACACGTCTCCCTCCTATAGTAAGGTCACGTTTTGAAAAACACCAGAGTACAATGCCAAAATGATCTTATTATCAACTGTAGTTCCACTTTTTTGGCACTGTAGTTGCACTTTTTAAAAAGTGTAACTGTTTTAGCGTGCATAATGGGTATAAAGGAGCACTGCGTAAACCTCCTTTGAAGTTGCATAATTACTCATTTTTATCACGATGACGTATAATTATGGCGAAAGTGTTATTTATGGCAGTTAAAGTGGCAGTTAAAAGGTAGTGAGATAAGGGTGATTGTGATTACATCTATCTGTTAGTCTGTGACAAGGTCATCCGATCATTCATTCTTGATTTTTTGATTCGCTTTTAGTTTTGTCCGATTTCGGTCTGTTAAGAGACCCCAGCTGTTGGTATTTCATTAGTAGATTGGGGTTTTCGTATCATTGAAGATCACTCTTACTATTGTTCAGCCAGTTCTGATCTGAGAGCATGTGCGTGATTAATCTTAGATTTTTCTTATTACCTTCCATTAATTTAAATTTGTGATTTTCTATGTAATGATACAGAGGAGGTTCGGTATTGGGTTTTGTAATACCGAAACCGTATGTATGGGCACTGTGTCGTTGTGTGCATGGGATTCGTGTCGGAATGCACGTGCATATTGGGAAAAGTAGTTCTGATGCTATGGTAACATGTGAAGTGTGTGAATTTCATTTCTTGCGTTGTTTATTTTGTTACGCTATTCACATGAACCTGTACCTTTGGTTCTGATTTGAATTTTTCGATGCAGTAAGAAGTTTTACTAATTTCAATTACAAAGGTTGAAATCTGCGAACGAGGTGCTGCAAAGCAGCGCAAAGTGAGCTGCATATTAGCAGGCCCAACGGGCCTGCTGTAGTCTTCTTTATAAAAAAAATTGAGTGTATGGGATTCGTGTCGGTGTGTGTATAGGACTCTGTGTCGTTATCATAGATTATGGGGAAACCGTGTGTATGGGCACTGTGTCGTTGTGTGTATGGGATTCGTGTCAGAATGCACGTACTATGGTAACATGTGACGAATGTTAATTTCATTTCTTGCTATGTTGGTTTTAGTACGCTACCCCAGAACCTGTAACTTTCGTTCTGATTGCAATATTTTGATAGTTTGATGCAATAAAGGTATTTCATTATTATGAATTGCAATGGTTCAGATTTGTGAACGAGGTAAGCTGTGTATTTGTTGGCCCATCGGGCCTGCTAGTCTTAAATATAAAATAAAATTGAGAGTATACTGTATGGGATTAGTGTCAGCGTGTGTATGGGACTCTGTGTCGTTATCATAGATTAGAATGGAAAAACCGTGAGTATGGGCACTGTGTCGTACCATTGTGTGTATGGGATTCGTGTCGGAATGCAAGCACGTACAAATTGGGAAAAGTAGTTCTGTTACTATGGTGTCATGTGGAGTGTGTAAATTCCGTTAATTCACTGTTTACTTTGTTACTCAACTCACTTGAGCCTGCAACTTTGGTTCTGATTCGAATTTTTCGATGCAGTAAAAAGTTTTCATGAATTTGAATTGCAATTGTAGAAATCTGAGAAAGAGGTGCAGCGAAGCAGTGCCCAATGAGTTGCGTATTAGCAGACCCAACGGGCCTGCTAGTCATGATTATAAGCTTAGTTTAATGTAGTTAGATGCTCAGGTTTGTTGGGAAAAGATTAATAAATGGCTAATCATTTTAGAGAATAGGGATAAGATAAGAGATAAGATAAGGCGCGCTCAGCTGCATTCGTATGCTTTCATTGACAAAAGTGCGAAAATTGCTAGTAATTTGTGCGTTTGGAGGAAGAAATGATTTGGCAGCCGGTGTAACGGATTGTGTTCGTGTATATGCCCACGAAGGCTTCACGGGTTCATTGCCCCGTGGTAGAGTGAATAAGGAGCCGTGCTTAATGCCCACGGTGGCGCAGGTTAAACCTGTTATTAAGTAAGGTTCTTTTAGATCCTGACTAAATGCAGGATCTAGGTTATGGAGAACCAGTAAGACCTGTGAAGTGAGTGGGTGATGGCTGAGGAGACTACGGACACTTGGCCCCCTGGGTTGTGGAAAGTCCCAGGGGTGGATGAGTGGGACCCCTAAGAGGTTGAAGGAGGGGATCTGAGTGATTGTGACCCTCCAAGTCCGCCGACTTCCGGGCAGGCCCTTCAGTCTATGATCCCGACCGACGAATCGGTCCTGAGACGTCTCCGAATCTCAGACTCATTTTCCGGAGCTTGGCGGACATTCCGCCGCGGAGTCGTTAAAACTTCCGCCAAAAAAGTCCGCAGCGGTAATTTTAGAGTTCACGGCAAAAGAATCGGTCAATGAACTCCGCTAGTGGACTTAAGTCCGCGGCGGACTTTAGTCCGCGGATTCCGCTACACTTGTGGAATCCGCCGGCGGAATCCACAGACCAAAGTCCACCGGCGGACTTTAAGTTAAATGTATAAATAGGATCCACTGGTGGGGTCCGCTGCAGAACTCCGCCGCGGAAGTCATTCCACCGAGAATCTAGACGATTGAAAATAGAAAAAAAATATTATATACATGCTAAGGAAGCCGTCAAAAATTACGTCATCACTCGACGCGGGGGAGGGGGTTTTCAAATGCTGACAGGTGATGACAGGGGGGAGGGGGTTTGAGGTTTGCTGACGGTCAGCAAAAATTCTTATTTTTTGATTTACGATTTCGAACTTTTTCGTTCACAATATTTTGTTTTGGAGTACCCATTTCATTTTTGCAATATGATATCTATGTTTCCGAACTAACTGGGCACGTGAAAGGCCATTTTATGATTGAATGAGGTTCGTCTATAACAATTCGCAACAATTTTTTGCGAATTGAACGATATGAAATACACCACACGTTCATGATTGATATATTAATATTATGTCTGTTGTTTCGATTTGAAATAATCAAAATTTGTTTTGAAAATGGACGTCAGCATGGGGGAGGGGGTCAGCCAATGATGACAAATGCTGACAGACGGGGGGACGGGGTTGAAAATGGGCAAAAAAGTGATGACGTAATATGTGACGGCTCCCTAAACCATTAACAAGTAATCGGATATCGTTTATATCTCTCCCATGTAGACGAGACTGAGTGACGTCACAGATCTAAAGGTCAATTTTTCTGTATCCTAAACGGAAACCTAACCGTGACCCTAAGCAAAACTCTTGCTAAACACTTATAATTTATATACAGAAAAATTGACCTTTAGATCTGTGACCTCACTCAGTCCCGTCTACATGGGAGAGATACCGATATCCAATTACTTGTTTATGGTTTAGCATGTATATTTTTTTCTATTTTCAATCGTCCAGATTCTCGGTGGAATGACTTCCGCGGCGGACCCCACCAGTGGATCCTATTCATACAATTAACTTAAAGTCTGCCGGTGGACTTTAGTCCGCGGATTCCGCCGGGGGATTCCACAAGTATAGCGCATTCCGCCAGCGGAATCCGCTGGACTAAAGTCCGCCGCGGACTTAAGTCCACTAGCAGAGTTCATTGACCCGATTCCGCTGGCGGAATAAAATTCCTTGGGCGGACTTTGCCGTGAACTCTAAAATTTCCGCGGCGGACTTTTTTGGCGGAATTTTTAACGACTCCACAGCGGAATGTCCGCCAAGCCCCGGAAAATCCGCGGCGGACTTTAAAAAAGTCCGCCGCGGGTCCACTAAATTCTGCCAAAAAATTGTTATTGCGGAATTTATCGGAGTCCGCGGCGGATCCGGCGGGTCCGCTGCGGATCTGCGGCGGAGTCGATTCCGCCAAGGATTGAGCCACTTTTACGGGCAGAAAAATGATAATATATATCAAAATATATGGCTACTGTAACCCCCTCCCTCTGCTTAAGCAGACAAACACCTGAAATAACTGAATCCAGTGACAAGCAATCAAGACCAAACTTTAACAAAATTACACATATTAGTACACTAAGTGATATGATGACATATTTACCTCATCATGGCCAGACTTTTCAAGGACAACTTGCATCTCTTGCTTTATAGGATGATCTGCAAAATGATCCATTGTAGCAGAAATTCAACATCAGGACATAGTATTCTTAGAGAAACAAAATCCAGGAATTCTTCAAAATATCATACCATCTTCTATGCCTCAGTAAGTTGATAGAATTTATTAATGGACATAAAATAAATAAATAAAAGAATTTTGCCAATTGGGCAACACAGTTCAATGCATATCATTCTTCAAAACACTTAATCATTTGATTATGTACTTTAACATGGTACTCAGAATTAACAAATTCGATCAACTGTCATCATACTTCTCTTCACTAAGTGTTTTGCTTTATTTCTCGATGCTTGGGGTACAAACAAAGACCAAAGAGCAAGTTTGGGTTTCATTCAGGCAGGTGGTCACTGCACTTGATGGTGCTATACCCAGGTACCAGGGGGTGACTGCTGGGGGGCCTACCTCATTTAAAAAGCTCTCGCAATTTAAACACCCCAAAAGCTGAGGTAGGTATTGGACTGAAGATGCCTGCACACCACTCATCTTAGTGTGACTCACTTGGATCCTGCTGCTCTCAACATTGCATTACCTAAAGGGATCATGTTGGTGTTCAAGTACGGAGTTGGAGAAAAGTCTTGCAGATTGATGTCTTGAAGGTTGAAATTTTGCTTAATTGAAATTTTGTTTAATTGAAATTTTGTTTAATTGAAGAAAGATTTCTTTTTAATTCAAATAGTCTACAGGGTAATACATAACATGCTATCACCATCAGCTAAGATAACAATAAAAACATTCCAATAAAATCGGAAACATATAATTCAGTTGTGATGCCTGTGAAAACATGAATATTAGATGGGAAATCAATTTTTGAGAAAACAAACTTTACTTTAGTCTTGATGATTCAACAGGGCCCTTGAGAGGGGGAGTTACAGTCGTAGGATGTTACCCTACCCTCGCGCATGCGGCGCAACGTTCCACATTTGGACGTCACTTTGCGCCTTCCGACAGAAGAAAGGGTTAAGGGACGGACATCGCCCGTCGAGAGTTACAGCAACAACTGTTGCCAGCCCGAGCTTCCCAGATAGGCCCAAAAATTCCAAGACAGCAAAATATTTCTATTATCATGTTGAGACAGCAATTTCATTTACTCAAAACATCTGGCTTCTGGGGGCTACTGCCCCCAGACACCTGCTTTTATTGTAAGATGCCATTGGCAAAATTTTGACCCCTCCCTCCCCCCTTGTCGGCAAATGTCTGCAATCTGAAATCCCCCTACCCCTCCGGACGTCCCCATTTTCATTCAAAATCTTTGAATTCATCGCATCACTTTTAAGCCCTATTTTCTCAAATATGGTGACAAAATCAACTTGATTATTTGACTCATTTTCGAAGATCTAAGTCAAAATTCTGTGCTCCGGTGCTCGCACTGTGCATGAATGTGCACGCACTGTGCAGTGTGCTTGAGTGCGCGCAGACTGTCCGGGTCCTTGAGTGCATGCACCACTGTGCTTGAGTGCGAGCGCACTGTGTTTGAGTGAGCGCGCACTGACCTTGAGTGTGCGCGTGCACTGTGTTTGAGTGCGCGCGCTGTTATTTCGGCGATTTTACCAGATGATAACATAAGTATGTGGTGTTTTCTGCGGCTTATCGTTGAGGTTGAGGGGGTATTGAGGCCTGGATTACCAGGCTAACTTCAAGCAGTAAGAATGGATGTCCTTTCATGCTTATTAGGTAATCGGTGCTTTAGTATCTCAACTCCCCCTTGGCTACTGGTTAGGCAAGAAAGACATATCGCCGCGGTGAGCATCAGTTTATCCAGCTTCGTGATTCGTGCACCGAACGATCGATGGAAACAGTGAAACTCCAATATAAGGGGCTCAAGAAATAATAAATATCTACGGATAATACTTTAGACTCAGATAACTATACTTTCAACTAAACCATTTCTCGTATTCAAAAATCTTCAACACATATGCGAAGTCAGCAGTGAAGAACGTTGGAATCTATCCGGACACCAAAGTACCAAATCTGGTGGTGGTTCCCAGAGATGAAACTCTTGCTTGCTAATCCCGTTTTTTCAACCTGAAGTAGCAAAGTAGTGTGGATCATCAGCTGGTCCAGATCCGTCCTCCACTGCTGCACCCGCTACAAAACAAATCAAAATCTTAGGAAAACTGCGCTTCCATCGGCCTTGCTTGGGGACTGCCCTCCTGATTGACGTCACAAGTCAGGTGGCCAATAACAGAGCTTAATTCCCAGCTCCTTTGATCACTGCAACAGCTGTCCTCGGGTCAGGCAATAGTAAAGTAAGTGCTGACCGGACGTGGTTGGTTTCTCCTTTGTTATAATCCTGCTACACTTATCACGTGCATCATGCTGGCAATTTGGCTAAGTGTCACGTGAACTGCACCACTAAGCTCCCCTATTGACTATTATTAGAATTACTAAAAGTTCACATGATTGATGTGCTCCTGTGGTTCCTTTGTGAACTTGGAGATACAATAGAAGTGAGGAAGGCTATGTTTGTCCTACTTATATTCCTTTTGTTAACTGTTCATCACTTCATCTCGATTCTATGAATATTCATATCGTTCCTTTCCAGCAATTGCCTCAATTGCCACGTGATCAATTGCACATGTGATCTAGCCCAGGACAAGTTCAAACATCAAAGGAGCTGTTACCCCGTACGGTCATTTTTAATAAATACAATATCATTTCGCCTATTGACTGCTTGGAGCTATACGAAAACCATAACTACTGTTGCCTCGTACAGTCATTTTTGATAAATACAATATTAGGTCGCCTATTGACTTCTTATGGCTACAGATTGCTCCCTGTGGAGAAGCCATGCTGCGCACCACCATGAATGGAGATGTGCATGCCCGCTTCTACAAGGATCAAGCACACTTCACACAATATTAGGTCTGATCACTAGGAGAAAACAATAAGCAAAATTAAGTTCCTGATTAGGAGTAGATGACACGCGCACTGTCTTTAAGTATAACGCGCGCACTGTATTTTTGTCAGACGTTGTCTGACTCCTACCGCAACTTCGGCGGGCGCGCGCTTGTCGTACGATGTATGACCCGCTGACGCCGATTCTCGAGAGGGTCTGTCAACGCCAGACAAGAGCGTGCACTGTATTTGAGTGCGCGTTCCTAAGCCCGCATAGGTGTGTGTACGCGCCGCGCGCTTCCCTACGGGGAAGCGCGCCGCGCGAGCCACACAGGGATATACGTGTTTAGCAAGAGTGCGCGCGCACTGTATTTGAGTGCGCACGCACTGTCAGTGTCTTTGAGTGCGCGTACTGTCTTAGTGTCTTTGAGTGCGCGCGCACTGTCCTTGAGTGCGCGCACTGACTTTGAGTGTGCGCGCACTGTCCTTGAGTGCGCGCACTGACTTTGAGTGTGCGCGCACTGTCCTTGAGTGCGCGCACTGACTTTGAGTGTGCGCGCACTGTCTTTGAGTGCGCACGCACTGTCTTTGAGTGTGCACGCACTGCCTTTCAGTGTACACGCACTGTCTTTGAGTGCGAGCGCGATGTCTTTGAGAGCGCGCGCACTGTGTTTCAGTGCGCGCATTGTGTTTCAGTGCGTGCGCAGTGTCATGTCTTTGAGTGCGCATACCGTTACTGCTTTTGGTCTTGGATCAAAAAAAGTTCCTGACACTTATAAGTATAGTAATTTCACTTGAAAAATATAATGCACCACTCACCAGTATCAACTTATCACATTTAAGTATTAAGATATTGCATTGAATGAAAAGGATGATCAAAAAAGACGAAAATGTTCGGTCCATGCATATCGAAACATCCTGTATTATGTATTTGAAATTTTTTAACGGTTGAACTTGACAGTCTTGAAACTCCTTATAATTTATTATTTCAAGTTAAAAATTTTTATGATCTTGTATCTATCTATATCAAAGATTCTCAAAAATTCTCAAAAATTCATGGATTTTTATTGAATTCCGCGTCAACATTGTATCTTAGTTTATCGAGCACTTGCCACTCCTATTCAAATTCAAGCGATTTGCACACATGACATACGATTACCGATCATCTCTGCACTGAGGACGCGGGAACAACCACCTCTTCCACCGTCTGACTACAGATGGGGCAAACATGGACCGGCCTTTGGAACTTCTTGAATACGTGAGGAAGAAAGCAGCAACTGAAAATAAATCTTTATAACCCAGATAACAAGCGTTTTTACTTTAAGCTTTTTAGTAATAAAATGTAGTATGAAAACTTGCTAAACACGTATATCCCTGTCTGCGTTGCGCGTAGGGTAGCGCGGCGCGCGTACGCACACCTATGCGGGCTTAGGAACATGAAAACTCAAAAGCAAAGGTCTTAAAAAAGTCACTGCTGTTTATGGCCCATACTTCTTATGTCCACAATAATATATTTAATGACCCTCCAAGTAATATGTGTGCTGATTAATTGATCGAATTTGATGAAGGGATTTCAAACTTGAAGACATGCATTTTACAGTGCGCGAATTTAAATTCGACAGAAAATTTAACAGCAAATTCAACAGAAAATTCAGCAGAAATTCTATTAAAATTATCATAGAATTTCTGTTGAATTTTACGCGTTTTTATCAATCCACGCAATACAATCATGGTTGACCTGGTATCAAAAAACGTTTGCGTCGATTGTAACCAATTACAAAATTTTTTACGACACCAAATAAATAATATTTTTGATATGGCGATGAATAATGATAAATATCACTAAGCATCTGAAAACATGCAAGCAAGAATCTTAGCCAGGCACAAGATTGGCTTCAAATTCTTAGGCAATCATACAAATGTTCATGGTGCTAAAGGAAGCTGTTAACTTCAAAACCCCATATTCATACTTTCTTATACAATTTAAATCGAGGCTAAAACTTCACCTATAAAAAATCTACACAATTGTAGCTGGTATGTGATCTTTTATGGCAGGTAATGAAAACAAAACCTTACACAGTATACATGCAAATACCACACTAACTGCTGTTTGGATTGAGAGATATCCCGAAGACAACAAATATTGTTAGGATTGTGTGTGCTATTCTGGCAGCAATTCTTTGGTGGCGCTTCTTTTTGTCAGCATCCTCATGGAAGATGAAATACATAATCAATTATTATTGACTACAAATATACCTTTCTATGAAGTTCCACACAATAAATAATGATTTCTTCAAGAATTCAGTTAGGGGTTGTCAGAAATCATTTCAAATTGTCATAGAAATTTTCAAAAAATAATCTTAAAAAGGTAGTTTAGGGTGGGGCTTGTTTTTTAAGGCAACTGTAAACCCCTTCCTTTGCTTCAGCAGGCAAACACTTGAAATTACTCAATCTAGTGACGAGCATTGAAGACCAAACTTTATCAAAATTACACATATTAGTACACTAAGTAATATGATAACATATTTACCTCATCATGGCCAGACTTTTCAAGGACAACTTGCATCTCTTGCTTTATTGGATGATCTGCAAAATGATCCATTGTAGCAGAAATTCAACATCAGGACATAGTATTCTTGTGTTCTATAATTCTCATATGTTTCATAATCCAGGAATTCTTCAAAATATCATACCATCTTCTTTGCCTTGATTAGTTGATAGAATTTATTAATGAACATAAAATAAAATTGGAAACATATAATTCAGTTGTGATGCCTGTGAAAACATAAATTGGTGAGAAAACAAACTTTACTTTAGTCTTCATGATTCAAGAGGGCCATTGAGAGGGGGAGTTACAGCAACAACTGTTGCCAGCCCCAGCTTCCCAGATAGGCCCAAAAATTCCAAGACAGCAAAATATTTTCGATTATCATATTGAGTCAGCAATTTCATTTACATCTAGCTTCTGGGGGCCACTGCCCTCAGACACCTGCTATCATTGTTAAAGGCCATCCACAAAGGACGTCAGCAAAATTTTGGCTATTTTAGACCCCTCCCTCCCCCCTTGTCCGCAGATGTCTGCAGCCTGAGATGAAACATCAAATAAAGGCAAAAATTTACTCTGAAGGTCTGGCTTATGAGGGCTACTGCCCCTAGACCCAGGGGCGGCTCGTGGGGGTGGCTGGAATGGGGGTTTGGGTACCGAGGTTGGAGGGACTCAGGGGGTGTGGGGGGCGGGGCCCCCAACTGCCGGAGGCCTACGCCATAGGCAGACCTGACGATTTTCTTTTTCAATTATGCAATGAAAATGGTCTAAAATTGTCAAATCTATCCAAAAATAAGCGAATTTTTCGACGCTAAAATCTCGATTTTAAGGATATCACATCGACATTTTATCGCACTGTACTGTACCTAAATCATATTTCGAAATTGACGGACCTGAATAAATATTAACAATATTATGTACTTACGTGCTGCTAAGTGGTTTTGTGCTCTTGTATGGTCATAGTGAAGGTGTGATGATGAAGATGGAGGTGTGATGAAGATTGACAAACAAAATCGAAAATGAGATTGAAATGCATGATCTGAAGATTTACATGCCGATCGACTTTAAATCAACTTTAATTTTGCGAAAGTTTCATCGTTTTATCCTCAGAAAACTTACTTAGTTACTTCAATTTCGTGTTCAAATTAAGTAAGTACGGAAATATAGTTCGTGAATTCAATCTTTTAGTTTTAGAAAATAACGTTCATATGCCGATAGTTAAATGCCTACAAAGAAAAAGAGTGACGTAATTCAAGCAGACGCAGAGAAATGACGCTAATCGCAGAGTTCTACCAGAATTTTCCTCGAAAGTTTCCCGCCAAACCATGGGTGTACGCTCACCCATCTATTGTAAAATTACACCACGCACCCAGATTTGACGAGCCGCTAAGAGATCATTGCAACTTACACGTAAAATCCCTGATTTTGGGTGTGCGCGTTACACCCATATAATAGCGCTCGATTTTCGAGCAAGAATAAATCGGATTTAATGCGCGGCTTTTTTTTTAATGATTTGGTATTCTCCGCGAGTGTGCGCCGCGCGTATGACTATGGAAGAAAGAAAAAAAAATAGATTTTTGTTTTTTGATTTTTTTCTTATTTTCTTCTTATCTGCTTTGGGTGTATCTCAACACCCATACACCCATACGAGCCGCCCCTGCCTAGACCCCTGCTATCATTGAAGTGGAATTGCATTCTTGATGTCGAGGCAGCAATGCTGCCTTGACATGAAATGTCAAATAGAGACAAAAATGCTAATGAGATGGCCCTTTCATTTACTCAGAATGTCTGGCTTCTGGGGGCTGCTGCGCCAGACACCTGTCCTGAGTGAAAAATTTAAATGGCTCATTGTGGAGAAGAAAATAGGCTTTTGGCAGGGATGTCACCAGCCCCCAAATTCTCCTCGACAGAGCTGTGATTGGAATATCATTTTAATCATTTGAATTTTTTATATTAAGCATCATTCACTATTAAATAGGTCACTACTAATTACAACTACATAAATAAAAAATCATTATAGATGTGAAAAATAAACACACAACTGCATAATATTAAAAACTAAAAAGCACCGCCATTAAACATTATTGATCATTCCATAATACAAATGAATTTCAACTGATTAGATTAGCCATTACAAGCATCACAATTCACAATAAATAAAATAAAATAAATATTTTCATGATTCAATCAAAAGTCTTGCCTAAATATCATGATCATCAACACTGGTGATCAAGACTGGTGGATCTTCAAGTACATTTTTACTCGGCACACGTCACTGTGTTTGAGTGTACGCGCACTGTACTTGAGTGCGCGCGCACTGTACTTGAGTGTGCCCGTACTGTGTTTGAATGTGCACATTCCTAAGCCCGCATAGGTTTGTGTACGCGCCGCGCGCTTCCCTACGGGACACACGGCGTGCTGGGGAAGCGCGCCGCGCGAGCCACACAGGGATATACGTGTTTAGCAAATGTGCTCACACTGTGCTTGAGCGCGCGCGCACTGCCCTTCATGAGTTTGCGCGTATTGTCTTTGAGTGCGCGCGCACTGTGTTTGAGCGCGCGCGCACTCTAGCTCTACTTGAGTGCTTGCTAAACGCGTATATCCCTGTTATCGTCGCGCGGCGCGCTTGATCCTCAGAACAGGTGTGTCCCGATCCCGTAGGGAAGCGCGCGGCGCGTACACACACCTATGCGGGCTTAGGAACTTGAATGCGTGCGCACTCTATTTGAATGCGCGCGCACTGTATTCGAATTCGAATGTGCGCACACTGTACTTGAATGCGCTTGCCGCCCACTGTACTTGAGTGCGCGCGCACTGTTTTTGAGTGCGTGCGTACTGTCTTGATCTTTGAGTGCGCGCGCACTGTCTTTGAGTGTGCGCGCACTGTCTTTGAGTTCACGTGCACTGTACTTGAGTCTGCACGCACCGTTTTTGAGTGCGCGCACTGTCTTTGAGTGCACGCGCGCTGTCTTTGAGTGCGCGCACTGTCTTTGAGTGCTCGCGCTGCACTGTCTTTGAGTGCGCGCGCACTGTCTTTGAGTGCGCGCGCACTGTCTTTGAGTGCACGCGCACTGTCTTTGAGTGCACGCGCACTGTTTTTGAGTGCACGCGCACTGTTTTTGAGTGCGCGCGCACTGTCTTCGAGTATGCGCGCACTGTCCTTAAGTTCGCGCGCACTGTCTTTGAGTGCGCGCGCACTGTCTTTGAGTGCGCGCACACTATCTTTGAGTGAGCGCGCACTGTCTTCGAGTGCGCGCGCTGCCTTTGAGTGCGCGCGCTGCCTTTGAGTGCGCGCGCACTGTGTTTCAGTGCGTGCGCACTGTCATCTCTCTGAGTGTGCATACCGGTACTGCTTTTGGTCTTTCATTAAAAAAGTTCCTTGAAAAATATAATGCTCCACTCACTAGTATCAACATTCAACTTATCAGATTTAAGATATTGAATGAAAATGATGATCAAATGGTAAACTTAATATAAAACACGAAAATGTTCGGTCCATGCACTCCCTGCATATCGAAATATCCTATTATCCTGTATTTGAAATTTTATAATAGTTGACAGTCTTGGAACTCCCTGTAATCTATGATTTCAAGGTGAAAATGTTTATGATCGTATCTTTATATATATCAAAGATTCTCAAAAATTAGATTCGTCATGATTATCTCTATTGAATTCTGCATTAACATTGTATCTTAGTCTATCGAGCACTTGCCACTCCTTTTCAAGTTCAAGCGATTTGCACACATACGATTACCGATCATCTCTGCACTGAGGACGCGGGAACAACCACTTCTTCCACCGTCTGACTACAGATAGGGCACACATGGACCGGTCTTTGGAACTTCTTGAATACGTGGGGAAGAAAGCAGCAACTGAAAATGAACAGAAGATAGAAATCTCTTTAAACCAGACAAGAAGCGTTTTACTTAGTCACTGCCGATCTCGGGCCTTGAAGACATGCATTTTACAGTGCGCAATATCTACTTAGATTCAACAGAAAATTCAACAGAAAATTCAACAGAAATTCTATTAAAATTATCATAGAATTTTTGTTGAATTTTACGAGTTTTCACGCACACACATATGAGGTTGACTCAACAGCAGGGCAGCAATAGAAATGTACAGAGGTAGGTGAAGTAGGTCTTGCTGTGGAACACTGTCGTCATCACATTCTCACCGCAATGTTGACACGTGGTCTGCACTGCCGTGTGCCGCCGCAACTTCCGCGTTATCTGAGGTACACTAAACTGAGAATTGCTACAGAATCAGAACTGTCTCACTTCACTGAGCAATATGAGCAGCACTAAATCTACAGCACTTCTAAAAACTGTTTAGTCAACCATTGTCAACTGAGGTGCTGTTAGAACTTCTGCAGAACAGTTCCAGTTATCAAATCTATTAGAACTATATTGAAGAAAAATAACCAATAATTGTTGATATTACGAATGATGATGGCTGACAATGACAAATGTACCTGAGAATCCAGTGAATGTTGACTGACAATAGCAAATGTATCTGAGAATCCAGTGAATGTTGACTGACGATAGAGTCAGTGTCTTTTTGTGTTTGTGGCATCATCATTCCCGTTGTGTCTTCTTTAAATGCTATCTTGTCTCCTTTACTGTTCTTCTTGCCCCTCATTGATCGCCATCCTAAATGAAGAAAATTACAAATATCAAAGTTTCAAGGCATAATTGAGGTTGAAAATTTAAAATCAGAAGTGTCAAGACTCAAGTGAGCGTGGCAAAGAGTAGTTCCACTTCCTATCACAGAGCGATTATCTGACCATGCTCAATTCCACAATCCACATCTCAGCTGAGATATGGACCCAGCCCCCAGCGCAGGTTTCTAATAGCACCTCACATTAAAACCAGAGGATTGTTTCCTCCTGCACCCACCTCAAGAATGAGATGCTGGTCACGGAATCCAGAGTGGATGTCTTCTGTTTGTCCACCGCCCCCTCACTCCTTCTTCCAGCAGACGAGGATCTGTTGGAGCCTAGGGTCGGAGTAGTCTTCACAGGGGGTCGGCTGGAGCCTAGGGTCGGAGTAGTCTTCACAGGGGGTCGGCTGGAGTCCAGTGTCGGGGTAGTCTTCACTGTTCCTGGAGCTAGGCTGGTCTTGGACTCCAGCGTCGAGCTGGGGGTGGTGTCTTCAACCATGTTTCACTGGGACGACTGGTATAAAGACGGAGAAGTTCTGGTCTGACGACGGAAATCCTTTGATATTGTTCAGTCCTGAGTACAATCCTTGTTGGAGCACGGTTCAAATCTCGTCGACGCTTTGAGTCCGCGGGCGTGTCTCTTGCAAGAACCAAAGGTGGGAGGACTGAGGGTACTCCGCCTTTTTCTTCCCTCCGGCTACGTCAACATTCTGTAAATTTAGGGAGGAAACTAACACACGAAACGGAGATAAGCACAAGAAATCAGATACAGAATTCAAGATGTAACACAAAACCTTCGCCTTGAACACCGCGAGAGGGTGTAATCCGACTATAGGCACTTTTTGAGATAAAATGTAAGGAAGTGATTTATACTGCAGAATGCAGGTTGCAAGGAATTATGCATTAGTGAGATCAATGTTCATTTCCTTTTGAAAGTGGCGAAATGAAGGATTGGTGCTAGCATTGCCCTTGAAAATAAGAAAATGAGAATAAACTTAAACTTTTAGTTCTGGCCTTGAATCATTAATTAGCAGTAGTCACTTCCCCTTGAAAATAAGAGAATGAGAGTTAAGTTAAACTTTTAGTTTTGGCCTTTTATCATTAATCACCAGTAGTCACTTAGAAACTGTAACATCAGAGCATCAGAAAGTTTTCCCTAGAATATAAGACTCAAAAGCCAGAATTTTCTAAAGGACTAAAAAGCAGCCAATTGTCATAACAGTAAATGCAGCAAACACGCAATGTGGATATAAAGCAACTACTCAGCAACCACATTCAATGAGGTACTACCCTAATGAGAAACAATATGTGATACATTATCATATGTGCACAGATGGACCGATCGATAAAGACACGTAAAAAGCATCAGAAATTCTATGAAAAGTAAACAAAAAGCGAAAAAGCAAAATAACCTTTATTTTTGAACAGTGACTGTTCACTCACCTCATTGATCGTCATCCTTGTGTTGAGCAAGGGAGTGATACTATCATGCTGCAGTGACACTACCACTGCGATATTAGAATGGGATTCTGCAGTACCATCAGATGAGGTCATTCTCTGCGGCAAACTCGCCATGCCTACAAAAGGAGCAGTGTTATAGCACCTGGAATATGCGGATATTGGGATTCCTGATCCATTTGCAGAATTGTTGCATGATATTGCATCCATTGTGACCAGATAAAGACGATTATCTCGTGATATTCCAATGTTTTTGGAAAATCGAATCATCAAATGAGAAAATGCGTCCAATTACACAATTAACTAACTTCAAATAACTGAAAAAAAACGCCACTCAAGAATGATAGTCGGGTGAAAATAACTTCAAACAGGGATGTGAACTAAAGAAACTAAGTCTAACACCATTGACAGCAAGTCGAAAAATCCACAGTTCATATTAAAAGTTTTAGCGAGAAATTTAATGCCCAAGTGTAAGAATCACATACATAGCTACTCAAAAACTGTTTTTATTTATCTTAAAATTTAATCCTTGTCATCACAAACCGATCCCTAAACTACTGAAGAACTCCATCACATACGATAATCTACATACCATAACCATGCGATTTTACAAATTCAAATGTGTTTCACAAAGCATATTCTGCTGAAAGCGGATTTTGCATGATTATGAAAATAAGTAATTGTAAATTTAATTGAGTCCCAAGTTCATAAGGATTTGCTCCTAGATGGTGCTCTTACTGAACACCGATAAGAAAAAAAACATAAAAATTAACATAATCTAACAGAAACTACTATATACAAACAGGTGCAAGTTATTCATTAATGAGGTTATTCATTAAGAGGAAGGAGTGAAATATGCAGAAGTCACAATTGCATCATTAATTGGAAAAGAAAGTGTCTTTATTTTATCTTGTTACCAATATGGTAGTTGTTTATTTCTTATATTTTGGTCGGTATGTTACTTCTTCATGCATGTTTTTACGAAATTCCATCGCAATGCAAGCATAATAACTCCATATAATGAGTGTATACAGTGCGAACCCCTAACACCAATCATCGTACTCATGCGAAGAGGATTCCAATGATGAAACCAGCAGTGAAGCTCCCTGAAATGACGCTGGGTTAGGTGGAGCTTCGGTTCAATTTACATGGCGAGAAAACATTGGGAATAAGACATGAAAATCAAGCTAGAACTAATCACCTAGACCTTTTACCACTACAAAACAGTTAGTAAAGCCAGACATCGCGATCGTAAATTTCAGAATGAATCTCATTTCTCAAGGTCGCGACACCTGCATAACAGTTATTCAGTAAAACCTACAGACATTATCAGTTGTTACCTGAAGTAGCAGCGTTCTGTTTGACAGCCTCGTAGGCTCGTCTGGCAGTAGCAAGGATCCTTCCCTCGTTCTCAAGAATCAAAGTGTCCTCCTCGTCCCCAACCAACTCACTGATCTCGTCCGTTATGTCTGATATTTTGTCTTTTATCAGCCGCACTGCGCGCGCGTGAGATAAGGGGTGCGAGATAAGGGTGTTAGATAAAGGGTGTGAGATAAGGGGTAGGAGATAAGGGGTTTGAGATAAGGGGTGTGTTATGAGGGGTGGAAGATAAGGGGAGGGAGATAAGGGGTGCGAGATATGCGGTGTGAGATAAGGGGTACGAGATAGGAGGTGTGATAGAAGGGGTGTGAGATAAGGGGTGTGAGATAAGAGGTTGAAGATAAGGGGTAGGAGATAAGGGGTGTTAGATAAGGGGTGAGTTAAGGGCTGCTAGATATGGGGTGTTAGATAAGGGCTGTGAGATAAGGGGTATTAGATAAGGGGTAGGAGATAAGGGGTGTTAGATAAGGGGTGTAAGAAATGGGGTGTGAGATAAGGGGTGTTAGATAAGGGCTGTGAGATAAGGGGTATTAGATAAGGGGTAGGAGATAAGGGGTGTGAGATAAGGGGTGTAAAAGATAAGGGGTGTGAGATAACGGGTGTGAGATAAGGGGTGTGAGATAAGGGGAGTGAGATAAGGGGTGCGAGATAACTGATAAGGGGTGTGAGATAAGGGGTGTGAAATAAGGGGTGTGAGATAAGAGGTGTGAGATAAGGTGTGTGAGATAAGGGGAGTGAGATAAGGGGTGCGAGATAACTGATAAGGGGTGTGAGATAAGGGGTGTGAGATAAGGGGTGTTAGATAAGGAGTATGAGATAAGGGGTGTGAAATAAGGGGTTGGTTTTACAAGGTTTAAAAGTAAATAATAAGGGGTGTGAGATAATAGGTGTGAGATAAGGTGTGAGATAAGGGATGCACTGCGCGCACAAAGGCGTGAGATTAAAAGGGGTGAAACAGCGATGTATCACTATGATACATCCAATATCCACTGGGAAGTCTACATTCCACTACATTAATTGAACTGTGTAGCGTAACTTCACAATATTATTGATTGCAACTACTGTTGCAGTTCCTACCTTCTTTGATGTCTTCAATAGTGTCATGGACTTTACTCCAGTTAATCTTAATGTATCCGGCTTGAGATGCACCCTGCAATTCGTATAATTTCAAATGTTTATCATCTATCATTCCGTTTCAGAGTGCGTTTATTATTATGATTAAAACATGGAAATCACGAAGTTTTAGACCACTCAAGGAATACTGAATAGGTCTAATGAAACTCTGTGGAAGGGATAATGACCAATAGGTTACCAAATTTCATGAGGCAGCTAACTTTGTTTTGTTTTAAAGCTATACCAACATATACACATAGCCCACATTTCTTTCGTTATTCGTATAGTTCTCATACACAGATAGCTAAAAATAGTCGAATCAAATATACAATGAAATATTTCATTGCACTCTTAGTATTTCACCGAATGTACTGTGTTGCTTTATTTAACATAAGTCAAGGCAGAGCACTTTTAATTTAAAAGGCCAGCTGTAATTAAACAAAGTAATTTTGAATGGTCTCACTGGCAAATAAATACACGCGTGCGTCGCGCGCTAATTCTAAAATGCGCGAATAAAACATGACAAATTTGTCGTACGGTTTTCGCGTTAAATTTTGGAATGCAGACTAAGTTTCAAGATTTTAGATTTATGGGTTCTTAAAAACCTCGTTTTTTGGGGTTAAATGGCCAGTAACGTATCCAGGATTTGGGATCAGGACATGCAAAATATTTCCTGGGTATGCAGATTTCCTCAGTTGTCTGCCAAATTAGGCCTAATCAGCTATGTTCATAAATTTGATCAAAATTTGATACTGGCTACGTCACCGTGATTGATAGGGGTCACTTTACTGTGAGGTGGATCACTCAAGAGACTTTTCCGATTCAGTACAGATATGGGTAAGGATCTGAGATTCAGAGATTGATTGTGAAATGAAGTGCGCCGCGCACTTGTGAAGAAATTATTTGAGTTACGTGTAAAACAAAAAAAATTCTGAAGGAGCAATCTGAAATAAGGAAATCCCCATGGCAACGTGGAGCCACTGTATCCCTGTCACATGCTCATTTCCAACTGCCTGCTTTGCTATTTGCTCACAACTGATAAACTCTGCTAATCGTTCGAATCACATCAAATCAAATCAAACGCTTAATTGAAAATGAAGATGTCAAAGACTTTGAAGAACATTAAGAAATGTTTCAGGAAGAAGAGGAGTGATCGTGTGTATAATGCATATCTGTCACATGCTCATTTCCAACTGCCCGCTTTGCTATTTGCTCACAACTGATAAACTCTGCTAATCGTTCGAACGCTTGATTGAAAATGAAGATGTCAAAGACTTTGAAGAAATGTTTCAGGAGTAAGAAGAGTGATCGTGTGTATAATTCATATCTGTCACATGCTCATTTCCAACTGCCCGCTTTGCTATTTGCTCACAACTGATAAACTCTGCTAATCGTTCGAACGCTTGATTGAAAATGAAGATGTCAAAGACTTTGAAGAAAGTGACGAAATGTTTCAGGAAGAAGAAGAGTGACAGGGTTTACGTATACGACGAGGAGGTTGAGGCTTATAGGAGGTCAAGATTCGCAAGGTTCTACGGGGCTCTAGGGTTCATCCACGTTCCACAGCGCAAGAAGTATCAGCCTGAGGTTAGGGAGTCTCCACTCCCACTCCCATCCCGCAGCACCAGTGTGGAGGGGGAGGAGTGGGAGGTGGAGGGGGTGGAAGTTCTCACTCTCAAAAGAGACCTTCCATCCCGAACAGAGAAGGGGGAACAGTTGGAACCTCTACCCGTCATAATAGCATGGGAGTTTCCAGAAGAACAGATTTATTTTTTAATTCAAATATACTTTTAAATCTAAGATTATTGATTTGTGTGATGAAGAAATGAAATATATATTTTTCCCTGAATTCTGGGCATGACATAATTCTAGATTGTGAGTCCAAATATAATCAAATCATCCTGAAGGATCTACATTCAAATACTATTATAGTACTTTAGAGGCTCAAACTCAGGCCAGAAATGCAAATGATTTAGAGTGCATAGCTCAGCCTCGCTTTGCCTTACATTGCACTCTAAATCATTTTAATGTTTCCAGCTGCACTGTCCACATTTCAATGTCATGTTATATAGAACTAGAAACCTGCTCATGTAGTGCTTTATATATTTTTTGCTTGTTTGCGAGGGGTCAGGCAACTTCGATGACATTCGACGGACGTTGCCCCGTTTGGCGTTTATTTCTTCTGACTGGATGGCGAGGTTGCAAAGTGACGTCCAAATGTGGAGCGTTGCGCCGCGCGCGAGGGTAGGGTAACATCCTACGACGATGACATGGACAAGGTTTGAGAATTTGAGAAACTTAATCTATTTCTGAGTGCGCGCGTTGTGTCAGACTGCGTGCATGTAATATAAAAGTGCGCTCGTACTAGATTTTGAGTGTGCTCGTACTATTTTGAGTGCGTGCGCACTTTTTTTTGAGTGCGCGCGCACTTTCTTCGAGTGGGCGCGCACTTTCTTCGAGTGCGCGCGCACTTTTTTGGTATGTGTCCCATATAACCCCGGCTGAGTGACGTCACAGACCTAAAGGTCAATTTTTCTGTATCCTAAACCTAACCATGGCCCTAACCAAAACCCGGTCGGTACGGTGCGGTGTTCTAAAAGGGCCAAATTGAAAATAGTCATATGGAATATTTACTATTTGATACCTATTCGATACCTATTTGATACCTATTTTTTCGTTTGGCCCTTTTGGAACAGTATCCGTGTTCCAAAAGGGCCAAATTGGCCCTTTTGGAATAGCTTCGTGTTCCAAAAGGGCCAAAGATGGCCCTTTTGGAATAGCTTCGTGTTCCAAAAGGGCCAAAGTGGCACTTTTGGAACATATTCGTGTTCTAAAAGGGCCAAAATGCTGCGCGCGGCTTAGCGCGGTATTTTCCGACAATATAACTTCGCGCATTACAGTTTTTCCGATTTTGACCCATTTTTCACCAAAATTGCGACCGATTGAGCGCCCGGCACAAACCGCATTTCCCAGTGAAAATGACAGCAAGGCGAGGAGCGTGCTGCGAGACAGTATCGTTAAAATTTATACAAGCCTGTATATGAGACTAAATTTAGTGAAAAGAGAGAAGCAATTTTTTGAGGGATAAAGGACTGTTGTTCCAGGAGGAATTGCTAAATATAGAATTCATGAATGGTGTAACAAGAACAGAGAAATGAAATTAAACGCCGTATTTTAGTTGGAAATATGATGTTATTCATGAACATAACAATTTTGCACATTTGAAAATCCCGATGCCTACGTTTTTAGATACCTAATTGGCCATAATTTTTGTCCAAAGAGAGGTTAAAACGCCAGTTAATTCACGTTAAATAAATCTTTTATCACTTGCCTTATACAGTGTTTAAGTAACGTAGTTATATAACACGTAGATAACGACCTAAATCGTGATTTAAGACTGGGAATTTTGTTTTTTGATGCAATTCACTGACTTTAAATTGGTTTCCGTGGCTATTTTGAGAAAAAATTCCTTGCTTTGGCAACTGCTTGAATAGTTTTTGTCCAAGGGGCCGGTCCAAGGCCAATAAGGTGTAGAAATCGAACATTAAAATTAAAGGACTTACTCTAAGTTAATCAGAGAATAAGGATCTATAAACATCTTAAAACTTTAATATAAAGCGAAGTGGCACTGCACGATAATTATGTCTGTTTGTGCCGCCGTATACAAACAACCTTGCTATGAAATTATCAAGAGAAACTAAGGCTAAAGGTGCTTATAACTGGTGTCGTTGCTAGTTCACTGCTCGTGCATTCTACGCAAAATGAGTGGATTGCAAAATGCTGAGCTTTGCAACGCTCAGTGCTGTGTGAGAGGAGGAGCTCCAGGGAATTGTGTAGAAATGGATGTGCAGATTATGAAAAGCATTCCCGTTGGTAACATGTGATGTGGTTTATTCCAATTTCTTGCTCCTCTGATCCCTGAATTGCATAACTAGCGCCGTGGTTGAATTTTTTATTTGTTTTTGATGCGGTAAAAAGTATTACCTTGATTTATACTTTTATATCGCGTTGGTAGAAATTTGAGGACGAGGCGGCCCGTAGTGCCATGGTGAGCTATATTTCAGCAATTAGCAGGCCCACCGGGGCTGCTAGTATATATATAAAAGAGAAAAATCATGCTCACCAATCACCATGTTTAACTCCATTAGTTTTGTTTGAAAATCGTTCGGAATCACACTACCCGTGTACTTGATTAAAAATCTACCAAATTATATGGGGAGTGTCAGTGTCCGTATTTTCCGAGTAGAATCGATACAACCGCAACTTTCAAGGATCTGCATTCCAAACCAAGGCTCAAGGTTTCAATAGGAGAAAAATACTCATGGTTGTCTGGATCAGTGTATCGTTAGCTCAACTTCAACAATACCGGAATACCCGTCTGCTCACACAATCACTGGCAACATCTGAAAATAGACAATATGAACTAATGTAGCGGGAGAACACCTCATCGTGTAAGACATATTCGTCTATTTCATGTCGTAATTCCAACTTTCCAACATTTAATCAATATGGAATTGATATCTAGGTCGAAAGTAATATGTTGAAATGTGGGTCAAATGCACGGCCTAATCAATGGCAGGAGTTGGTGGGCAGCAGCCCCCAGACACCAGATATATGGAACAAATAAAATTGTCGTCTCAAAACGATTTTTACCCTCATCCCAGTCTACTAATTTTGATGTAAGTTCTTAGGTTCCTATATGAGAAAGGTGTAAAGAAATAAAAATGAAACTTCTTCAAAGCGGGGGTCTTGCAGCGGCAACCCTCAGAAGCCAGATGTTTGGAGCTTATGGAAGTATGGAATTGAAGGATTTTTCCGTCGTTTCAGTTTAATTTTTACAAAAGGCTTGGAATGAAAAGGTATACAGAAATAGAAATGAAAAAATAAGCCGGGTGTTTGGGCCTTGGGGTGACCAGTCCCGGGAGCCAGACGTTTGGAGAGAGTTGAAATGTGGCCCAAGCCAGTAGAATTGTTTGCTTCAATGGTGCTGTGAAGAAAATTTCTTTCTGGCATTGGGCAGACAGTGGCACAATGTTCAATCATCAATTGTTAGCGACCTTACGGATAAATTTACAAGGGACAATAATTCTGGGACTTCGAGATTTTGTGGGGTAAGGTATGTCTCGTAGGGTATGCCTTTAGC
Source organism: Beroe forskalii (assembly GCA_011033025.1). Lineage (NCBI taxonomy): Eukaryota > Metazoa > Ctenophora > Nuda > Beroida > Beroidae > Beroe > Beroe forskalii. Next base: position 102,814 of record WFMF01000009.1, on the reverse strand, counting down.
CATTAGGCAATTATTGCCTAATGGCTATACAGCTGGTCTCCAGGAGCCTAAAAGAGCTAACGACGAAACTACCACAATATGTCAATATATTAAGATATTATATCGCATAGTGTTCACTACAAATTATGAACTTACGAAAATATAACGTTTATGTTCTTAGCTGCTACAGTTCTTAGCTGCTATTGCAGCTTTTCCAAAGCCTAAGTATCAGAGGGCATGATGCATGGGACTGCACAGCCCCCCTTAGGGGGGGGGGGCAGCCCCCCTAGTTTTCGAAAGGCCACCTATAGAAAAATGTTAGGGGGGCCTAGGCCCTGACTAGGTTTTTCTCAAAAATTTTAGCCTCAAAAGGAAAATCAGTTAGACCACTGGAGGACACTAGAAGACCTCTGGAGAACCTCCAGTCTGCCCAGAAATGTTTCTTGAAATTCACCTTTTTAAGTTAAATCAATCAATAATACAAGATTTTAGTTGTATATTTATGCAAAATAGTGAAAATCAGGGCTATGAAAAATGAAAATTTTGCTCATGTGAATTTTGGCCCCCTTAGTTTTCAAAAGCCCCACCCCCTAGAAAAAATCTAGGGGGCCTCGGCCCCCGCTAGCTCGAAAAAGTGAGTAATGACATGGCATGGTGTTATATTTAGAGACACTTTACAGAAATCTGTACCTCAGCACTATCGTTCGACGATCGTTCTTACCTATTGTGCAGTGGAGGACCTCACACTAGGAAACGACCGGTTAACCGAACCGAAATCGAATATCAGTTAACCGGGCGTTCTCGGCCAACCGAAACCGAAATCTTAACCTAATATTTTGATTTCGCAATTAACCGTTTAGGGAAATTGGTCGGTTAACCGAACCGAAACCGAAATACCAGTTGACCGGGCGTCTTTAGCAAACCGAAACCGAAATCGTAACCGGAATTTATGGTTCCGGTAATTGGTACCGCGGACTTGTCCCACACGAAATGATCTGGTTTATTTTTGGAAAGATCTTCCAATCTTTTTCGGAAAAGGGACGATGGTACCAGACAGAAAGACATCCGCCAAACAATGGAGACCATGGGACATCACCTGATCACTCGCTCTGGCAAAATTTTATCTCAAAAACACATTGATGACTGTAAAGACAGTATGTCTTACCAATGTACAATTTATCCACGGTTGAGTTGGAAGCCCGCAAATATCAAGTCTATAAATTATTTTGTTCGTTTTCTAATCAGTTTTAGTGCGGTTACACTCTGTTCAAAAAAACGTTGATTAGGTTTCAAGAAACGGTGCCTAGGATTCTAAAAAACTTAAAGAGCACGATTGGACCATGTCAAGGATTTAAAAAAATCGATCAATAATTTCCCCCCGCCGACGTTAATGTACATAGACCGGTCGATTTCAAAGTGCTATACTAGCTTATAACTCAGTCCAATGTCTTATCAGATTGCTTTTTCTACTGTTAATTTGAATAAATATCGAAATTTTACAGTATGCCATAGGCAGAACTACATACCATTTAACAGGAGTAACTGTCGTGTGATATCATCCGAAGCAATAAGCCACTTTGAATTGGTTGTCCAGTCTCAACCTGAAAAAGTGAAAAAGACCAATTAGTTTATTAATCAATCTAAGTAATGGAAAAATACATCTCTCAATCAAAGCGATGCTCTTAAATCACCAACCCATGATAGTGTTTGCATCCAATAAATCAACTGTAGATTTATAGTTTTAAGTTATGGAGCATAGACGGGAAGTTGGGACTGAATTGACATAAAAATCAGAATTTTGTATTCAATGAATTCATGTGAGGTTGCTGATTATGATGGCTATGATGCTCTCATTCTGAGTTTTTTGTCAATTATGAGTAATGAGTATCAAGAGTCGAACTGTTAAGCACTCCAAAACAGAAAAAATCATTACCTATACTATAGGTGGAACAGGAGAATGTCCAAATACAAATGTAACTTCAAATCTGAAAAATACTGAGTTATAGGTCATGATTAACTATCTGGACGAATCTTAAGCCAAATTATTTGCATTGGTGTAAGATAATCTTTCCAAAAGTCGACAAATAACTCCCAAACAAAATTCCTTCATTAATATATCTCAATATCAATCTGGAGAGCTACTTGTCAACGAAAGTGTGTGAGTGTGTAAAAAAGTGGGTATGTGTGTAAAAAGTTATAAGTGAAAGGAGTTTAAAAGAATAAAAACAAGCTAAAAAGTGTGTGCGTGTGTAAAAAAGTATGTACGAGCGTAAAAAAGTGTGTGTGCAAAGGGGGGTGTCAGAGTCTGTGTCTGTTTTAACTTTTTAAACTTATTTTTGGGACAAAACAGACCTGTCCGTTATTTAGTAAATAAAATTTATTAGTCCCATCCAATGTCTTATCTATAAAGGTGAATGGGCATACTACAAACATAACAAAATACTGCATATCGATTTTCTAATTCAATGATTGACATCAGAGGCGGAAGAGACTAAACTGTGAATCATCAGCAGTTACCCTACAGTTATTTAAGGTTTCCGTGTCATCTGCGATGTAGATTTCCCATCAGCAGGTGGCAAAGGGAAACGGAGGGGTTTCGGCCCACCGTACACCTCACAGCTTACAACTGCAAGGCTGGGCCACCCAGGACTCCGGAATCCTGAGCATCACAGTTTAGAAATTGGAGCATTGAACCATTGATACACAAAAATTTGGACCCCTTTAGGCTCTATGTGAGTGAGAAAAACGCACAAAACGGCATGTTCGTCTTGTCCTTTTTTGCATCAGAGGCTGGGCAGAGGGAGAAGAATTTGGTAGTGTTTGGACTGACAGAATCATCAGATGAAGACGTAAAGGGCTAGGTCAATGAAATGCTGGATGCTATGTGTGAAAAGCCATCATTTGAAGCATAAAAATTGGGAGAGTGAGGGAGGGTGCATCGAGACCCATGCTCGTGAAGCTGAAAAGCACTGGGACAGTGGCTGCTGGTATGAGGAGGAAGATGGATCTGCTGAAGAAGACAGAGTTGTTCAAGTTAGTGTTTATCTGCCCTGGTCGGACTTTGATGCAGAGGAGGGAGCACAAGGACTGTATGGTGGAACTTCGAAGACATTGTGCTGAGCAAGCTGACAGAGGGAGGGGGTTGTTGTTACTGTTGACAAGGACAGAAGGGGATATTGAGGATAGGGGAGATGCATAATTGGGCATGTCTAATTTTTTACAAAGGGGGACAGTCATCAATTTCTACCTTTATGTGGACTGTGGAGTGGCAGTTGAAATCTGTATTTTATTTATATCATTATCTTGTTTGTTCTTGGCTCAGGAAGGTCGTAGAGACTTCGTTTTGGGCGCAACGAAGCGCAATGGCCATGTTTATATACGACTTGTTAATAAACATATGCCCTAAAATGATCAGAGAAAAAGTTATGACCGAAAAACAGTTTTTAAGCCATACGCGAAGCAAATTTTCGGTAATTTTCGAAAAACCGTTAGTAACCTGTGTTTGAAGCGATTTATCGACGGTTGCTAGGCCTTTAGACCATGTAGAATCGAATTAGCTCGGTCACGACATCTGATCTAGATGGCGACAAGTCGATATTGACCACGCCCTTTTTCTTAAGGTTATGGGCAGGCTTGATATTTCATAATTTGGCCCAGGAAGGTCGTAGAGACTTCGTTTTGGGCGCAAACGAAGCGCAATGGCCATGTTTATATACGACTCGTTAATAAACATATGCCCTAAAATAATCAGAGAAAAAGTTATGACCGAAAAACAGTTTTCAAGCCATACATGAAGCAAATTTTCGGCGATTTTCGAAAATCCGTTAGCAACCTGTGTTTTAAGCGATTTATCGACGGTTCTTTAGACAATTGTTGATAAAGATATGCCCTAAAATGCTCAGGAAGAGAGATGTGGGCGAAAACTGATTTTGGGCGCCCGTTGGACATAGCGGAGGCAATTTTTGTATCTTGGCCCAGAAACGTCAAAGAGAATTCATCGTGAGTACAAACGAATAGCAATGACCATAAGAAACTTACCGATAAACATATTCCCTTTGGACGAAAACTGATAATTTGGACACATGAGGGGCGTAGTGGACTAGTGTAGACAATTTTGTAATTTTGGCCCAGGAAGGTCCCAGAGACTTCCTTTTGAGTTTATAATATATGACTCAGAAGCATAGGTATGAGCGAAAAACTGTCAATTTCTACGTACCTGTGATGCATAGCACCTGCCTCTTGTCTGCATCTAATAGAAACCTAATTGGATCGATTGTTAAGTAGGCCGCCCGTGATCCAATTCAGTGGAAAGGGTATTCCTAGGTCGTTTCACAAAATATAATGCCAGAACTTCTAAATGTACATTACCAAATATAACTCTCTGTGCCTCGAGAGGGACATTATCTACCAAATCTCGTCAACCTTTCCCAGTAGTACTTCCAATAATGTAGTTTGTAAAAGTAAGTTGAGTGGATTCCAGTATGTTGATGTCTTGGACTGTGTGAGGGTTCCAAACTGGAAACTTGGATTCAAGTTTCCAGTTTTGTACAGCGTAAGAAGGACTTATTTTGATCGGTATGAGAATACACTGAGCACCCACTTTAAGCCTTTTGACTTCCATTTTGGGCAGCAACCGTTTCCAGAAAGCCAGAAGAGACCACGTCATGTCTGGAATCTAGAAGGATGTGGAAACCAAGGTATTTGACACGATTATGTCTTGATGGGGTGCTGCACTGGAACAACTCAGCAGTGAAAGAAAGATCTCAAGATATTATCAACACGAACAGTAAGAGAATCTTCCCGTATGAAGTCATGTAGGCGAGGTATTAAATTTGTTTTATGCAGCACCATGCTAATCAGAGTTGCCCAATTCACCACGGAATTGAGGTCGTCCTGGAGAACAGGGACATCAACACACTTTGCTGATAGTGATTCTGGCACCAAAACTTCCAGAAGCCTGTGATATGCCAATATGGCATTGATGATCGTTTATGTGTGCGAGGAAGAGTATGAAACCAAGAGCCGACCCTTGAGGTACTTCACTGAGGACGAGTGAGAGGAGAATGAGAGCTTTTCATGGTCACAAATCAATTCCTGTATTTAAGGATCCAAAGAAGACGTTTACCCTGAACCCCACATTGACCCAGCTCTTGGTCCATATTGTCGAATGCCTCAGCTTTGTCAAGGTACCATCGTGGTTACTCCTGTAAAGGATAATCTGAAAGATCTCATCTATAGGAGCAAACAATTGGGAGCTGTGTTGCATCTAATCTGCGTGGGAGCTCATTGAGGAAGCTGTGTGGCAACTAATGAGAGCTTCTTGGGAGCTGCATGGCTAAAGATTAAGAAACCTTTGGTTGCTATTGGGGCTGGTGAATTCTACAATTCTATGGAGCTAGGGGGTTATTTCGCAAGTTCATCAATAGATCAAATGAAGCCTCGTTTTATACACGACCTAACTTGATTTTCAATTTAAAAATGGTTTTACAATCGGGTGTTCACTCCCAGTTCTCACTGTAGCTATAAGCTAGCACCCCGCTCTTGATCGTTTAAATACATAATATAATCATATAATATGCTTATCAAAAATAATTGTTGACACGCATAATATGCTCTAAAAATATCATAAACAAAATTAAGGGTGAAAACGGACTTTTTCCGCAAGGGCGTTATTGACTTCTATCTGAGCCCAGGAAGGTCGTAGCCACTTCTTATTATTGGTCTTAAAGTTAGGTATTGGTCAGAAAGAAGCCCAATAGCCATGCTTATATCCTTAAATATACGGATTTTGGAACAATTTATATGCAAACAAACGTTTACACGCTGTTCATTGGATTTCGATGTCCGATTGGGAATCCAAGACATCAAGAAACTGGAAATCACCCAACGTACTTTTACACCCTACGTTGCTACATCATTGGATTTCCTACCAGGAAAAGTTGAAAAGACTTTGTCTTATGTCTCTCCAGAGGCACAGAAAGCGATATGCAATTGCAAATGTGTGAGATCTGGCTATGTGCCGTACCAAACGACCTATAGGAATTTCGTTCTTTGATCATCCTCTCCTGAAATGACGAAATGTCGTTACAAGAGTTATAAGAGTGCTCCATCCTTTGATGCATTCAAATCCGGACTGGATATCCCACCTCTTCAGGAAAATTCCCGATCTACCTCCAGTGCCGGGTAACACTAAGCCAAACTAAAACTAATTACTGGATTGGTCAACGAACAGCCTACAGGTGTTCTAATAGGGTCCCCATTGGATCTTTCGAAACGGAAAAGAGGTACAAGAGGTAGGTGCTACTGCTATGCATGAGCATAAATTTATTAACAAGGATTATAATATAAAGGTGAACATTGCGATTTGTTTGCACCCACAACGAAGCCATCTACGATCCTCTTTGGCCAAGATACAAAAAATCGCCTCTGCTATACACCTTAAGCGTACCCAAAAATCAATATTTCGCCCATAACTCTCTTCCTGGCCATTCCAGGGCATATGTTTATTAACATGTATGTAAACATGATACGACTTATTAGCGCCCAAAAGGAGATCTGTACGACTTTATTGGGCCATTGGGCCAAAATACGAAAATCGCCTCTGCTATATCCAGCGGTTGCCCAAAAATCAGTTTTTCGCCCACAACTCTCTTCCTGAGCATTACTGTATAGGGCATATCTGTATTGACAATTGTCTAGAAACATGACTATTGCGCTTCGTTTGCGCCCAAAACGAAGTCTCTACGACCTTCCCGAGCCAAGTTATGAAATATCAAGCCAGCCCATAACCTTAAGAAAAAGGGCGTGGTCAATATCGACTTTTCGCCATCTAGATCAGATGTCGTGACCGAGCTAATTCGATTCTACATGGTCTAAAGGCCTAGCAACCGTCGATAAATCGCTTCAAACACAGGTTACTAACGGATTTTCGAAAATCACTGAAGATTTGCTTTGCGTATAGCTTAAAAACTGTTTTTCGGTCATAACTTTTTCTCTGATCATTTTAAGGCATATGTTTATTAACAAGTCGTATATAAACACGGCTTTTGCGCTTCGTCTGCGCCCAAAACGAAGTCTCTACGACCTTCCTGAGCCAAGTTATGAAAAATCAAGCCTGCGCATAACCTTAAGAAAAAGGGCGTGGTCAATATCGACTTGTCGCCATCTAGATCAGATGTCGAGACCGAGCTAATTCGATTCTACATGGTCTAAAGGCCTAGCAACCGTCGATAAATCGCTTCAAACACAGGTTACTAACGGATTTTCGAAAATCACCGAAAATTTGCTTCGCGATGGCTTAAAACTGTTTTCGGTCATAACTTTTTCTCTGATCATTTTAGGGCATATGTTTATTAACAAGTCGTATATAAACACGGCCATTGCGCTTCGTTTGCGCCCAAAACGAAGTCTCTACGACCTTCCTGAGCCAAGTTATGGAAAATCAAGCCTGCGCGTAACCTCAAAAAAGGGCGTGGTCAATATCGACTTGTCGCCATCGAGATCAGATGTCGTGACCGAGCTAATTCGATTCTACATGGTCTAAAGGCCTAATAACCGTCGAGAAATCGCTTTTAACACGGGTTGCTAACGGATGGCATTTTTTGGACATTTCGTCTCGGACTAATATATTATATTTTTATATACATTTGAAAAGCTCTTAGTGGTGCAGCAAGCAAATTTGCAATCAATCAAAATCTGTTTTTTCTGCTTTTGAATAGCAGACAAGTGTGCAAGTGTTCAACAAAGTGTGAAAGTCCATGAAAAAGTGTGTGTGCGAAATGAGAAAAGTGTTGACATGTAGGTACTATTGTCTAATGTTTATTTGATACTAAAAGATTCTGCCACAATCTGATAAACAAATGTTTACCTATTGCATCTCATGGAATGCAGGCATTCATAATCCAAATGAGCTGCACTTGTATAAACATACGAGCCACACTTTGTATAAAGACTTTGCCAATGAAGCTCTGATAGAAAACACTCTGTCTTGGGCTCCGATCATTCTTCTTTCCTAATATGGTATGGTTGTTTCAATAATAAAATTCCTTAAATGAATGAAAATTGATTCATATTTGCCACTTGGATTAACTGCAAACCCCAGACTTAATCCAGCTGGACAAAGGTAGCCCTAACTCAGTTAACTCTCACTATAATTCAAGACTTCCAGCCATTTTAAAAACAAATCTCAAATATTTTATGATATGAATCTCAAAAAATCAGGTGAGTAAAGTTTCAGCATGGAAATCAACCAAAATTTTCCCAAATAGGTTATTGAACTTAAAGCGTTTGAATAGTGTTGACTTTGTCATTGTGACCAAGGACTTTGAACTGACCTGGAGCAGAAAAAAGACCTACAGACTTGAAATATTCAGTAACAAAATTGTGGGTCACATGACCAAGCAAGCACTATTCAGTGTGTCAAGTATATATGCCTGTTCAGGCTTTCATTAATGCAACAGCTATTGACAATGAAATTTAAAAAATGATCAATTGCTAGAGTATAGCCTATTATTTCATTGAGACTGAATGACCAAGAAAATCACCTATTACCAAATATAAAATTATGATGCTAATATATCCAGGTTGTAAATGTGACCTGTACCTATTAAGGCCGCTGAAGAATATGGTATATGAATTTCTGATTCAATTGATCGAAATTATATTGCATAAAATTTCCAATATTAAGAATCTATCTTGAATACTTTTAAAACTGATCAATAAAAATTTAAATCCTGACAACATCTATGAAATAAAAACTGTATTCTGAGTATAGCAGTTTCACAACTCAGAAATTTTCTATAGCCTGACTGAAGATTGGGAAATAGCTTGTTGACATCAAGATATTCTGAGATTTGTATGTGGACACATTTCTCAATGACTTTTGACAGAAATGACAAGTTGCTCACTGGACGATAATTGCCTAAGCTATCAGAGTCTAGATTGTATTTCTTAAGCACTGGTTTGACAACAGCATTTTTGAGTTCTTCTGGAAACTCACCACTTTGCAATGATAAGTTAACTATTAATGTAACCAAAGGTAGAAGTTCCTTGAGACAAGATTTGAATATCCAGGTTGGAATTGGATCAAGTAAGCAGCTTTTCGCCCCCATAGACAAGATAACCTCTTCAACTTGGGAAGGTGTCAGAAGCTTGAAATATGATGCTGCTACATCATCATCTGGAGTTATTGATTCATCAGAGTCAGATGCAGTCTTTAACCTGTCAGATGTGTCTTGCAGGGAATCAATTTCTGAGTAAATCTTGTTAACTTTATCATGGAAGAAATCCTTGAAGCTTTCAGACATTTTTTCATCATTCAAACCCCGAGGTAATTTACTTTTACCATGCTCTTTGTCAAATAGTGAGTTAACTATTTTATAGGTGGCTTTTGGATCTCCATTTGCTTGAGTGAGCTTGCCAAAGTAATATTTATTATGATGAAGATCAAAAGTCAAAGCAGCATCAACTTGTTTTTCTTTAAATAGTTCTAAAAGTTCTTTATTTGACCTATCCTTTTTGTAAGCTCTTTTCTGCTTTCCTTCTCTCCTCCGTGCATTTTTGCATGCTGTGTTAAACCACGGACTTTCTTTTTTTGGTAAAAATGAAACTTCTTCAAAGCGGGGGTCTTGCAGCGGCAACCCTCAGAAGCCAGATGCTTGGAGCTTATGGAAGTATGAAATTGAAGGATTTTTTTGTCGTTTAAGTTTAATTTTTACAAAAGGTTTGAAATGAAAAGGTCTACAGAAATAGAAATGAAAAAATAAGCCTGGTGTCTGGGCCTTGGGGTGACCAGTCCCGGGAGCCAGACGTTTGGAGAGAGTTGAAATGTGGCCCAAGCCAGTAGAATTGTTTGCTTCAATGGTGCTGTGAAGAAAATTTCTTTCTGGCATTGGGCAGACAGTGACACAATGTTCAATCATCAATTTTAGCGACCTTACGGATAAATTTACAAGGGACAATAATTCTGGGACTTCGAGATTTTGTGGGGTAAGGTATGTCTCGTAGGGTATGCCTTTAGCCATTAGGCAATTATTGCCTAATGGCTATACAGCTGGTCTACAATATGTCACTATATTAAGATATTATATCGCACAGTGTTCACTTCAAATTATGAACTTACGAAAACATAACGTCTATGTTCTTAGCTGCTACAGTTCTTAGCTGCTACTGCAGCTTTTCCCAAGCCTAAGTATCAGAGGGCATGGTGCATGGGACTACACAGCCCCCTTAGGGGGGGGGTAGCCCACTAGCCCCCCTAGTTTTCGAAAGGCCACCTATAAAAAATGTTAAGGGGGCCTAGGCCCTGACTTGGTTTTTCTCAAAAATTTTAGCCTCGAAAGGAAAATCAGTTAGACCACTGGAGGACACTAGAAGACCTCTGGAGAACCTCCAGTCTGCCCAGAAATGTTTCTTGAAATTCACCTTTTTAAAGTTAAATCAATCAATAATACAAGATTTTAGTTGTATATTTATGCAAAATAGTGAAAATCAGGGCTATGAAAAATGAAAATTTTGTTCATGTGAATTTTGGCCCCCTTAGTTTTCAAAAGCCCCACCCCCTAGAAAAAATCTACGGGGGCCTCGGCCCCCGCTAGCTCGAAAAAGTGAGTAATGACATGGCATGGTGTTATATTTAGAGACACGTTACAGAAATCTGTACCTCAGCACTATCGTTCGACGATCGTTCTTACCTATTGTGCAGTGGAGGACCTCACACTAGGAAACGACCGTTTAACCGAACCGAAATCGAATATCAGTTAACCGGGCGTTCTCGGCCAACCGAAACCGAAATCTTAACCTATTATTTTGATTTCGCAATTAACCGTTTAGGGAAATTGGTCGGTTAACCAAACCGAAACCGAAATACCAGTTGACCGGGCGTCTTTAGCAAACCGAAACCGAAATCGTAACCGGAATTTATGGTTCCGGTAATTGGTACCGCGGACTTGCCCCACACGAAATGATCTGGATTATTTTTGAAAGATCTTCCAATCTTTTTCGGAAAAGGGACGATGGTATCAGACAGAAAGACATCCGCCAAACAATGGAGACCATGGGACATCACCTGATCACTCACTCTGGCAAAATTTTATCTCACAAAAGCACATTGGAGATTGTGGAGACAGTATGTCTTACCAATGTACAATTGAGTACAGGTTGGATCTCTCACGGCCCGCAAATATCAAGTCTATAAATTATTTTGTTCGTTTTCTAATCAGTTTTAGTGCGGTTACACTCTGTTCAAAAAAACGTTGATTAGGTTTCAAGAAACGGTGCCTAGGATTCTAAAAAAACTTTAAGAGCACGATTGGACCATGTCAAGGATTTAGATTTAAAAAAATCGATCAATAATTTCCCCCCGCCGACGTTAATGTACATAGACCGGTCGATTTCGAACGATCGGAGTAAAGTGCTATACTAGCTTATAACTCAGTCCAATGTCTTATCAGATTGCTTTTTCAACTGTTAATTTAAATAAATGTTGAAATTTTACAGTATGCCATACGGCAGAACTACATACCATTTAACAGGAGTAACTGTCGTGTGATATCATCCGAAGCAATTAGCCACTTTAAATTGGTTCTCCAGTCTCAACCTGAGAAAGACCAATCAGTTTATTAATCAATCTAAGAAATGGAAAAATTACATCTCTCAATCAAAGCGATGCTCTTAAATCACCAACCCATGATAGTGTTTGCATCCAATAAATCAACTGTAAATTTATAGTTTTAAGTTATGGAGCATGGACGGGAAGTTGGGATTGAATTGACATAAAAATCAGACTTTTGTATTCAATGAATTCTTGTGAGGTTGTTGATTATGATGCTCTCATTCTAAGTTTTTTTGTTGTCAATTATGAGTATCAAGAGTCGAACTGTTTAGCACTCCAAAACAGAAAAAAATCATTACCTGTACTATCGGTGGAACAGGAGAATATCCAAATACAAATGTAACTTCAAATCTGAAAAATACTGAGTTATAGGTCATGATTAACTATCTGGACGAATCTTAAGCCAAATTATTTGCATTGGTGTAAGATAATCTTTCCAAAAGTCGACAAATAACTCCCAAACAAAATTCCTTCATTAATATCTTATATATAAAGTAAAGTCACACGTGAATAATGTTTGTCTGTAATTCCGTATACAATTAAATTTGAGCTTGCCAAGAAAATATCAAGAGAAATGAAAGCAAAGGAGAGAAATGAGGCGCCGTTGCTATGGAAACCAATTTTGTGCACGTGCAGAATGTAATCAGTTCTATGCGAGTGCTTTCTATTACGCTACAACTGTTGAATGCTGTGCTGTAGTTTTTGAAAATTTGACCGTTTTTTACTTCAAATTCAAGATCTCAAGATAGGTGTAGCAGATACGAGGACGGTACCTGTTCTGGATCAATGTGAATGAAACAAATTTGTCCAATGTAAGTATGAGAAATAGTTGTCAGAATTGAAATCATCTTGCAATCAAAACGGATCAAAATTCACATGGTTAAGCACGACTAAAAGTAACCAACGAAGTTCCATTTTCCAATCTGCTCCTTCATAAAATTTGATATTTGATTTACTTGATCTGATAGGGATATTTTGATGCGGTAAAATGAAAAACTATCCAATCAATTTGAATGGTAGTTTTTAAAATTTGCAAGAGAGGTGCTGCATAGCAGCGCCGAGTGAGCTGTGTGTTAGCAGGTCCAACGGGCTTGCTAGTCTTATATATAAAGTAAATTCACACGTGAATAATGTTTGTCTGTGCGGGCGCACACCATTAAATTTGAGCTTGCCAAGTAAATATCAAGAGAAACAAAGGCAAAAGGGAGAAATGAGGCACCGTTGCTATGGAAACCAATTTTCGCACGTGCAGATGATAATCAGTTCTTTGAGAGTGCTTTCTATTACGCTACTACTGTTAAATGTTGTGCTGCAGTTTTTGAACATTTGACATTCTTTTTACTTCAAATTCAAGATCTCAAGATGGACATAACTCGAATAAAAGAGGATAATCCGGATAGATGGTTTTCAAAAAGAACTGCGGTAGAGGTCGGCCGATAATCAATGCTCGGTCGGCGTAAATGTAGTTTTTAAATTAGCCGTAAAGATCAATTTAAGGTTTACAAAAGTTCTATTTAACCGAGTCGGATAAATTAGCAGATTACGAAGACCATTCCTGGCCTGGATCAATGTGATCAAAACAAAGTTGTCCAATGACAGTAAGTCAGTATGAGAATCACTATCAGTTATCAGAATCAACATCATCTTGCAATCAACACGGAACAAAACGCACATGGTTTAGCACGACTAAGATTGACCGAACTACTTTGCACTCTGCTCCTTCATAAAATTCATTATTTCGTTTAAGTTAATAATTGGATTGCTACATAATCAACGAAAGTGTGTGAGTGTGTAAAAAGTGGGTATGTGTGTAAAAAGTTATAAGTGAAAGGAGTGTAAAAGAATAAAACAAGCTAAAAAGTGTGTATGTGTGTAAAAAGTATGTAGAGCGTAAAAAAGTGAGTGTGCAAGGGGATGTCAGTGTCTGTGTCTGTTTTAACTTTTAAGCTTATTTTGGGACAAAACAGACCTGTCCGTTATTTAGTAAATAAAATTTATTAGTCCCATCCAATGTCTTATCTATAAAGGTGAATGGGTATACTACAAACATAACAAAATACTGCATATCGATTTTCTAATTCAATGATTGACATCAGAGGCGGAAGAGACTAAACTGTGAATCATCAGCAGTTACCCTACAGTTATTTAAGGTTTCCGTGTCATCTGCGATGTAGATTTCCCATCAGCAGGTGGCAAAGGGAAACGGAGGGGTTTCGGCCCACCGTACACCTCACACCTTACAACTGCAAAGCTGGGCCACCCAGGACTCCGGAATCCTGAGCATCACAGTTTAGGTATTGGAGCATTGAAGCATTGATAGACAAAAATTTGGACCCCTTTAGGCTGTATGTGAGTGAGAAAAAACCACAAAACAGCATGTTCGTCTTGTCCTTTTTGCATCAGAGGCTGGGCAGAGGGAGAAGAATTTAGTACTGTTTGGACTGACTGAATCATCAGATGAAGACGTAAAGGGCTGGGTCAATGAAATGCTGGATGCTATGGGCGAAAAGCCATCATTTGAAGCATAAAAAATTTGGAAAGTGGGGGAGGGTGCATCGAGACCCATGCTCGTGAAGCTGAAAAGCACTGGGACAGTGGCTGCTGGTATGAGGAGGAAGATGGATCTGCTGAAGAAGACAGAGTTGTTCAAGTTAGTGTTTATCTGCCCAGGTCGGACTTTGATGCAGAGGAGGGAGCACAAGGACTGTATGGTGGAACTTCGAAGACACTGTGCTGAGCAACCTGACAGAGCTCACGTCAAGGGAGGGGGCTGTTGTTACTGTGGATGAGGACAGAAGGGGACATTGAGGATAGGGGAGATGCGTAATTGGGCATGTCTAATTTTTGACAAAGGGGGACAGTCATCAATTTCTGTCTTGTGTGGACTGTGGAGTGGCAGTTGTATCTGTATTTTATTTATATCATTATCTTGTTTGTTGACATTACATTTATTATAAAGTTATATTTTTTATATACATTTGAAAAGCCCTTAGTGGTGCAGCAAGCAAATTTGCAATCAATCAAAATTCGTTTTTTCTGCTTTTAAATAGCAGACAAGTGTGCAAGTGTTTAATAAAGTGTGTAAGTGCATGAAAAGTGAGTGTGCAAAATGAGAAAAATGTTGACATGTAGGTACTATTGTCTAATGTTTATTTGATACGGAAAGATTCTGCCACAATCTATTTAATCTGATAAACAAATGTTTACCTAATGCATCTCATGGAATGCAGACATTCATAATCCAAATGAGCTGCACTTGTATAAACATACAAGCTGCACTTTGTATAAAGACTTTGCCAATGAAGCTCTGATAGAAAACACTCTGTCGTGGGCTCCGATCATTCTTCTTTCCTAATATGGTATGGTTGTTTCAATAATAAAATTCCTAAAATGAATGAAAATTGATTCATATTTTCTACTTGGATTAACTGCCAAACCCCAGACTTAATCCAGCTGGACAAAGGTAGCCCTAACCCAGTTAACTCTCACTATAATGCAAGACTTCCAGCCATTTTAAAAACAAATCTCAAATATTTTATGATATGAATCTCAAATAAATCAGGTGAGTAAAGTTTCAGCATGGAAATCAACTAAAATTTTCCCAAATAGGTTATTGAACTTAAAGCGTTTGAATAGTGTTGACTTTGTCATTGTGACCAAAGACTTTGAACTGACCTGGAGCAGAAAAAAGACCTACAGACTTGAAATATTCAGTAACAATATTGAGTAACTGAATCAAAATTGTGGGTCACATGACCAAGCAAGCACTATTCAATGTGTCAAGTATATATGTCTGTTCAGGCTCTCATTAATGCAACAGCTATTGGCAATGATATTTTAAAAAATGATCCATTGCTAGATTATAGCCTATTATTTCATTGAGACTGAATGACCAAGAAAATCACCTATTACCAAATATAAAATTATGATGCTAATATATCCAGGTTGTAAATGGGACCTAAAGTCCTGAAGAATATGGTATATAAATTTCTGAACCACATATCATTTTGGTGTCTCAATTTGGAAGCCTATTGATGAATTTTCTTTCATGGATCCTTTTGATTTTGGTTGGAGAGTTCTGTTTGAATTGTATTTGTTCTACAAAGAAGATGTTTTTAACCTTGCCAGCTCTTAAAAATTTATGTCGAAGGTTAAATTCATATTTGTTCTGAATTTTGTTAATATTAGTCGCAAACAATAAAGCAAACATGTTAAATAATGAAATGGCATATGAAAAAAAATAGGAGTTGCCACAGGTCAGGACATTCCTACCAGAGATGGTAGGAACTGATCTTCCTGCACTGATGAAAAGACATTGATAAAACAAATTTCCTTGAAAACTTGGAACTTCTGTAAACTAACACAAAAATTGAATCTTGTGGGTCACATTGACCAAGCAAGCACTATTCATTAGTATATATGTCTGTTCAGGCTCTGTGCCAATGTTAGGTTTCAATACACCATAAAAATTTTTTGGTGTCTCATGCTTTATTTGGATCTGCTAGCTCTCTGATGACCTATTTCTTTCATGGATCCTGTCAAATACTATGGGTTGGAAATGGGACCTAAAGTTCTGTGGCTATGACTACAAATTTGACTGTAATTGATCTACAAATGATATGCAATTTATTATAAAAGTCCTGATCATGACAAATTAACCAATTGTTCAAAAAATAACAATCCTTGACATTTAAAATGCCCCAATAATGAATCAAAAGGTTAAAAGAGGTCAGCTTCAAATGAACATATGAACAAGAAAAAAAAAGTTATCATCAGTGAATCATGTGAAAATTTAAGCTGTGTCTACAGCCCAATGTATGAAAAGAAAAAACAACATGAATGAATTTCGTAAAAAGAATTGGAATGATATTGCTTAAAATCTCCAATATTAAAATTCATCTTGAATAGGTATTTTAAAAACTGAATAAATCAAATAAAAATCATGACACCATCTGCGACATAAAAACTGTTGCAACTTTTTCCCTAAACGTTCCCCTAACCGGAAGTGTCGCAAAAAGCTATGCTTGTCGCGCGCGCGTAAATCTGGGAATTTGGTTAAAACAACTAAGCCATAAACGAAAAAAGGGCGCGCGCGGCACAAAAAATGACGAAGATTTGCCCTAACAAATACCCTTTTCTGCGCTTATTTAGCCCTCATAGGTGTGTGTACGCGCCGCGCGCAACGCAAAGAGGGGCATTCGTGTTTAGCAAGCCATGCACTGCTGTATAGAGCGATGTTCAGGATAGATTGATTTCACCCACCCCTAGCGCGCAACACTCGGAAAAAATGGCGCGCGGCGGAGGGTAGGGTCAAATCCTACTATGTTCAGGGCAAGATCTTCGTCAGTTCGTCGCGCCGCGCGAATTTTATTTCGTGTGGGGCCTGGTTGCTCTACATTTGCACGCGCGGCGTAGCTCGACTCCTTGCGACGCCCCTGGTTAAAGGGACGTTTGGGGAACATAATGTACTTAGTTTTTACTCCCTCGCCTTGATTCAACGTGAACAAAATTGCAAGAATTCAAAGCCGCTCTGACCGAGTCAATCCTAGAAATGCTTCACCTAGGCCGGCTTGTTGTCATACCGGTAGTTCCGACAGTAGATTGTGTACTGCGGACCCGTCTCAGCCCCTTCCCTGTTAACAAAGCCGCAGTCAGGGAGGTTAACTGAGATTAAGTGCACATCGGGACATAACACAACACTGAATATGATGTTAGTCATAATGAATACTCAATTAAGAGACCCATTATTATCCAATGTTGGCTCCTGTGTCTTCAATGAGCCAACAATACCCAAGCTCCAGCAGAACATTTTCCGTTAGCAATTCCCTTTGATTTGAACAGGTTTGGGATCCTGAATCAGCAATTAAGTGACCCATCAACATATAAAATCAACTCACATGAGGGCAAGTCATGTGGGGCCTCCCATATTAGTCATCAAAGTGGCGGACATGACAGTCAGCATTTTCTGAAATATCAGCCAAGATACCACAG
Source organism: Beroe forskalii (assembly GCA_011033025.1). Taxonomy (NCBI): domain Eukaryota; kingdom Metazoa; phylum Ctenophora; class Nuda; order Beroida; family Beroidae; genus Beroe; species Beroe forskalii. Next base: position 85,233 of record WFMF01000009.1, on the reverse strand, counting down.
AATCAACAATGAATTCAAAGCCGCTCTGACCGAGTCAATCCTAGAAATGCTTCACCTAGGCCGGCTTGTTGTCATACCGGTAGTTCCGACAGTAGATTGTGTACTGCGGACCCGTCTCAGCCCCTTCCCTGTTAACAAAGCCGCAGTCAGGGAGGTTAACTGAGATTAAGTGCACATCGGGACATAACACAACACTGAATATGATGTTAGTCATAATGAATACTCAATTAAGAGACCCATTATTATCCAATGTTGGCTCCTGTGTCTTCAATGAGCCAACAATACCCAAGCTCCAGCAGAACATTTTCCGTTAGCAATTCCCTTTGATTTGAACAGGTTTGGGATCCTGAATCAGCAATTAAGTGACCCATCAACATATAAAATCAACTCACATGAGGGCAAGTCATGTGGGGCCTCCCATATTAGTCATCAAAGTGGCGGACATGACAGTCAGCATTTTCTGAAATATCAGCCAAGATACCACAGAATCAACAATGAATTCAAAGCCGCTCTGACCGAGTCAATCCTAGAAATGCTTCACCTAGGCCGGCTTGTTGTCATACCGGTAGTTCCGACAGTAGATTGTGTACTGCGGACCCGTCTCAGCCCCTTCCCTGTTAACAAAGCCGCAGTCAGGGAGGTTAACTGAGATTAAGTGCACATCGGGACATAACACAACACTGAATATGATGTTAGTCATAATGAATACTCAATTAAGAGACCCATTATTATCCAATGTTGGCTCCTGTGTCTTCAATGAGCCAACAATACCCAAGCTCCAGCAGAACATTTTCCGTTAGCAATTCCCTTTGATTTGAACAGGTTTGGGATCCTGAATCAGCAATTAAGTGACCCATCAACATATAAAATCAACTCACATGAGGGCAAGTCATGTGGGGCCTCCCATATTAGTCATCAAAGTGGCGGACATGACAGTCAGCATTTTCTGAAATATCAGCCAAGATACCACAGAATCAACAATGAATTCAAAGCCGCTCTGACCGAGTCAATCCTAGAAATGCTTCACCTAGGCCGGCTTGCAACAGTTTTTATTTCATAGATTTTGTCAGGATTTAACTTTTTATTGAGTTTTTAAAATATTCAAGATAGATTCTTAATATTGGAAATTTTATGCATTATAATTTCGATCAATTGAACCAGAAATTCATATACCATATTCTTCAGGACTTAATTAGGTCACATTTACAACCTGGATATTTATTCTAACATTTGTTTTATTCTAAAGATATATTAGCATCATAATTTTATATTTGGTAAAGGGTGATTTTCTTGGTCATTCAGTCTCAATGAAATAATCTAGCAATGGATCATTTTTTTAAATTTCATTGTCAATAGTTGTTGCATTAATGAAAACTTGAACAGACATGTATACTTGACACATTGAATAGTGCTTGCTTGGTCATGTGACCCACAATTTTGATTCAGTTACTCAATATTGTTACTGTCAGCTTATTTGACCCATGCTTGGGCTTGTTGGTTCTGGATTTCTATCAGGGGCAAAAACATATCCCAAATAACTATCCCAAATGCAATGTCCCCATTCAGCAACTACATATTATTAAATATGCCCATAGTTGACTATCACTATGATTGCATATGTTACAAATAATGGTATTGAGGGAATTGGCTTCATCCATCTATGAGTTGTTAAGTGTTTTTCATAGTTCTCCCTGAAATTTATATCTATGTAAGTTATTTATTTATTGTTGATTTATATTTGAAATAAAGCTTATTACATTATTTACCATTTGCAATTTATAGTAGCCCAATTGGCACCATTAAACAAATTCTCCATATTCTAAGATACTACTGCATCAGCTGGAAAGTTTTTAATGAAAAGGCAAATCTCAACATAGCAAATAAGTAAAACTTTTAGCACAAAATTCAACTACCACTTGCCCAGTTGGTACTCAAAAACCAAACTAATCTGTCAATTCTGTTCAGGTTCGCACTATAGCAACAGCCTGTGTGTTTCCTTTCCCCCAGAATTTGACAACCTTTGACATGTTGAAATTATGCCTTCATTGTGAAATGTCTCCTCTGAAAACACTCCAAAACATACTTCCAAGTTAAGGTTCAACACCTAATCATAGGATAAATGGTCATGAAAAAACTTTGTCAGTTTTAAACTCTTGTTACAGATGAGTACATTATGTATATTGTTAACTGAGTGTAAAATTAGGTTTATAATAGATTGTAAAATGGGATAAAAATTTGATTACTTGTTTCACTTTACTTGTTTCACTTGACTGAATATTTCAAGTCTGTAGGTCTTTTTTCTGCTCCAGGTCAGTTCAAAGTCTTTGGTCACAATGACAAAGTCAACACTATTCAAACGCTTTAAGTTCAATAACCTATTTGGGAAAATTTTAGTTGATTTCCATGCTGAAACTTTACTCACCTGATTTATTTGAGATTCATATCATAAAATATTTGAGATTTGTTTTTAAAATGGCTGGAAGTCTTGCATTATAGTGAGAGTTAACTGGGTTAGGGCCTACTACCTTTGTCCAGCTGGATTAAGTCTGGGGTTTGGCAGTTAATCCAAGTAGAAAATATGAATCAATTTTCATTCATTTTAGGAATTTTATTATTGAAACAACCATACCATTTGAGGAAAGAAGAATGATCGGAGCCCAAGACAGAGTGTTTTCTATCAGAGCTTCATTGGCAAAGTCTTTATACAAAGTGCAGCTCGTATGTTTATACAAGTGCAGCTCATTTGGATTATGAATGTCTGCATTCCATGAGATGCATTAGGTAAACATTTGTTTATCAGATTGTGGCAAAATCTTTTAGTATCAAATAAACATTAGACAATAGTACCTACATGTCAACACTTTTCTCATTTTGCATACACACTTTTCATGCACTTTCACACTTTGTTGAACACTTGCACACTTGTCTGCTATTCAAAAGCAGAAAAAACGGATTTTGATTGATTGCAAATTTGCTTGCTGCACCACTAAGAGCTTTTCAAATGTATATAAAAATATAATATATAATAAAAAGGTCCTTTCATAGGACACAGCACCCCAATGAAAAGATGAAAGGATGGCTGAAAGTGAAACTCAGCTAAAACAGTCTGTAGATTCCAAATGATTGTGAGGACTACACATTCCTGTGTACTCACAAGTTTAGAAACTAATAGCGCACCAAAGATGCTCAACAGACCAATTTAAAATATGTCTCCAAACATAGCAAATACCAAAATGTAATATCAACAAACAAGATAATGATATAAATAAAATACAGATACATCTGCCACTCCACAGTCCACACAAAGGTAGAAATTGATGACTGTCCCCCCTTTGCCAAAAATTAGACATGCCCAATTACACATCTCCCCTATCCTCAATGTCCCCTTCTGTCCTTGTCCACAGTAACAACAACCCCCTCCCTTATGACGTGAGCTCTGTCAGGTTGCTCAGCACAGTGTCTTCGAAGTTCCACCATACAGTCCTTGTGCTCCCTTCTCTGCATCAAAGTCCGACCAGGGCAGATAAACACTAACTTGAACAACTCTGTCTTCTTCAGCAGATCCATCTTCCTCCTCATACCAGCAGCCACTGTCCCAGTGCTTTTCACCTTCACGAGCATGGGTCTTGATGCACCCTCCCCCATTCTCCCAATATTTTATGCTTCAAATGATGGCTTTTCGCCCATAGCATCCAGCATTTCATTGACCCAGCCCTTTACGTCTTCATCTGATGATTCAGTCAGTCCAAACAGTACCAAATTCTTCTCCCTCTGCCCAGCCTCTGATGCAAAAAAGGACAAGACGAACATGCCGTTTTGTGGTTTTTTCTCACTCACATAAAGCCTAAAGGGGTCCAAATTTTTGTCTATCAATGCTTCAATGCTCCAATACCTTAACTGTGATGCTCAGGATTCCGGAGTCCTGGGTGGCCCAGCCTTGCAGTTGTAAGCTGTGAGGTGTACGGTGGGCCGAAACCCCTCCGTTTCCCTTTGCCACCTGCTGATGGGAAATCTACATCGCAGATGACACGGAAACCTTATAACTGTAGGGTAACTGCTGATGATTCACAGTTTAGTCTCTTCCGCCTCTGATGTCAATCAATGAATTAGAAAATCGATATGCAGTATTTTGTTATGTTTGTAGTATACCCATTCACCTTTATAGATAAGACATTGGATGGGACTAATAAATTTTATTTACTAAATAACGGACAGGTCTGTTTTGTCCCAAAAATAAGTTTAAAAAGTTAAAACAGACACAGACACTGACATCCCCCTTTGCACACACACTTTTTATACGCTCGTACATACTTTTTTACACACGTACACACTTTTTAGCTTGTTTTTATTCTTTTACACTCCTTTCACTTATAACTTTTTACACACATACCCACTTTTTTACACACTCACACACTTTCGTTGACAAGTAGCTCTCCAGATTGATATTGAGATATATTAATGAAGGAATTTTGTTTGGGAGTTATTTGTCGACTTTTGGAAAGATTATCTTACACCAATGCAAATAATTTGGCTTAAGATTCGTCCAGATAGTTAATCATGACCTATAACTCAGTATTTTTCAGATTTGAAGTTACATTTGTATTTGGATATTCTCCTGTTCCACCGATAGTACAGGTAATGATTTTTTTTCTGTTTTGGAGTGCTAAACAGTTCGACTCTTGATACTCATAATTGACAACAAAAAACTTAGAATGAGAGCATCATAATCAGCAACCTCACATGAATTCATTGAATACAAAAGTCTGATTTTTATGTCAATTCAATCCCAACTTCCCGTCCATGCTCCGTAACTTAAAACTATAAATTTACAGTTGATTTATTGGATGCAAACACTATCATGGGTTGGTGATTTAAGAGCATCGCTTTGATTGAGAGATGTATTTTTCCATTACTTAGATTGATTAATAAACTAATTGGTCTTTTTCAGGTTGAGACTGGAGAACCAATTTAAAGTGGCTAATTGCTTCGGATGATATCACACGACAGTTACTCCTGTTAAATGGTATGTAGTTCTGCCGTATGGCATACTGTAAAATTTCAACATTTATTTAAATTAACAGTTGAAAAAGCAATCTGATAAGACATTGGACTGATTTATAAGCTATAGTATAGCACTTTACTCCGATCGTTCGAAATCGACCGGTCTATGTACATTAACGTCGGCGGGGGGGGGGGGATAATTATTGATCGATTTGTTATCGGCTACCATTTCCCATAAATTCCGGTTACGATTTCGGTTTCCAGATCATTTTGTGAGGGGCAAGTCCGCGGTACCAATTACTTGAACCATAAATTCCTGTTACGATTTCGGTTTCGGTTTGCTAAAGACGCCCGGTAAACCGGTATTTCGGTTTCGGTTCGGTTAACCGACCAATTTCCCTAAACGGTTAATTACAAAATCAAAATATTAGGTTTCGGTTGGCCGAGAACGCCCGGTTAACTGATATTCGATTTCGGTTCGGTTAACCGGTCGTTTCCTAGTGTGAGGTCCTCCACTGCACAATAGGTAAGAACGATCGTCGAACGATCGTGCTGAGGTACAGATTTCTGTAAAGTGTCTCTAAATATAACACCATGCCATGTCATTACTCACTTTTTCGAGCTAGCGGGGCCCGAGGCCCCCGTAGATTTTTTCTAGGGGGTGGGGCTTTTGAAAACTAAGGGGGCCAAAATTCACATGAGCAAAATTTTCATTTTTCATAGCCCTGGTTTTCACTATTTTGCATTTTATTTGAAAAGTTTAATTTGATATCAGATTATCAGGTGACAATATCAATTTGCTATATAAAATCTTCAATCTATATATTAGCGTCCCGAAAAATCTGGCACCAAATAAGGGCACAGAACACACCTTAAAGGCATAATGACACTGCTCCCCTCGCATGAAATCAATCAATCTATATCTGATAAAAATATTTATAAATGACTATGAAATTGTGTCGTGAGAATGGACATATGAATATTAACTTTACTGTCACGTTAGCAAAATCACTCATGTTACCCATTATTAAAACTCATGTAATCTCAGCAGTTGCTTCAATCCTTTGCCGTTTCCGCTCCTCCACCTTCCTCTTGATTTCCTGACGTTCTTCTACCGACCTGTCCGGGCAAACAAACACAGTCTTGCAGGCAGCAATGTCCTTCAGATTCTTTGATTTCCTTAGAATCTGCTAACATGATCTGAACCACGCAGCACAACTTTGATCGGTCTCTTCCGTCCAGCCTTGGGGACTAACCCAATCCTTGAGCTCTGAAGAACGAGTGGCTTTTCATCCAAATGAGAGAAGATTTCTGCGACCTTATCCTCAACGATCTCGTTACTCTGCTCTTCCACACCGAAGATGATCACATTACGGGACCTGTCTTCTGCTTGGACAGCACTCTTCACCGCCTCTGCTATCTTCTTTCCGGAGAAAACTTCTGAGCATTTGCTCTCCAATGCACTGGCATATGTCTGTATTCCACCCTTCACTGTCTCTTCAACTTTAGCAGAGTAAGCTTCAGAGCACTTCGTCTCCACTGCACTGGCATAAGACTGCATCCCAGTTTTCACAGCCTCAGAACATGTGGTCTCCACTGTCGTTGCGTAAGACTGCATTCCAGTCTTCACTGCCTCCTGGACTCTAGTGAGATGCCTATCTTTCTTTGCGATGACTTTCTCCTGCAGAGCTATGATGGTCTTCTGATCTGTGATCTTCTCCGTCTTGAGCTTCTCAACTTCGTCCGCTACTCCACACGCAGCACTCATGAGGGGCTCCATGTAGTACTCAGTCAGCCAGGCAAAGTGCCCCAACCACTCGCAAAGTTTGTCTTTGTTTACACTCGTGTAAACAGCACAGCCGTCTCGCACAGCGCTCTCACCCGGAACTCCGTGTGGCAGGGTCTGTCAATCCCAATCCCTTCAAAATAGGGACTGATTCCTTCAAGAGGGATGGGCATTATACAAATGTACTATGTATTGTACACTGTATAAATGCTACACAGTATGCGTTGCAATCTAACTTGCTAAGTTGCAAGAGCTGATAAGACGAGCAACAAAAGCGATAACACATACACACTAAAATCTTGTATTATTGATTGATTTAACTTTAAAAAGGTGAATTTCAAGAAACATTTCTGGGCAGACTAGAGGTTCTCCAGAGGTCTTCTAGTGTCCTCCAGTGGTCTAACTGATTTTCCTTTCGAGGCTTAAATTTTTGAGAAAAACCTAGTCAGGGCCTAGGCCCCCCTAACATTTTTTATAGGTGGCCTTTCGAAAACTAGGGGGGCTACCCCCCCCCCCCCTAGGGGGCTGTGTAGTCCCATGCACCATGCCCTCTGATACTTAGGCTTGGGAAAAGCTGCAGTAGCAGCTAAGAACTGTAGCAGCTAAGAACATAGACGTTATGTTTTCGTAAGTTCATAATTTGTAGTGAACTCTATGCGATATAATATCTTAATACTTCAATATATTGACATATTGTGGTAGTTTCGTCGCTAGCTCTTTTAGGCTCCTGGAGACCAGCTGTATAGCCATTAGGCAATAATTGCCTGATGGCTACAGGCATACCCTACGAGACATACCTTACCCCACAAAATCTCGAAGTCCCAGAATTATTGTCCCTTGTAAATCTATCCGTAAGGTTGCTAACAATTGATGATTGAACATTGTGCCACTGTCTGCTCAATGCCTGAAAGAAATTTTCTTCACAGCACCATTGAAGCAAACAATTCTACTGGCTTGGGCCACATTTCAACTCTCTCCAAACGTCTGGCTCCCGGGACTGGTCACCCCAAGGCCCAAACACCCGCCTTATTTTTTCATTTCTATTTCTGTAGACCTTTTCATTTCAAACCTTTTTGTAAAAATTAAACTGAAACGACGGAAAAATCCTTCAATTCCATACTTCCATAAGCTCCAAACATCTGGCTTCTGAGGGTTGCCGCTGCAAGACCCCCGCTTTGAAGAAGTTTCATTTTTATTTCTTTACACCTTTCTCATATAGGAACCTAAGAACTTACATCAAAATTAGTAGACTGTGATGAGGGTAAAAATCGTTTTGAGACGACAATTTTATTTGTCCCATATATCTGGTGTCTGGGGGCTGCTGCCCACCAACTCCTGCCATTGATTAGGCCGTGCATTTGACCCACATTTCAACATATTACTTTCGACCTAGATATCAATTCCATATTGATTAAATGTTGGAAAGTTGGAATTACGACATGAAATAGACGAATATGTCTTACACGATGAGGTGTTCTCCCGCTACATTAGTTCATATTGTCTATTTTCAGATGTTGCCAGTGATTGTGTGAGCAGACGGGTATTCTGGTATTGTCGAAGTTGAGCTAACGATACACTGATCCAGACAACCATGAGTATTTTTCTCCTATTGAAACCTTGAGCCTTGGTTTGGAATGCAGATCCTTGAAAGTTGCGGTTGTATCGATTCTACTCGGAAAATACGGACACTGACACTCCCCATATAATTTGGTAGATTTTTAATCAAGTACACGGGTAGTGTGATTCCGAACGATTTTCAAACAAAACTAATGGAGTTAAACATGGTGATTGGTGAGCATGAATTTTCTCTTTTATATATATACTAGCAGCCCCGGTGGGCCTGCTAATTGCTGAAATATAGCTCACCATGGCACTTTCGGGCCGCCTCGTCCTCAAATTTCTACCAACGCGATATAAAGTATAAATCAAGGTAATACTAATCGAAAACAAATAAATTTAAGAATTGCGCCTACCGGCGCTTGTACCCGTTGTTCCCGGCAGCTTAGTAATTTCCTGTTCCCTGGTATTAAAACATGGTATTTGATCGACGACCGTTGTCCGTCTTTTTACACATGATGATTTTGAAGATGAAGTTTAAAGTTGGGCATTCAAAAGTCACAGGACACTTTGTATGGCATCACGGTGGCTATGGCACCGCCCCGGCGCCTAGGTGAATTTTGACGTGGCATTTTGCGTCACCGTGCTTTTTTGTGGCTTCATTTGGCGTTCAACATAGGTTCATCAAACCCGCAATGGTTTCCAAATTTCATGGCCTGTACTATGCCCGAAAAGATCTTCGATTGCTGTTCTTTGATTTTGATTTTCATGATAATCTTCTATCATTCTCGAATTGCATTGAATCATTTGAATGATATTCACATTATTTTACATTTACAACAAATTTATATTAAATCATCAGCAAATATTTAAATTTCGTTCCACTGCCCAATGTGCCACAGATCTATGAAAGAAATTTCGTTTACCAAAATTGAGAACAAAGAACTAGATTTCACAACTATACACGACATTCTATCTTTAGATTTCTTAATTAAAATGTCAAACAGTTGCAATGTTCGTTCTATAAATTGTTACGAGATAGGAGACGTCACGTGAAATGATTGTCAAATTATATAAAATATCAGAAATTATCAATCATGAAATTAAACTCTCATGTTTTTCTTTCACTCGTCAATTCTTTAAAAGTTTCATAACTGATTTTATAACACTGCCTTGTATTCGCCCAAACTGCCCGCTTCTTAAAAGAAGGTAAATGAAGTGATTGAAATCCAATCAAATATTTGATTGATTCCGTGAAATAAATCTATTGTTTAAAATGATTAAAAAGTAAAGAATTGTATTTTTTGAAAATTAATTTCAACATCAGAATGAACAGAGCATTGAACTCAAATAGAATGCCACTAAACTAAACTACTCGACGCGAGCGATATTATAAAGGCAGTTAGATGCATGAAAATAGCTCACCACCACCACGACGACACACGGTCGCGCGCACCTATTTCAGATTTAACAGTACACGCGATATAAAAACCCCAAAATACACGATCTCTGCTAACCTTTTCTCAATGCCTTTTTGTAAAACAAAAACGCGATTGGGAACAGGAAAAAATTCAACCACGGCGCTAGTTATGCAATTCAGGGATCAGAGGAGCAAGAAATTGGAATAAACCACATCACATGTTACCAAGGGGAATGCTTTTCATAATCTGCACATCCATTTCTACACAATTCCCTTGAGCACCTCCTCTCACAGCACTGAGCGTTGCAAAGCTCAGCATTTTGCAATCCACTCATTTGCGTAGAATGCACGAGCAGTGAACTAGCAACGACACCAGTTATAAGAACCTTTAGCCTTAGTTTCTCTTGATAATTTCATAGCAAGGTTGTTTGTATACATATATCGTGCAGTGCAAACATACATAATTATCGTGCAGTGCCACTTCCGCTTTTATATTAAAGTTTTAAGATGTTTATAGATCCTTTAGTCTCTGATTAATTAACTTAGAGTAAGTCCTTTAATTTTAATGTTCGATTTCTACACCTTATTGGCCTTGGACCGGCCCCTTGGACAAAAACTATTCAAGCAGTTGCCAAAGCAAGGAATTTTGCTCAAAATATCCACGGAAACCAATTTAAAGTCAGTGAATTGCATCAAAAAACAAAATTCCCAGTCTTTAATCACGATTTAGGTCGTTATCTACGTGTTATATAACTACGTTACTTAAACACTGTATAAGCCAAGTGATGAAAGATTTATTTAACGTGAATTAACTGGCGTTTTAACCTCTCTTTGGACAAAAATTATGGCCAATTAGGTATTTAAAAACCTAGGCATCGGGATTTTCAAATGTGCAAAATTGTTATGTTCATGAATAACATCATATTTCCAACTAAAATACGGCGTTTAATTTCATTTCTCTGTTCTTGTTACACCATTCATGAATTCTATATTAAGCAATTCCTCCGATCCTGGAACAACAGTCCTTTATCCCTCAAAAAATTGCTCCTCTCTTTTCACTAATTTTAGTGTCATATACAGGCTTGTATAAATTTTAACGATACTGTCTCGCAGCACGCTCCTCGCCTTGCTGTCATTTTCACTGGGAAATGCGGTTTGTGCCGGGCGCTCAATCGATCGCAATTTTGGTGAAAATTGGGTCAAAATCGGAAAAACTGTAATGCGCGAAGTTATATTGTCGGAAAATACCGCGCTAAGCCGCGCGCAGCATTTTGGCCCTTTTAGAACACGAATATGTTCCAAAAGTGCCACTTTGGCCCTTTTGGAAAACGAAGCTATTCCAAAAGGGCCATCTTTGGCCCCTTTGGAACACGAAGCTATTCCAAAAGGGCCAATTTGGCCCTTTTGGAACACGGATACTGTTCCAAAAGGGCCAAACGAAAAAATAGGTATCAAATAGGTATCGAATAGGTATCAAATAGGTATCAAATAGTAAATATTCCATACGACTATTTTCAATTTGGCCCTTTATACATCGTACGACAACAAAAAACCCGCGCGCGATCAGCGATGTTTCACATTAGGACGTTGAATTGCGTTGCCCGTTTCCTAAGCCCGCATAGGTGTGTGTTGTAGGATGTTACCCTACCCTCCGCCGCGCACGCAATGTTTTCTGCTAGTCTGCAACACGACCCTCCTAACTTTCGAGTGTTGCGCGCTAGGGATGGGAGAAATCCATCAAAGGTGTGTGTACGCGCCGCGCGCTTCCCTACGGGACACACTGTGCTGGGGAAGCGCGCCGCGCGAGCCACAGGGATATACGTGTCTACTGTTTAGCAAGTTGCCCGTCTATTTCTTCTGACTGGCTGTTCGGATTCCTAATGGTGAATGGCCATATCCAGTCAGAAGAAATTGACGGGCAGTGTCCGTCGACTTTAAAAATGTAATTTGAACCTCTTATGTTTTATATTTTGGGGACAGGGAGCATTATTTTGCGCGCGCGCCTCTTCAGAGAAGAGCGCGCGCGAACAAACAGGGACACGTAACAAAAGCAAATGAAAAACAGCATTTTGATCTGTTTTACTTTCAGCTTTTTAGCACATTTGGTCCTTACGGAACACAAAGCTATTCCAAAAGGGCCATTTTGGAACACGGGCTGTTCCTAAGGGGCAAATTAGGCCCTTTTGGAGGTATGTGTCCCATATAACTCTAGCTGAGTGACGTCACAGACCTGAAGGTCAATTTTTCTGTATCCTAAACGGCCTAAATATGGCATGGCCCTAACCTAAACCTAACAAATCCTGACCCTAATCCTGAACCTAACCCTAACTCTTAAAGCGCTAGATGCGCTTAACTTTATTTTTCCGAGTGACGTCATTATCATAGATAATGAAGAGCCCAGAGTTATATGGGACACTAGCCCTTTTGGAACACCTGCACGGTTCCGAAGGGGCCAATTACTATTATGCCCTTTTGGAACACCTGCACTGTTCCAGAAGGGCCAATTGTAAAATATGTATCATATAGGTAAATATACCTCAGTAATAATATTTTCAATTTGGCCCTTTTGGAACACCGTAAAATAAATTTTTTAGTCACCTCGAAATCATGTTCAATTTCAAAACATATTCATAACACATAATCTCAAATATAAAACGTTTTGTAAAGTTCAATTTACAATTCATAAATAATTGTTGAATTTTCAAATTCAAATCCCAGTCAAAGATGCTGTTAGAGTTACAGATTGATTCACATCAAAATAATCGGCAAAGTATTTAAAGATTTACAAACCAATTTTGCTGAAAAATCTACCTATCACAACTAAATACATAACACGCCAACTGATGGTGAAACATGGCAAATGCTTACCCACTCACATTAAACAAAATCATTCAAGCTCAGCATGCAATTTCACATGATTATTTGAAATGCCCAGTTGACTGAAGGATTCAGCAGACATAACGCAAGACATGACGATAGATGCATGGCTCACTTTAATCGTGGTGTAAAAAATCTAGTTTTATCTTGATAATATACATTTGCCTCATAGTTTCATTTCTGATAAAAATCCCAATATCATTCTTCTATTTTATGGTATCTGTTGCCATGAGTTATTGCATGATTTGAATGAAATATCATCCAGCATCCGTGTTTATCTTCAAAATTCTAGAATAAAATAACCGTGCAAATATTTACAATCAAGTATTTGACATTTGAATCTATTTATAACGTCGTTGTTCCATTCTTGAACCAATTTCTTCAAATTTACATCATGTATATATTCATTGAACTCAACGTACATTCCTGATTCTTGACATTCAACCAAACAAAACCTTCCATTCTCTTTCAGGGGGATCCAATCAGGATCATATCTGCCGATCTGAACGTACCGCTTCTTTCTCTCGAGCACGTGTAAAATCAACAAATAACGGAAGGTTGCATCCTCCTATTTCCTCTCTTTGTGTTAGTCACTGGTTGCAGTCAACATGAGGTGCAGCTGCAGGGGAGCACCTCACTTTCACCGGTTACTTCGCTGATGTCTGTTGTAGTAGAGGTACACCAACTTCTTCTGCAGAAAGCAGTGGGTTATAGACAGCTGGTGGTGCGCAACTTCGAGAAATTAGAATTGTTCTGAATTTCCGAGTCGCGAGGAAAGGTTCGTACGTGGATATACTGTCAAATCAGTACCACGCACGTACAAATAGCGGTCGTGTGGAAATTTCAGAAGCAGTTCTCAAAACCCTTGACATTAATTCGTTATTTAGAGTTGGTAAGGATTAATGATTGATGGATTAAAATAAAGGCTTCATAAGAAAATAGTGTTGAAAACAGTAAGGCCCCTATCCCAAGGTTTATTATGACAATGCTCTATGAACTTAAATGCCAATAAAATAATCCCAGCAATTTATCTCTAACCTGGCTGACTGTGAGGGGTTCGAGCAGAGCGTCCACCTTCTCAGTTCCAAATATGAGGAGCAGCTCCACCAGGCAGAAAATGCTTTGTTTCCGCACGTTCGTTTCCACGTGAGAACACTGCGGACAAATGGTTTCCGCCAGGCACGATAACCTCGACTCTATTATCGGCTCTGAATCCGGACTGTTCTGCTTCAATGTGTGTGGTTGAAACGTACATCATCAAGTGGGAAGGAATGAAGTTGGGTTGAAACTACATTTCAATTAGGGGAAGGCATGCAATGGGGTTCAAACAATGAAACCCCATCAATCGTTATATCAAGTGGACAAGAGTTTTAAGTATGATGCCTTAGTTAGACTATCAGGCTATGTCTGAGATGGCGCATAACCATATGGTGTTTATCTGAGAGATTCAGAGATCAGCGGGCTAGTCACCGAATGTGCAGATCAGTAAATGGATCCCTATTGTAATAAAATAGTACATGGAGTCTTTGCCTCATCAAGCGCCACGCTTGATGAGGTCGAGACATGGAGTCTTTGCCTCATCAAGCGCCACGCTTGATGAGGTCGAGACATGGAGTCTTTGCCTCATCAAGCGCCACGCTTGATGAGGTCGAGACATGGAGTCTTTGCCTCATCAAGCGCCACGCTTGATGAGGTCGAGACACCACTATAGTAAACAAGGCAGTATCCAAGTAGCCCGACACACTTAATAGACGTCTACTATCTCGATAAACAACTCACGTGGTAGAGTAGGTTGATAACCGCCAGTAATACAGGGTATGTTTCGTGTTGTAGCATGGGCACCACAAGGTTCAGGATGGCCTCCGTCTTGTAGGTCATGATAAGGAGTTGGTACAGCACCTCGCACTGAAATAAGTTTTATGAGTGAAGCATAGACACCGATGAAGACGTCAGAGCTGTCTATAATGGCACTTACTACGACTCAATGAAAGCACCAGGCGGTAGAGTAATATAACGATCGATACTTTACTTGTTTAGCTTTGCAACCGCCGCGACTGCGTCTCGACGGTTACCTGCACAGCTCTCAATTAGTGAGTAGGTAGTAATATCTTAGAATGGTACTTACGTCAGCCTGCTGCAGGACACTCTTAGCCCTGACTATCTTCGTGACCACCTCCTCACAGTGCGCCAACATGTGGCTTGGCTGGTACACCAGGAACTTGTTCAGCACTTTCAGAGCTTTGGAAACCAACTCCGCCTGGGGTGGGATAAGTTACTTATTGGACTGTGTTTGGAAACCAACTCAGCCTGGGGTGGGATAAGTTACTTATTGGACTGTGTTTGGAAACCAACTCAGCCTGGGGTGGGATAAGTTACTTATTGGACTGTGTTTGGAAACCAACTCAGCCTGGGGTGGGATAAGTTACTTATTGGGTTGTGTTTGGAAACCAACTCAGCCTGGGGTGGGATAAGTTACTTATTGGACTGTGTTTGGAAACCAACTCAGCCTGGGGTGGGATAAGTTACTTATTGGACTGTGTTTGGAAACCAACTCCGCCTGGGGTGCGATAAGTTACTTATTGGACTGTGTTTGGAAACCAACTCAGCCTGGGGTGGGATAAGTTACTTATTGGGTTGTGTTTGGAAACCAACTCAGCCTGGGGTGCGATAAGTTACTTATTGGACTGTGTTTGGAAACAACTCCGCCTGGGGTGGGATAAGTTACTTATTGGGTTGTGTTTGGAAACCAACTCAGCCTGGGGTGGGATAAGTTACTTATTGGGTTGTGTTTGGAAACCAACTCAGCCTGGGGTGGGATAAGTTACTTATTGGGTTGTGTTTGGAAACCAACTCCGCCTGGGGTGGGATAAGTTACTTATTGGGATGTGTTTGGAAACCAACTCAGCCTGGGGTGCGATAAGTTACTTATTGGGTTGTGTTTGGAAACCAACTCCGCCTGGGGTGGGATAAGTTACTTATTGGGTTGTGTTTGGAAACAACTCCGCCTGGGGTGCGATAAGTTATTTATTGGACTGTGTTTGGAAACCAACTCAGCCTGGGGTGGGATAAGTTACTTATTGGGATGTGTTTGGAAACCAACTCAGCCTGGGGTGGGATAAGTTACTTATTGGGTTGTGTTTGGAAACCAACTCAGCCTGGGGTGCGATAAGTTACTTATTGGACTGTGTTTGGAAACCAACTCAGCCTGGGGTGGGATAAGTTACTTATTGGGTTGTGTTTGGAAACCAACTCCGCCTGGGGTGGGATAAGTTACTTATTGGACTGTGTTTGGAAACCAACTCCGCCTGGGGTGGGATAAGTTACTTATTGGACTGTGTTTGGAAACCAACTCAGCCTGGGGCGGGATAAGTTATTAAGCTACTTATTGGGTTGTTGATAGATCCGTAACAACACGATATAAGAGAAAATATCCCTGGTGTCTGAAACTCTTGAGGCACGGCCTGTTACGCTGCGTGATAGCGCGCAAATGTGTAATTTTCATACAAAACATAGTGAACTGAAAGTTGAAATACTGTATTGTACCCATCTCCGAGCTCGTTTGAGCATCCACGTGTATTGCGGTATTATTATGGTCACAAAATGGCACCACCTCTAAATGATCTCATCCCAATCACAGCCATCTCACCACATTAAACTGACGGAGATACCCCGGACAATGTGTTAGGATCGTTGGTAACGTCCACACGTAGTAAATGTATGTAAATTACGTTGGTACATCACAAAGTCGTGATTGGATTTTAATTAGATCAAAAGCTGTCAGATAGCTCAACTTCAAGTACCAGATCCCTGCCGCCTATGCCACATGGGCTATTTACATTCGTATTATTTAAAATTTAAATGCTATGAAGAGAGTTTATAACAGGAAAAATTAGTCTCCGTGTACTTAGCCACGTAACTAGAATTTTTTGGCCAGGGGTTGCATGCAAAATTGTAAGGAATGCTGAGCAACCTATTTCAACTAATACAACAGCGGATACAAATTTTCCAGTGGATGCAAGCAAAACTTGCAGGGGATGCAGAGCATCCTCTGCATCTCCGCTGGCTACGTGAGTACGTGTACTAATGAAATAGACATGATATGAAATAATGAAAAATAAATTGATGCTTTGGAATTAGTTGTGTTTGATGAGGATTGTGGAGCCGTGACTGTCATTTCGGCTCAAGCAGCCTTTTGAATCTTAATAGCGATATTTTGACTACAATACTTCACACCAGTCACCTGACTGATATACCCTCAGATGTCGTGCTAACTGCTCTGTAGTGGGAATCGCTGCCTTTATTACGCTCAGACAGAAAATGCGGCTTTCTTCAAGTTGTTATATGAAGGTAAAATTCATAACGGCCATTTTGCTATTAGCTTCAATAGTCGTATGGGGATTTCCTTCATTTACTGGGCATGAATTGAATGGATGGAAACAGAATATTGCAATGTCGTTTGATTCTAGTTCTGGGCTGGGAGTATCACAAATAGATATAAAATACTGTGCGTTGCTGCCAGTAGATGATGGTAACAAGCAAATTATTCTAACCTCCTGGATATACCCATTCAGTCCTCCGGCTAATACCCTGGCATCTATCAGGAGAACCTGCTTCGATAACCCCAATATGACCATGATAATAGCTGCTCCTGAGGAAATCAACACAGGTATCGTTGAGAAAATCAGTGGCAATGTACCTGGAACCATTTGTCATCTTGAACCTTTGGCCCTGAATGTGAAAACCCTCTTTAATGGCACGCTGCTCGAAGATTGGGCCACTAAACACGCATTGTATCGGATACTCTCGGGAGAGAACTACCCTTCGTATCTCCACGCAGCAGTTCGCTTGCAGCTAGAAAGGGAGAGGAAAGTGGACTTTTACCTTGATCCCCATGTAGACAAATGTCCAGTCGCAGTTGTTGTTAATGCCACCCAGCATGATCGAGCTATGAGAAGGCTGGGTGAATTGTTCGAAGGTGCACGAGAAAGTGCAAAAAGAAGGAAACTAGCGTCACCAATCAATTTTCAGTTGAGCTACGATGATTTAATGTCTAACGATTATCATTGTGAGATGGTAGTAGATGACAACAATTGTGGAGATTCTACTAAGTTATTCCCTTTCTCTGCTGCTCGTCCTGAAAAAATGACAGAGGAGGATTGGATTTCTGTATTTACCGAAATTGAGGCAACTGAGGTCTTGTCGGCTTTGAAATTCCTTCCTCTTTGTGACAGACTTTTCGGAGAACAGGGTATGCTAACATTCGCGTTCCGAAAAGAATTACATGTGCCGTCATTTTTCTCAGGTTGTCTAGCCGTGCTATTTCAAACACATAACCCTCATAGAGACAATAAGACAGACATAATTTCTGTAAACCTACCGGAAATGTACCTGAAAACGGTACCCGCTAAATGTCAAGATCAGATCAGGTACAGAGCACAAATCAACACAGAAGATACATCAACCTTGCATGGGTTGGAGTCAACTTTAAGTCTTTTGGAGGAGTATTCTACAGCCAAGCTAGTGATCACAAATCGGCTTCAAGTTGCACTCTCGTGCGTTGCTATGGGGACCCCTGTCGTTCTCATGAAGTCTGGAGAAACTGATGACGCCATGTTAACTGATCCAACTGATCAAGTTGAGGAGATAATTGATCTTTTCCATACCGTCAACTGGCAGAATGACACGGTTGCTGAACATTGGGTTACAGGTTTCAACTGGGAAGACCCACCAGCCAATCCAAACCAGGGTAAATTTTCCCGTACCCGGGCAACACTTTGGAATATCGTCCGCAAATACGAAACCTTACAACGATATTGCCACATGTTCGGGCTAATCCCTCTTCCCTTCACCAATCCTTCTTCCCTGGGATCTCCTGAACGGACCCCCTTTTCCATCTGATCTTCACCACAACAGCTAAAGACGAGATCTCTTTGTTCCTGCACAAGGCCACAGTAACAGGAGCCTGGAATTGGAGGCACCAGGCAGCCGTAGAGTCCGTGTTTCGTCATCACCCCACAGCAACAGTCTACATACACAGCAACACCTTGCCAGCAGACCAGTTTGTCAAATTCCGGGAAGTTGGATACGATGTCCAACTTCGACCTTATAACTTGACAGAGTTGCTGCTGGAATCCTCAGCTCGAGATCTGGTGGGACGGATTCCTCAGAGTCTTGACGAAAACGTGTTCTGGTATTCGCATCAAACTGATATGCTGCGGTATCTGCTAACTTACAAGTACGGTGGGGTATATCTTGATACTGATTTCTTGATCTTGCGCGATCTCACCAAACTTACTGAAAACGTCATCGGATTCGAAGAACCAAATAAAGTTTCTTGTGCATTTTTCAGCTTTGAGAAAGGCAGTACCTTCCTAGGAAAAGTAATAGGGAAGCTTAATGAAAGTTATACTGGCGAAAGATGGAATCAGATAGGCCCTGGCCTTGTAACGAGAGTGTACAGGAATCTAGATGCTTCTGAACGTGAATCAGTAACTGTTCTCCCAACACCAGCTTTTTACCCGATATTCCCACGCAACGTGAGTCAGTGGTGCTTTCACGAGACAGATCCCGAGAAGAACTCTCAACGAATTAAAATGGTCAAGAGAGATGCTTGGGTTATCCACTTGTACTCCAAGTTAACAGCTGACGATTCTGTTTTGGAGCAGGACACAATGTGCAAACAGTTGTTCTCCGAGAACTGCGTGTTTTGTAATACAGTTGGGGAACTGTAACACGAAATCGTAGCACAAAGTAACCAATGGATCGTTTAAGCAGGGTTTTGAATCCTGTGCAAACCATAATGATTCTGATTTTGGATGATATTATAGCTTTTTAAATCAGTGATGTTATTATGGTACCGTTAAATTAAATTTGTTTCAGTGCATGGATTTTAATCCTTCACTTATTCAAGTTATTGGTTTATAAATCAAAATTATATTTCAATACTTATGAGGTTATTCTAGATGGCGGTGTAGATTAATCAAACAAGATATAACTATTATTTCAACTTATTGAATATATTTCTTGCTGTTCTCTGAATTAATGTTTTCTTGGACGATTAGGGGGTATTGTTTTGCACTATACCCGAATAAAATGGGTCCAGGGGTAGGGGGCAAGGGGTAAATGCTCAATCAGCCCACTTTGAGATGGACAGATGAATTAGAAAGTTCCTCATTGTCACAACCTGCTCGTTCCGTAATAAAGAATCGGAGTGGTAAGATAAATTTTCGGAGTGGTAAAATAAAGTGTCGGAGTGGTAAAATAAAGTGTCGAAGTGTTTGAATATAGTTTCGAAGTGGTAAAATAAAGTGTGGGAGTGGTAAAATAAAATGTCGGAGTGGTAAAATAAAGTTCCATAGGAGTTGTAAAATAAAGTATGGGAGTGGTAAAATAAAGTGTGGGAGTGGTAGAATAAAGTATGGGAGTGGTGAAATAAAGTATGGGAGTGGTAAAATAAAGTGTGGGAGTGGTAAAATGATGTATGGGAGTGGTGAAATAAAGTATGGGAGTGGTAAAATAAAGTGTCGAAGTGTTTGAATATAGTTTCGAAGTGGTAAAATAAAGTGTGGGAGTGGTAAAATAAAATGTCAGAGTGGTAAAATAAAGTGTCGAAGTGTTTGAATATAGTTTCGAAGTGGTAAAATAAAGTGTGGGAGTGGTAAAATAAAATGTCGGAGTGGTAAAATAAAGTTACATAGGAGTTGTAAAATAAAGTATGGGAGTGGTAAAATAAAGTGTGGGAGTGGTAGAATAAAGTATGGGAGTGGTAAAATGAAGTGTCGGAGTGGTAAAATGATGTATGGGAGTGGTGAAATAAAGTATGGGAGTGGTAAAATAAAGTGTCGAAGTGTTTGAATATAGTTTCGAAGTGGTAAAATAAAGTGTGGGAGTGGTAAAATAAAATGTCGGAGTGGTAAAATAAAGTTACATAGGAGTTGTAAAATAAAGTATGGGAGTGGTAAAATAAAGTGTGGGAGTGGTAGAATAAAGTATGGGAGTGGTGAAATAAAGTATGGGAGTGGTAAAATAAAAAGTGGGAGTGGTAAAATGATGTATGGGAGTGGTGAAATAAAGTATGGGAGTGGTAAAATGAAGTGTAGGAGTGGTAAAATAAAATATGGGAGTGATGAAATAAAGTGTCGGAGTGGTAAAATGAAATGTCGGAGTGGTAGAATAAAGTATGGGAGTGGTGAAATAAATTATGGGAGTGGTAAAATAAAGTGTCGGAGTTGTAAAATAAAGTATGGGAGTGGTAAAATGAAGTGTCGGAGGGTAAAATAAAGTATGGGAGTGGTACTCACATCGTCATCCTCTGTGCAGCACATAATAGCACTCAGCAAGTCGTAACTATTCTCCTCATTAATGAGCGTATCCTCCTTCAGGATGTTGAGAGTCTGTATCAGGGCAGCTGACTTCTCCTCCGTCTCACCGCCTAACAGGGCTTCCAGCACGGAGAACACCACGTTAGCTTCGCACGCGCTGCCGTTCAGGGAGGTGGCAGACAGCCGGGAGTCGTCTACCAGCAGACAGTTGTCTGGTCTCCCCACGTTGGAGCGAGGAGAGTCTGTCGAGACTCGGGAGGTGTCCACGGCTGCAGCAGCGTTAGCAATGTCCATACTGTTGTTCAGACTCGTGGTGAAGTTAGCCTGCGGGATTCGCAAGTGTGAGTAATAAGTTGTGGCTTTTAATGGGTAGAACTACAATTGCTTTGTTCCGGGTAGCGTTAGTGATTAAACTTGAAAACCGTCACAAAAACGTAAACACTAAAATATCTCACCTCAGAATTGCTCGTAGTATCCAGGACATTGTTAGTGTACCCGTTGTTGTTGTTCATCCGTTTGATTGGAGTGCTGGTTCTGCTACCAGGACCCTCAATTGGTGGTGGGACTGTGGGGTGCCCTGTGAAGAGCTATGTCAGGGGTGTGCCTCTGTAAGCAAGGACAAGAGGAAAGATTCCTGAGAGACTGCCTCATATTCCCTTAAAATGGCAATAGATACGTTCCCATTATCAGAATAAAAAACGAAGGTACTGTATAAACACATTAATTGATGGCCTCCCCGACCTGTGTGGTTGACGGTGTTTTGTATCTTTTGCGGGGTAGGGATGTTGAGGATTTTACCCGTGGAGGGCTCCAGAGTGTCGGGGTTGATGTTCTCAGCGTCCACATCGTACGTGTAACTTCCTGGACTGGAGCCAAACCTGCACAAGGACGAAGCGTCAAAGATGAGTCATAGTCCTCAAACATCATGGAAAATTAGAGGTGTCCACTGTCCGGTGTGGCAACAAAATGTAAAACGTAAAGGTGCATCTAGTATCATAGTACCGTTGGTTTATGGCGTCGAAGAGGGAGCCCGACTCGTCGGACCCAGCACTTTGGGAGTCCCTCACGATTCTGTTGTACCCAGGGTAACCCATGAGGACTTCTGCCTCGTGGGACGCCATGTCTGGAACAGCTTCCTGCAGCAGCGCCACACATTGACCCTGTCGGAGGAGGGGTTGGGAGGGGCATTGGGATACACTTCGCAGACTTGTGTAATATGAAATGATTCCATCTAATATATTCCAAGACACCTACTGGGCACATGTAAACATACCTGTTCCTGTTCATCAAGCGTGTTCACACATATCCCAAGACACCCCTGTTCATAATCAAGACTTCCATTCGATGGTTCACACACAATTGTTCCTGTTCAGTGAGTGTGTTCGGCACACATACCTGTTCCTGTTCAGTGAGTGTGTTCACACATACCTGTTCCTGTTCAGTGAGTGTGTTCACACATACCTGTTCCTGTTCAGTGAGTGTGTTCACACATACCTGTTCCTGTTCAGTGAGTGTGTTCACACATACCTGTTCCTGTTCAGTGAGTGTGTTTAGTATGCTGCTGAACACGGGAGGTGAGTGTCGGAACATCATGGCTATCAACTGAACACTCTTCTTACGAGCTTCCGGAGCCTGCAAAGGTTAC
Source organism: Beroe forskalii (assembly GCA_011033025.1). Taxonomy (NCBI): domain Eukaryota; kingdom Metazoa; phylum Ctenophora; class Nuda; order Beroida; family Beroidae; genus Beroe; species Beroe forskalii. The sequence continues at coordinate 62,626 of WFMF01000009.1, read as the reverse complement.
ATCATGAATTTTTTGAACACTTTGATCTAAATTTTCAGACATTGAGGTTTTCTGACACACTACGTATGGTATGCTGCAGGAGACTGACTCCCAATTTCTCATATTTCACTGTGTACAGCTAAATGGGCAGATCTTAATAACAAGAATTGATTTGGTTAATCACAGACTTTCATCCAACAAATCTATAACAGAAGAAATCAGGAGGAAATCAATCGGTGGTATACACACGTATACAGTCACTTAAAAAGATTGAAATTACAAAGACCATCGAGCTTATTGAGACATTTGGATCATAGGTTAACACAACGCCAGATCACCCTCTTTAAATGGGCACTACAGTTCCTTACTATCCTACTTGTTGTGCTCTTAATAGTTCACTAGAGTGCGCATCCCTACCATAACCAATGTCGGTTTGTATGTTTAAAGGTGTAATCTGAAATCAAGATCCAAACATGAAATGATCTGAAAAATCTTAAATCAAAGAATGGACCGATAGATTTGCATTCTTGAAATTCTTGAGAGTTGAAACCTTGTCATCACTTTCTCGTCTAGATTAACCCTTGAAATTGCCATTTGCCATGACATTAATAAATAATAATTGTACCTTGGGATCTGTTGTGCTCGTCAGCAGGACCTTGAGTCCAATAGTACACTCCTTGGTCTGGATAAACTCCATGGGATCCATAGCGTGGAATGTACATTCCATGTACTCCAGCAACGTACCCTGGGTGGAAATCAAATACATAGCTCTTCAAAAAGGAATAAAAGTGTGAAATATTTTCACGGATTTCATGAACCTTAGCTCTGACCGGGGGCGTGGAATTTTTAACCAAATCTTTCTTTGATCGGAATGTAGTTTCTGTAGCATCTGCTCCCTCCCTATCATGTTCACTACAAACCTTCATCTTAACGTTTCCCTGGACTGGTTTGCAGTCGAGAAGACTGAAGCACCAGTTGAGCTGGAGGTCGTAAGGGAAGGAGCGGTGTAGGGTATCCAGGACCCGGAGGACCCGCTCGAAGTTGCTCTGCGTCTGTTTCATGCTCTGGAGGTAAAGACCCTTCTCCAGCACGGTACTGGCCCAGTCGGTCAGGTTGGTGCGGTACAGTGCCAGGAACTCGTCGAGAACGTCCAACGTCTGTGAGGAAGAGAAGAGGAGTGCTAAGAGAGTAAGAGGCAGCTTTGAATAGTGGAACTTGGAGGGTTGAAACGCTACAACTGGAGCATTTTGCCCAGCTGGAAGCAGTGACAAAAAAGATGAAAGTTTACTCAGAATCAAACAATTTTGAAATGAATCACTCACAGATCCGAGTATCTTAGCGTGGTTATCTCCCAGGAGCTGCTCAAAGAGCTGCAGAACTATCTTCCGCTCCCGCGAGTTGAAGCCTCGTTCCTCGTTGATCCGTGCTTTGAGCTTCTTAACGGCTTCCTCGCGGATTTTCCAGCTGCTGCTCTCCGCTGCTCGTTGTATCTCGTGGATATCCTGCGCAAGCATTACACTGCTAGTTGGTGCCGGTGCCAACAGAGCAAGGGTAATATTATTGGTGGAATAGTCATGCATGAAGGTCATATATGTGTCACGAATAACAGGGTTATTGGAGCTGAAGAAGTTGGTATCAGGGGAGGAAGAGGTTTATGGGAGGGAGGAATAGAGGGGTAAATACGAGGAAAAAAAGAGGACGTTATATAACAGATGTAGGGCGCGTCATTCATACACCATGGTGTTCCATGCAGAGAGTGAAAATCGAGAGGCAGCAAACTTGCAACATTTGGAGAAGGAAGTACGTTAGACAACCGTGTGTGTGCTGCTTTAGCAAGGACCACACTTCCAGGTCATGAGCTCTCGAGTGAGCTGCAGATTATGTGCTCTGATAAATCTGATGCTGTGTTATCAAGGGCTTTAGGGCAGCTGCCGTGACAGCAAGAAACGAGGAATGTTCTGAAATTTCCAGGTCGCGCATCCTGTATCGGTATTCGGTACGTACGTGATTATGCTGTAAAATCAGTATCACGTACGTACCAATCATGGCACTCGTGTGGAATTTACAGAATCATTCTCGGATGTTGTGACATCTCATGACTATGGGTACAAGCGCCACACACAATTCGTATCGTTCGGTGTGCTTGAAAGAGAAAAAACAAGGCAGTAAAGGTCGTTTTCTTCCCTTTAAAAGCGACCCGGCAATCAAATCAGAGGAGACTTCGAATATCCGGGGGTTCAGCAAAATGGGAATCTTTTTTGGGGATAAAACAAAGGAGGGGTTCTGAGAGTGGGTCGAGGATCAAAGTCTGAAGGAAATGTAACCAGATATAACTAGGATCCAAGTCTGAAGGAAATGTAACCAGATATAACTAGGATCCAAGTCTGAAGGAAATGTAACCAGATATAACTAGGATCCAAGTCTGAAGGAAATGAAACCAGATATAAGTAGGATCCAAGTCTGAAGGAAATGTAACCAGATATAACTAATACAGCGAACATTCCGTAGCTTTGTATATATCTGCTGGTTTTATTATTATAAGCTTCCCGTTTTAGCAGCGAATCAGCACAATTAAAGGTACATTATGCAAGCTTGCATAGTTTTACATGTCCAAATATGGAGATAAGCACGGTGTTTGTTTACATTTCATCTGCAGAGTAAAGCTGGCGTATACACTCTTTTTGCGATACAAAAGGCGCATATCTCCGAGGTTTTTGAGCAATCTTGATGAAACTTTCAGGATATTACGGGCAATATGTAGGCAATATGATCCTGGAGTAGCTAACATTTTTGAGCCTCAGAAGCTGAGATATGGCAAATAAACCGGTTTTTTGTTGACAACTCAGGCATTTTTTGAGAAAGACATTTCAAATTTTTGGTGCAAAATTGTATCATACATACCTATGACATCCCAAAGTTTCATTAAGAAACTCCAAACACAACCAAAGTTACAGCGCGTTACTTTTGTAACGTTCTTTTTGGCCCACCCAGTATATCATTTCAAAGCCCTAATATGTTGGTTTTCAAACAAACATATGAACCTCAATTGACATTAATTTTAAAGGCTGGAATACTCAAACTTAACCAACTCATTAACTAAAATGGATTTTATATTGTAATCTAAATCAAATTTAAAGTGGTTAACATTACTTAAATTATGCATATGTGTTCAGATTGCTCAAGTGCCACAGGGCTTGAAAAAGATTTACAGATTTACTGTTGACGTGTCATTTTGCGCATGAATTCTATCAAAGCACACCATTTTGTGTATCTTTATTGAGCCCTCTTTCAATCAAATGATCTATCTGCACACATCCATTAGTATCATATGTATGCTCATTGCTCAGTCAAAAGCACCTCATGAACAGGATGGAAAAAAGGGTAGTGAGGCAAACCTTACACAGTTTTCAGCTTCAGGAAAACGATTTACTGTCTATTTTGAGGGTTGGGACAACTGCAAATCCACTAAAAGCTTTTCAATTATTTTGAGACTTACTCTTTTAGCTCCCTTTTACCACTCTCATTACAACCCTATGGTAGGGTAGTTTGGACAAGGTAGGGTAGTTAGAAGGGACAGTAAAAAGGGTCCTGAAGCCATCTTAGATAGTTTTATATCTAAATTTTTTGTCTCGACTGCTGGAACAATAGATCCAATAAAATTTTTGCCACTTTTTACTGATGAGGACACATACAGACAGAAGAAGAGCAAGTCTCCAATGGAGCATATTATTCCCTTTCATTCCCACTGAGCTAAGGGCGAAAGATATCTAGGTATCTCAAGCCTATGCAGCTGCACATTTCACTCAGCTGAGCATACAGAAAACTCTGTGGGCAGCTTAAATGAGACGCTTCCCATTGCAGTGAAGTCTTGGATGAATGAAGTATGGATTACACTTCCTGAACCATCACTGGCTTGATTACTTGGATCCTTCAATTCCTGTCATTGGCCATATGGTTGTTTGAATAGAAGTAAAGCCTGCAAAACAAAATAAATTTAACAATTGTATAAAGTTTACACTATCACACCTCTTTATGTAGGCATAACATACCATTAAGCACATCATAGGAGGAAATTAGACTGATTGCAACTTAACTTTTTTTAATGATATTGTTTGCACAAAGCTACACATTCACAGGCACTTGTGTGCATGTTTCAATCAAATGATTATGTTCAATCAATCAGTGGACAACAAAACAACCACCTAATTAAGTATCAAGGTTCATATTATCCATTGCTCAGAAAGGTCTCATCAATGCATGGTTTGTTCTGCAAGTAGATTACCTCATTCCTTAAGTTAGGCACCTTCACAAGGTGCCCATAATAAGAGTTATATAAACAAGAAATAATATTGTCAAAATTCTGATTGACCATAATAAAAATGGCCTCTAATTTTAATGAAATATTCGGACATGTAAACAGGGGTATGCGTGTTAAGCAATGTGAAAATATAATTGTTATGTCAGAATTGGCCGTTTTAAACTTAACGCACTACGTTTTACAATCAAATTTGAGAACTGAAGAACGTTTTAAGACTCACTTAAAAAGCAGTTTATGTCATATGTTGTCGCAATAGTGTCAATCAAGATTTCAAGAAACCTCGGTTTTAAAATACATTTATCATGCAACTTATATCAAACATCCCAATCCGCAAATAACATTTTAGTCTGAATTTTTAAAGTAAAATTATGGTCCAGAATCGAATTTATGTTGTTATTGCGCCGCTTGCTAAACACGGCGCGGCAAGCGCTAACGCCCCTGGTTAGGGGAACGCGCGTACGGAGTGCGCGGCGCGTCGCGCACTCCGTGCGCGTAACCAGGGTCCTGGTTAGGGCAAAGGAACGCGTAATCTTGAACAAATTTTGCGTTGCCTTAGGAATAGAAAATGCAAGCGGTACGCGCGCACTTGATTTTTTTTAAAACAAAATTTTTGAAAAAAGTGCTAATGAATTTTTGGGACAAAGTTGCGCCCGCAGCGCAAAAACAAATAGGGGACTAGTATAGCATGCAGTTTTGATTTGATCAGTTCATTTGACGGACGAGGAATGGTGCAGGTGCCTAATTAGGGTATCTCTCCCATATAAACGGCTCTGAGTGACGTCACAGATCTAAACGTCAATTTTTCTGTATCCTAAACCTAACCATAGCCCTAACCAAAACCCTAACCTTAATCCTAACCCTGACCCTAACAAATCCTGACCCTAATCCTGACCCTAACTCTAGTCCTTAAAGCGCTAGGTGCGCTTAATTATATTTTTCTGAGTGACGTCATTGTCATAGATAATGAAGGCTCCCGTTTATATGGGAGACGTACCCTAATTAGACAAATATTTTACTAATTAATTCTTATTGTATGCTTTCTTTCTGCTAACTGCTAAGTTAAGTGTCTTATCATAATTTTTATGACTGTGTGATTGTTTTTGACCTTTCTAAACTTCATATTTTGATTTACATTTATCCTGCTGGATTACTGGATTGATTGTGCTAGAATTTATGATCCTTGTGCTGGATATAGCATAAGAATTTGAATTTGAATTTGAAAACAATTTTTACAGCACAATTACAGTATATATTTTCTCATTCAATCATAATTAAAGAAGCTTCTTGGTTATGCTGAGGGAAAGCACTTAGCCAATCACAAAGATTGTTAACAAGGCTACCTGCTAAGGATATACTCATAATATATTTATTCATATTCACCAAGTTTCCATTTCTGGAAATTTCAATGTCAAAACAATTAAAATAAGTTACACTCTTAAAACAGTGCATACTTAAGAATAAAATAAGATAAGGCTAAAACATATTTACAAACATAAAGCTGAAAAGGCTTATAAGTAAAAATAGGCAAAGATAATTGTATCACTAAGTCCTGCCATTCAAGAGAGATGATGGAAGGATAGATCCTAGACAGGGATGTCAAGAGGATTTCAAGGGCTGGCAACATTCTTACTGCTGTGTGTGCTCATCAGTAAATATCAGAGGTTGTAAATAGGGGTTGTTAAAACCCCCAAATAATGCTTCTTAAGGGATTTCCTTGGATTTATCATGGTTCCAGCACTCAAGAAAGATATAAAACAGTTTTTCCTGAAATGGAAAACTTTCTAAACTTGGGTTTCAAATCCCTTTTTACCACCCCTCTTAATTACCCTATTGACGAGGTAGGGCAGTAAATAGGGTGGTAAAAAGGGAGTTTAAAAGAATAAACCCGGAATCATGATTAAAGACTCTTTAAAATAGATAAACAGATTTGCTGTCGTAAAAATCTGTCTTAAGGTTTGCATCGCAACCCTTTTTACTACCCTATTGATGAGGTCCTATTGACTGATGAGCACACATACATGTTACCCGGGGTTATTCCATAATCTGGTTTATTCATTCGGGGCAGTGGTCTGGGGCAGCAGCCCCAAAAAGCCAGACATTCGGAGGAAATCTAACACTCAAATCAGCTCAAATCAGTGGGAATTTTGCTGTCAATTTTATGATTATAAATTTTATAAGCTGGATTGTAATTTACTGCATACATGAGTTGAAATTGAAGAAAAGCTGGGGTCTGGGGCAGCAGCCCCCAGAAGCCACATGTCCTGAGTAAACAAAATCTCTGCTTCAATGTGATAATCAAAAATATTTTGGCATTGACAGTTGCCTCTATAGACCTGGAAGAATGCCTCCTTCCATCCAACTATTCTATTAACACACAAAGCCTTTTTTGCTTATATCCATATACCTTATAGTGAATTAGTTACTATTGTTGAATTCGACATTGAAAAGTAAAGAAAAATATCTTTAAGAAATCAATCCACAGGTCTGTTCATCAATTCACAGGACTGTTCATACTATATTAGGGGGGGGGGGGGTATATTTCCAAATTTGTACCCTCTATGGTTACTAAGCAATACTGTAAATTTGCACAGCACTAGTTTGGCCAAAATAGTATAACATATAGTGATTATGATCTGGTTAATTAAAGTATGCACTCAATACTCATATTTGAATATTGTTTTTAGGATGTGTAGGACGTAGGTGGTTAATAGTTATGAGTATGACACACTTTATTATGAGAAATAATTAATCAATCAATTATTACATATATCATTATTTATCATTTGTAAAGTGTCAAATTAATTTATACAATCAAATTTGAGGATGAGAAGTGTTCTGGTAGCATTAGCTGCCATCACTGTAGCCCTTTCTCTTTCTCCATCAGATAGATTGAGAATTTCCTCATATTTTGATGTTTCAATTGATTCACTCAAGACAGCATATCAAGTAACTGTGGCAAAGAGTATTCTAAAGGAAGATGTGCCTAAATCCATCTGTGATCATGCTGAAAATGTACAACTTACTGTAAGTGATTTGTACTTTGCAAGTCATCTATCTAAAATTCTTGGGTGTCAGATCAAGCTGGATGGTGTTGAGGAATTTCTCAGAGCTGAAATGGCAGCTGAAGGTGCTTCAGTTAATACCATGTTTAAATGCATCACTGCTCTGATTAACCTTGACTTTGAAGTTGATTCTTCACAAAATGAACAGATTGCCAAAGACTTAAAACTGAAGATACAGTTTTGGCATATGGTCTTGCTTACCTCAGCTCTGCTTCTATTTCTGAAGAAATTCCAAAAGATCTTGTTGAATCAATTGAAGATATTGCTCACCGTGCAGACACAGTTGGAAAAGCAATGTCATTTGAAGGTGGTCTCATGGAAACTGCTATGTTTTTGAAAGGTGCTACTGTTTTGTCCCAGAAAGCTAAAGTTGCTGGGTTATCAGCAAAAATGACCCAAAGTTTTGCTCACTACATTCTTAGTAACAAAGAAAAAAGTGAAAAAAGTGATTTATTCTACACATTGATAGGAATTGATGCACTAGCAAACAGTCAACATGTACCTACAAGTCTTTTGGTTGTAGATAACTCTGCTGTTATTTCTGAAGAAAGCCAGAATTTGAAACTTTCACTTGTAGATCCCCTTGGAAGTCCTGTAGCAGGATCATCTGCTAAGATTGTTTCAGCTAGCCAGGCAAGTGGTGAGTCAATTTTCAGCTCTGGACCAATGACTGGATCAGATGGATCATTTGAAGCTTCAGCAACTGGTTTAGTAAGGGGCATTTACAAAACTGAGTTATCATTTGATCTACCTGCTGGTTACCTTAGTCCAGACAAAACTGTCATCCAAGTGAAATGTGTTGTTCCAGTTATCCTCAAAGACACAGCCTTCAAACTGATCGACGTTGAAGATAACAGAGTTATCACTACTGATGATCTGTCAAATGCCCCTCTTCAAGTGAAAGTTGATATGGCAACACGGCTGATTTTTGACTTCAATTTGTGGTCCAATGATGGATTGAATGAGGTTACCCTTCATCAAGTATTTGTCAGATTTACCAATGTTGCCACAAAACAACATGTTTACTTCATTGCCCAGGCAGATCTCAAGAAGAGATATTCCATTGACCTGAACTTCCGTACAGCTGCTTCAAAGTCATTTGGTTCTATGGGAGGTGATTACAAAGTCGAGCTCATTGTTGGAGATGCCACTCTTCCTCAAGCCATGACCACTGAGATTGCCACCATGACTCTGGAGCTTCCTGATAGCAAAGAACAAATTGTTGATCTCTCAAAGAAGGCTAAACCTGAAATTACACACATGTTCCGAGAGCCTGAGAAAAGACCTCCCCAGTCCATTTCTTTACTCTTCACTGGTTTGGTGTTCCTTCCTGCTCTCATTCTCTTCATTGCATGGGCAAAGTTGGGGGCAAACATCTCAAAGATGAAGCTCTCAGTTTCATCCATTGGATTCCATGGTGGTTTGCTGGCCATCATTCTAATCTACATCAATTTCTTCATTGGTGTAAACATGTTCACCACTGTGAAGCATCTAGCTGTTGCTGCAGCTATCACTTTCCTGTGTGGTCAAAGGCTACTCAGCTCTATCGCTGCAGATAAGAAGGAAAAATAATAATATGCTATTTATATAGATTCAGAACCTTATTTAGGTTTTAATTCAAGGACGTTAAGTTAATATTATTACATTAATAATCGCTAGTTTGTGGCTGAGAAGTGAGTGGTTTTGCTGTTCTGTTGTGATGGACATACCTGGACTTTATAAATCCCCTTTTCTAGAAAAACAAACATCATATTTTGGATTCACAGTCCATAGAATAGAGTTAGTGGTTGAATAGGTATGCAACTGAGACCTTAGTTTTCACAGTTTGGGTCGATAAGTAATTTGCCAATCAGTTACATAAGGAATCGTTTACTTAGTAAGGTACCATAAAGGGAAGGGAGGGGGTTAAAATTGATAACTGCACGTGCTTCATGTTACAATTACTGTAAGCATGATTACGGGAATGAAGGGGTAAGGGTTTTGAACTGACTATGCAATATGCGAAAGGCCCCTAGTCACACGATGTTTTCAGATTATATGTAGACTGGGTTTATGTATTTAATAATGTTGGTATGAGATGTCACTTTCTTAAACATTTATTGACATTAAAGTAGTAGCCCAATCATGTTACGTTGTGAAGATTAACTCGAGTGAAGAGAGGCAGGGTTAAACCTTATTTCAGTTTGTGACTAGAACTTGGTATTGTATATGGGTCATTATTGTGTCATGCAATACTGTATCAAACGTTTTTGATTGTTTTATATTTTAATTTGAAGTTGTGATTTCATTGTCTTCTATGAAAATAATCAGGTTTCTCATTCTGCCAGATTATCTGATCTAGATGTAATGTATTATTCACAGATCAGTTGAAGAACCAAAAGGTTCATGATGCAGTCTTACCATAGGCTACATTTGAGTTTATTTTAATTTATAATGTAATTTTGTTTCCTTCACACTGGTATAATAAACTGTAGCGCCCCTCACAATTAACTAACTGAGTAGGTGATGTTAGGAGGAGGTGTTGTTATTCTGTTGGCAGTGTTTGCTACTGTCAGTGGTTCCATTAGAGGGGTACATCCAAACAAAGCTGCTTCATACCAAGGAGACCAGGTGTGGTTAAACTCTGTTGTTCCTTCTCGTACTTATCCAATGCGATATTATGGTGTTGCCTTTTGCTCTAATCTGTATACAGTATTGCTCTTATCTGTATTTATTCGAAGTCCAAAGTATTATTCAAAGTTTTATTCAAAGTTTTATTCATAGTATTATTTTTGTGCTTGATAATCTGGGGTCGTGTTTGATAAGCGAGCTCAAAATAAACTTTACTGACGTAGAAGTTTCGTCTATGAATATCCTGACATATCCTTCTCTCAGTTCACGTGTGCGGATGGCAAGCAGACGTTCCCCATTTCCTTCGTTAACGATGACTACTGCGACTGTTTGGATGGGTCAGATGAGCCTGGCACTGCAGCGTGCCCTAACGGATCCTTTTACTGTGCAAATGTTAACTTCAAAGGTTTGATAGGACGAATTGAATAGATTTCGTAGATAATATGTAACATGTTTTGTGTAACATGATGAACTTCAATCAATTACAATGATCTATCTGCTGTATACCGAACGTGAGCTTTCAATGACAATAATTTTCTGCACTGACAGGGCAGCAGATAGCATCCTCTAGAGTAGACGATGGTATCTGTGACTGCTGTGACGGCTCCGATGAAGCAGCTAGCAAGTGTCCAAACAACTGTCAGCAACTAGGGGCGCATCTCATGGAGGAAGCCAAACGGATTCGCAAAGAACAAGCCATTGGTTAGTTTAGCTTTAAATGAGAATGGTTAACATGTAATCATGGTAATAGATTTGTGAAAATATGATCCAGTGTACAATCTTACAATACAAAATGTATATCATGCACGGTGAATTTAAAGGGATCGTTTTTTCCTTTTCAACTTGCAAAGTAACCGATTCAACCTGTGGTTTATTGAATTAATGGCTAATGATTTGAACTATCCTTTAGTTTAGTCACGATAATCGCTTGACTTTTGTTACAGAAAAGCAGCAATGAAAATTAAAGATTACCTTTTGTAATTTTCATCAATCTAATCAGAAATCCGACCAGATTCTATCAAACTGTGTGACATTTAACAGATACTGAGCCACCTACTGAATTGTGTAGATACTTCCTCCGCAGGCTTCCAACAAAGGCTAGTCTACGCTACTGACGGGAAAGCTGCCAAAGAAAGGAGAGACGAAGAGATCAAAACTTTCGAGGCTGAAGTCGAGGAGTTAAGGTGTGTTTTCATGTAGATATTAGGAAGTGAATCATGGCGTTTTAAGAGTAGAAGCAACGCAAAACCGTGAAAAAGACTCTTATTTAATGATAAAATTTAAATTTGACTTTTCTTTTAAAACCCAGTACTTCACCCTGATTACAGTTGACATTTATAATCCCCATTTAAGAGTTCAGATGGAGGAGCGTGAGACGCACATGAAAGAAGCGCAGACCCCAGCCGAGGAAGCTAAGGAAGCAGCAAGAGAAGCGCACGAGGCAGCGGAAGCAGTACGAACTGCAGAGACCGAGGAAGTGATACGAGGCGAGGCAGAGCACGAGTACTCGTTACTAGACTCAGATGGAGATGGGGATGTTACGACAGATGAGGTGACGCGCTCTCCCTTTTCTTATCTTGTTTTAGGGTGCTTCATTGTCTTGTTACTTAGGATGATATGGACTAAGCGTTTGTTGGTAGCTATTTACACTTGTATCAGATATTTGCTGTCATGGTGCTCTGTGCGGCCGCGCAAGTACCATGTCTGAACTTGTAACAGAATAAAATATTGCACTAGAATTTTATTTAAATCGCACTGGATTTCGTTGTTTCTTCTCAGTGCTAACAAAATAAAGCTTTTTGTAAGATGTGATGCTTTTAATATTATATTTTTTAAGTCAATTTTTATTTCGTAGTTAATCAAAGCTGTAATCTAATTTTTGCCGAATGTATTGAATTGCGTGTGAGTTTAGCTGTAAATAAGTGAATACTATTTATCATTTCCAAACCGGCGTATTTTTTGTACAATTCAATCACCTTTGCCTATACAAACAGTTTGACCTTGAGCTCACCGTTACGATCAAGGCTTGAAAGTTTGATATTGTGTTCTTTCTCTCAACCTTTTTTTTGATGAAATATGTATAGTTTTAAGTTTACTTCCAATCCTCATGGTGGTTACTGGTTATCTCTCAGTTGATAATAACCCACGCTGCCTTTCAGTTGCTCTCATACGCTGCTGGAGAAGAGTCACTGTTATCTCCTGAACAAGTACAAGCCATGGTAGATAGTGGTGAAGTAGAGCCGAGCGCTGTTATCGACCTTATCAAAGATAAGATAAGAGACAGACACCAAGAAGAGAAGAAACAGAGGGAAGAGGAAGCAAGGGAGGAGAAACTGCTGAGAGAGGCGGCAGCGAAGAGGAAGGATTTGGGAGAAACTGAGAAAAGGGAAGAGGAAAACATGGGTGAGGAGGATGAAGAAATATGGGGCGAGGATGGAAAAAAGATCGAAAAGGTAGGCTTCAATCTCATATCAACGTTCTTGAGCATTGAGAAGTTTTAATTTAAAATACTTTGCATTTAATGGAGCAAATATTGATCTTTTTTTTTACAAAACCGAGTTTTTGACATAATCAATTTGGATTATATTCAGGAGGACATTGACTACGAAGAAGAGGATTATGAAGAAATTGACGAAGATTTTGACGATATTGACGATATAGAAACTAAAGATAGCTCTGAACTTGTTTACGACGCAGCCACGCAGAAACTGATTGATATCTACGAAGAAGCCGAGAAACTGCACAAAGAAGCAAAAACCCGGCACGACAGTGTCAAACGACAACTTGACGACCTTCGCAAACTAAACGACATGGACTTCGGACCAGACCAGGAATTCTTTGCTCTGAAGGGCCAGTGTTTTACAGTACATGACAAGTACCTGTACAAACTGTGCCCGTTTGATAAGAGTGATCAGGGAGGCACGTTGATTGGTCGATGGGGACACTGGGAGGTAGATTCATACGGGGTTAACAGGTACAACAAGATGAAGTACACCGGCGGTAACAGTTGCTGGCAGGGACCTGTGAGATCTACTGCTGTTGAGGTGAGTGAGGTGCTATTACTGACAAGTTACTAGTGTAGCTGTTTCTAGATATGCTAGATATTATCATCCTTCGAATTCAGCTAATGTTTAATGACTTAACAAATATTTAGATATTCCTATACTTGGCGTTCGATTCCCAACCCCCATCCTGTTCAGTTGGTGTGTGGCCCTGAAAACAAGCTCGTTAAAGCATCGGAGCCCGCTAAATGCGAATACGAGTATGTATTCGCAACACCTGCCGCTTGTACCAAGGTACAGGATGAAACAGAAATACACGACGAACTCTGAAGTCTGTTGACACCTTCAATGTCTTGAATTGACTGAACAGTCTGTAAGAGTGTTCAAGAGGAGATTAAAGAGCAGTTTTTGTAGTTTTGTTTGGTACTGAGACTAGATTTGAGTACATAAAATGGCTGCGAATACAACTACGTGTCTTTTGTATACAACAGCTGTGGGGCAGTCACTATGTTAAATGTTTGTTTACGTACGCGGCATTGCCTCCTTCGTAACGCGGGTTGAAGCTTTCATTGCTGTGTGCGCGGCGTCTGAGACGCGCGGAGTTTGAATGATGTGGCAGATCTGGAAGTGTGGACGGCTGCGGACTCAGAGCCCTCTATAAGAACAATGAACATCCTACGGTCATCAAGCATTTAAAGGAATGCATTATGCAATGAAAACTTCACTAGATGCATGTTCCATAGAATTTGTTAACCTTCAAAGCATAATCGCAATAATGCATTAATGCCCTTTCTGGTTGATTTCGAATGCGCTTAAATTATCAAATGAAAGTGCAGCCATGAACAGAGCCTGGTCGTTGTGAACCATGTTTTAATTTATGATTTGTAGCTATGTATCTATTTTTATACTTTATTAAGGAATATCGAAGACTTTCTCTGAGTTTATCTCCTTCAAACAAGACGCAGAGCAGCCTATAAATCATGACTTCTTGCCACCAACAGTCGTTTTTATAGCCATAACTAGCTGAATTCTATTCATATGCAACTTTTTGCTATGCAACAATGCAATATGACGCTTATTTGTGAAGTGAAGATCGGCTTTTTCGAAAGTTTCAAGAGGACAGAAATTAACTGCTATGTGTGCTCATCAGTAAATAACAGAGGTAGTAAATAAGGTTGTAGATAGGGTTTTCAAAACCCCAAAATAATGCTTTTAAGGAATTTACTGTGATTTATTGTGGTCCCAGCACTCAAGAAAGATATGAAACAGTTTTTCCTGAAATGGAGACTTTCTTAACTTGGGCTTCTGATCCCTTTTTACTACCCCTATTAACTACCCTACTGACGAGGTAGGGTAGTAAATAGGGTGGTAAATAGGGAGTTTATAAGAGAATAAACCCCGGAATCATGATTATAGACTCCTTTATTAGACATGCAGTAGTCTAAACACTCGAAATAGATAACAAACAGATTTCCTGATGTTAAAAAACTATCTGAGGTTTGCATCACAACCCTTTTTACTACCCTATTGACGAGGTCCTATTGACTGATGAGCACAAATACGTGTAAAGCTAAAACCTCCCTGAGGCGAGTGGCCCATGGTAAAATGTATCGAACGGTCATACGAACGGAATTCAGCCTTGGGCACAACTTAATGGCAAAAGTTATCATTATTTGCTTATGTGCATAGAGGGCCATCCATGAAGTACGTTCGCAAAATGTCAGCCATTTCAGACCCCCTCCCCCTTTTCCGCAATCCAGAAGCCCCTCCGGACGTCCGCTTTTTTCTTGAAAAATTTTTTGGGTCATCATTTTTGGCCCCGAAATTTCATGATTTTCTAGTGAAATAGCCGTCAAATCGCCCAAAATTTCCATCAATTGCGGATGTCCGCATTTGGCCAAACACCCCCTCCCCCTACGTCCACATTGGCCAGACTCCCGTCTCCCCCTCCCCCCTCATTGCGGACGTCCTTTATGGATGGCCCAGTGGTGTATTGGTATCGAGTTGAGCACAGGATCGAAAGATCCGGGGTTCGATTCCGGTCGAGCGCCACTGAGCTAAGGGTAAAAGATTCATCTTGAGCCTATGCAGCCCGACGGTTCACTCAGCCGAGCGTACAGGAAACTGTGCGGGAGGGTTAAATGAGGAGCTGCCCATTGCAGCGAAGTCTCGGGCGAAGAAAGTATGGATTACACTTCCTTAACCGTCACTGGCTTGATTATACTTGAATCCTTCGATTCCTGTCATTGGCCGTACGGCTGTTGGAATAGAAGTAAAACCTCCAAAATAAAAAAAAAAGTGGTATTCATGCCAAATTATGCCGTATTTTTTCATTCAATACTGTCAAGATAGAATACTGGATGTGAAAGGTCAAAATAAGAGTTAAAACAGGTATAATAACAAATAACATTGAAATAAACGAAAACACTGTTTCTGACGAAAATAAACCTCTGTACTTAAATTTAACGTATAAAACGTGCTTCGTGCTCTCTCAAGTACACGTAAAGTCACGGCTGCGTCTACAATCTACATGAAGTTGTAGAGAGCAGCAAGAGCAGTCAGCAGAAAGCTCAGAGCGAGTGTAGAGGAGCCGTTGCACTTGGTCCCTTCGCACTCCTCACAAACCCCATCCGTCTTCTGAGACCCATCGCACGGGCCACATCCGTTGTAGGTGCTGGAGTAGGTGGTCCGTGTGGCGTCATCCGTCGGCCTGGGGAGTGTGGGATTGTTATCATTTGCCTGGTGAGGGGTGGTGTTATTATCATCGGCCTGGGGAGGGGTGGGATTGTTATCATTGTCAAACCCACACGTTAACTGCCAACTCGTGTAATGATTGGTCAATGTCATATCATTTTATTATCAACACAGCCACACTCCAAAATGTATTGTGTCAATTATACCGCCGTAAATTCAATAGTTAAATCAGTAATGAGAATCACTATTCAAAAATCGAACATAAACAACCCTGGCTTCACACGAATATTTTAATCAATAGCTCATTACTGATAACTCACTGGTTGCACGTGACAGCCCCATCCACCATGATGTTGCAGACCGCGGCGGTGTCTTCCTTGGTAAATGCCTCCTCGTCCGTGTCATAAGTCCAGGTGTAACACTCGTGGGTGTCAGTTTCCAGAGGTGCGTTGCAGTCCTTGGCTGCAGGGAAACATGTTGTCACACTCACAACATGTTGTCACAACATGTTGTCACACTCACGGCATGTTGTCACACTCACGGCATGTTGTCACACTCACGGCATGTTGTCACACTCACGGCATGTTGTCATGCACTCACGGCATGTTGTCACACTCACGGCATGTCACACTCACGGCATGTTGTCACACTCACGGCATGTTGTCACACTCACGACATGTTGTCACACTCACGGCATGTTGTCACACTCACGGCATGTTGTCACACTCACAGCATGTTGTCACACTCACAACATGTTGTCACACTCACGACATGTTGTCACAACATGTTGTCACACTCACAGCATGTTGTCACATTCACGGCATGTTGTCACACTCACGGCATGTTGTCACACTCACGGCATGTTGTCACAACATGTTTTTACACTCACGGCATGTTGTCACACTCACGGCATGTTGTCACACTCACGGCATGTTGTCACACTCACGACATGTTGTCACACTCACGGCATGTTGTCACAACATGTTGTCACACTCACGGCATGTTGTCACACTCACGGCATGTTGTCACACTCACGGCATGCTGACACACTCACGGCATGTTGTCACACTCACGGCATGTTGTCACACTCACGGCATGTTGTCACACTCACGGCATGTTGCCACAACATGTTGTCACACTCACAGCATGTTGTCACACTCACGGCATGTTGTCACACTCACGGCATGTTGTCACACTCACGGCATGTTGTCACAACATGTTGTCACACTCACGGCATGCTGTCACACTCACGGCATGTTGTCACAACATGTTTTTACACTCACGGCATGTTGCCACAGCATGTTGTCAAACTCACGGCATGTTGTCACACTCACGGCATGTTGTCACACTCACGGCATGTTGTCACAATCACGACATGTTGTCACGACATGTTGTCACAGCATGTTGCCACAACATGTTGTCACACTCACGGCATGTTGTCACACTCACGGCATGTTGTCACACTCACGGCATGTTGTCACACTCACGGCATGTTGTCACAGCATGTTGTCACACTCACAGCATGTTGTCACACTCACGGCATGCTGTCACACTCACAGCATGTTGTCACACTCACAGCATGTTGTCACACTCACGGCATGGTGTCACACTCACGGCATGTTGTCAAAACATGTTTTTACACTCACAGCATGTAACATGTTGTCACATGTTGGTTAAGTGTTCGAGGGATAGTTGAGAAATAAGGAGGATCATCCCTTACATTCTGAGTTTCTCTTAACATTGGATTTTAGCACTTCGAGGAGGATACAGTTCATTTCTAAGTTATATATTTTGCTGCAATTCTCTTTAATCAGACCCATATCCACTCACCTGAGTCACAGTCCAAACAGTCGCTATTTCCCACCCCACAGCTTCCACAAGCGTACGCTTCCGTACTGTAACCAGCATAAACCGTCCACGTGGGCTGTAAGAGGATCACGTGTCATGGGAGTGGAGGATCACGTGTCTTGTGAGTGGAGGATCACGTGTCATGGGAGTGGAGGATCACGTGTCTTGTGAGTGGAGGATCACGTGTCATGTGAGTGGAGGATCACGTGTCTTGTGAGTGGAGGATCACGTGTCATGGGAGAGAAGGATCACGTGTCATGTGAGTTGAGGATCACGTGTCATGGGAGTGGAGGATCACGTGTCATGGGAGTGGAGGATCACGTGTCATGCGAGTGGAGGATCACGTGTCTTGAGAGTGGAGGATCACGTGTCTTGAGAGTGGAGGATCACGTGTCATGTGAGTGGAGGATCACGTGTCATGTGAGTGGAGGATCACGTGTCATGTGAGTGGAGGATCACGTGTCATGTGGAGTGGAGGATCACGTGTCATGGGAGTGGAGGATCACGTGTCATGCGAGTGGAGGATCACGTGTCATGGGAGTGGAGGATCACGTGTCATGGGAGTGGAGGATCACGTGTCTTGTGAGTTGAGGATCACGTGTCATGGGAGTGGAGGATCACGTGTCTTGTGAGTGGAGGAGAAATCAGAGTCTTTTAAGAGATAACTTTCAAGAAACATGAAATTAACCTGAGACCCAAATCAGAAATTAGAATTTTCCTATTATTTATTTAAGATTCGGTGATTGCCATTGGATTAAAAATTAAAAAGACATAAAAATTAAAATAGTGTAGACATTATTGTGCGTTGTTCGTTCAAAGAAACGTAAGAAGTGTGTTGTGCAGTTAAAAGTAGATTGTTGTGACTAGGAGAGTGAGAAAGTGCGACGTGAGTGTTAGGAAAAGAGTTCTTTATGAATTGGAATTGTGGTTTCGTTACTCTCATCACAGTATTTGATTCTTCCCGTGAAATGCCGTCTTTACTGGTTACCAACATCGGAAAACAGAGCCACGCCAAACTCAGATAAACATTAAATTGTTTACAATAGCACATTGCGATTGAGCTGAGAGCGCGTATACCCACATATTTGCACTTGGTTTCTCCCCCGGTGCAAGCTGTTTCTGTTGCTGTGGCAGCGTCAGCCCCAACGAAGCAGGACTCTATGGCCGAGTGAGCCACGCATACCAGAGCACTAAGAACCAGGACCACCTTCATGACTCAGAGATACTAGCGAGGGGGAAGAAAGTTATAACAATAAACAATATACCAATATGGTTATGTTGAGGGGTTTGGTTAATAAAATAGTAGTTAACATGACTCAGGGATACCAAACGACCGGTTACCTTTTCTCGATAAATCCGGTTACGGTTACGGTTTCGGTTCGCAAAAAACGCCGGTTAACCGGTATTTCGGTTTCGGTTCGGTTAACCGACCGATTCCACCAAACGGTTAATTACGAAATCAGAATATTCGGTTACGGTTTCGGTTTCGGTTGGCTGAAAACGCCCGGTTAACCGGTATTTCGGTTTCGGTTCGGTTAACCGGTCGTTTCCTACTCAGGGATACTAGCGAGGGGTTTAATCGTTAACATCGTGATGAGTTATGTTGAGGGGTTCGGGTTTACTCAAAGTTAACAGGACTCAGGGCAACTATGGCCAGGGGTAAGAAAGTTTTAAAAATATGGTGATGAGTTGAGGGAACTACAAAAATATGGGGAATGATTAAAAAAGAAAGTTATAGTTCAATCTTATGGTGATCAGATACCATTCTTTCAGTATCCTACTATCCTATCCAATCCCATCCTATCTTATCCAATAATGAAGTACCCTGCCTAATCCGATTTCAAAAGTCGGAGAAAGGTCACAATTTCCCTATGTTTGAGATAAAATGATGTTGGGAATAAACCAAAAATTTGCACGAAAAATATGTGACGTCATAGGGCGTCTTAACAAAGATTACAGGCTCTTCTACTCTCTAGTGCATGGTTTATTATAATCAAGGGACGAAATATGTTCTTGGAAAAGTCAGCATTGGAAATTTCGAGAATTTAATGCAGTGAAGATACCAACGTCTGGCACTGGAATCTAAAAAAGGAAATAAATTAGGAAATCAAAAAATCTGTGAATGGCTGACTTCGGTTCGAGGAATTTAAAACCGAGAACGAAATAACGCGTGACAAATCATGTGACATAAACCACGAGACTTCGAACTATTGAATAGAACCAAATCTACTGGCAAAGTATTGGGGTTTAAATGGGAGTTTGAAAAGTAAAGTGAAAGTGAAACTATGGTTGGTTATGAAATATTAAGTTGGTTATTTGGTTATTCTCCCGCCCCCATGTTTAGTGTGTCACGTGATCGTTAAGAGCATGGTCACGTGATTAGCTCAATACAATCACTGCAATTACCCCAGCCTCAACACCTTGCAAACTAACAAAAGCTAAAGCTTTGCAACCGGGGGTAAAATTCCAGTGAGGTTAATATAGAAACTCTCATTACTCGCCTTTGGAAACCTCTTAATTGATGCATTATCTATAATTAAACAATTAAAATCAAACAATATCGTAGTAATTAATTGAGGGCTAAAAGTACATGTGGTTGTTATTTGGGTAACTGGTGCACATTGCAGATGAAAATGATAAATTTGTCTGCAAATTGATTCCCACATTCCCGGGATTTCAAACAAAGGCAGCAACATCAAACTGAAAGTGAAAGTGAAAGTTTTCAATCTCAGTCGCCGTTGTTTGAAATAATCCTTTGGTCAAGCAGAGGTAATTACTATGTTGTAACTGAATAACCAGCCTCAATAAAACTGCGTAAAACATTCTCTAAACTCCTGGCTGACAAAGGATGCCTCCCCATGATCCCTGGAAGCAGCCTGCTGGCGCCTTCAAGTTAATACTGCAGTCGGTACACCTCTGGAAAACGCTGGCTGACCAGTGATAATTCATAAAAGTCTAGACTGAGGTCCACCAGAGACCAGAGGGAGAACGGCGGTAACATTTGAATCCTCAAAAAACTTTGAATCTCATCTCAGAAACCTGTCAAAGAGTTGGTGTTTGAGTGAGTTCAAATTCATTTAATTAAATTCTGTCTTATTCCTCTTATATTGTCGAACTCGTTTAGTGCAACAAAAAGTGGACGGGGTATTAATCAAAAATTTTTCCTTCGAAATCGACATCATCTGCAGTTTTCAAATTGGATTGTATAAATAGATAGTTTTTTAAATGTTTTAGTCGTTTTTTTTAAGATGAAGGGCTCCTCTTTGACGGCGAATAGCATTGATTATTTGAGCCACGCACACCGCAAAATTTCTACCAGAGAAATTCCTGCAGTCGTACAAACGTAGACGAAGAACGCAGGCTGTGAGAGGTTGGGGTTTCCTTAAATTTTGTTTTCACATGCCAGTGTTAATAACAGAACTTGTTTATTGCTTTGACCCGCCCTGTGTTTATTTGGCCGTTTCTTATAACACTCTTGTGAAACACTCTTGTGAAACAATAATTATAAGTAATAAATTTTAGATAACTACACTAAAAAGAATGCAACTATAATCTATGAGATGCCTAGCTACCTGACTTACCTAGGTCGCAGGTTGACTGGCGTGACCAAGCCATGCTTAACAAGCTGGTAGCAAGGAATTACATTCTTCGTCATCATCAAATTCCACTGAGTTTGGGTGGCAACTTTCACCTCCAGAAGTCCAAGCTGCTCTTCTTGAAGTAAGTCCTGAGGCGAAGGAAAATAATTAATGATTTCAGGGATACGCTCTGCACAAATAGTGTGGTAATTTTCAGTGGTTTGGGACACTGAAATAGTTGGGATTTTGAGCACCTCATTTTAGTCCCAAAAGCGTACCCCAGTTTGAAGATTGGTGACAAAGCTATGAACTGGACCCATTTAGTCTCCAAACCCTCTGAGTAAAATTTTGCTTATATTGTTACGCTTAGAGCTTATTACATTTGGGGCAGTCTTGAACTTCTCCGACACCAACGGCAAGCCGACCAGCTAACCGAGCGGCCGACTGGCTAGCCGGTTGGCTCATCGGCAGGCCGGCCGGCTAACCGGCAAGCCGGTCGGCCAGCCGCGGTGTTGTCGGAGAAGTTAAGAACTGTCATATTTTGCAAAAAAACGGTACGCCAATTCTGATTCGGTTGGTTGGCTATTGAAGAAACTCTTGAAATTATGAATCCTTTGTTTTACAAGGGTTAGGCGCCAAAGAGGTTGGGCCCAGACAATTGAACCTAATTATAACTTACCCTCCGGACCGGTTTTAAGAGGTCAACACATTTTAATTTAATATTGTAATTGAGCCTCTTTGAGAATTGAGCAATTTCATGGTTCCGAATTTGTCGATTAGCTAGTTAGATATTCCAGGAAGAAAAACTCAGCAATGAACGACAATTCAAATTTAAAATGCTTATAGATACTTTTTACAAGTAAAATAAAGAAAAATTAAAATACGCATCGACCATAAACGCATAGTATTGATCAGAAATTGTTGCAAAATCGGTAATGATACAAACAATAAATCATGATTATACAATAAATTGAGACAAAAATGATTTCGATTTAAAAAGCTTTCGGACATTAATTTTCAAAAACAAATTTAATGAACAAAACAAACTCTCAGAGGACCAATTCTATTAGTATTTCAACTCGATCGCTGTCATTGGAATCATCAGCGCTTGGGAATTGCTAATAATTGTTCAATGTTTGAAAATTCTAAATGAACGTATACTGATTATTACTGCATTCTAAGAATTTAAATCAAGCAGTTTCAGTCAAGTTGAAAATGATCAGGTTAACAGAAGCCCTGGATATAGCATCGTCTCTAGTGAACATAACATCGTCTTTCTTTCTGCCGATGTAGATCACAGTTGAAGCCTCACATCCGAAGAAATAGCGAACGTTCCCAAAAACCACACCAAGTTTCTTCAGTTCAGGAGCCAAAATCTCCAGCAGGACATCTTTTACAGTGTTGGTTATGACGTAAATTCGTTCATCCTTGTCCTTGCTAAGGATTGATTCGATTTTGGAGACTATAGTTTGGCACGCATCATGCGATCCTATGAAAGGCTGGAGTTCCAGATCGATTTCCTCAATATGGCTCCTACCTCTGGCATTGTGGTCAACAGTAAGCGCTACTGGGTCCTGGTAGATACTTTGTCCCCAGGGTTCTGTTTTCTCCGCCTCAGATATGAACTTGCAAATACCTGGACCCGACCGTATATTACCGTTCAACTCCAGCTGAACAAAACCTTGTCCTAGCTTGCTTTCCCAGGTAGACATCTCCATTTTGTAGCGAGTAGTGATGATTATGTTGGTCGCTGAACCATGATTACTGCATATCAAACCAGGACCAAAATAGAAAAAGTACTCATCAAGCACGATCAGATCGACTGCCCCCTGTGACTCTATATAACCTAGCTGACAACAGTAATCTTGCGGCGAGAATCCTGCTACATTGGTTACTCTAACCCTTCCCTGGGTGGCTTTCTCAGCGTCAAAGGATGCCTGGAGTTGATCGGCCAGTAAAAACTCCTCACCTTCCATGTCAAAGATGACATAGGCAACTTTTCTTTCAGGCTCTTCATTTACTTCACAGAAAAACTTGGCTGCCTCAGTTAGCATCAGGGTCTTCCCTGAGCCGAAACAACCTGAGATGAGCAGTTTCAGAGTCTTCTGATCTACAGAAGCGAGTCTGCTAGCAAAGTCCTTAGCGTTTCTAGAGAGTGTGTCCTGGATGAGGTCTTTAACCTGACGTTGTTGTTTGGTCCAGATGACGATATTTCCCTTCTTCTGGAGCAGCTGGTAGTTTCCCGGGGTGGAAACACTGCCCCCGGTTAAGCCCTTGTGGAGTCGACTGGGCATGTCCCCGCAATTCAGCAATGCGTCAAGGGTTGCAGCATACTTCTCCATGTCTTCAGGCAATGGAGTGGGAGTTGTAAGTTTATCAAGGAAGAACTTCCAGCATTTGTCAAAAGTGTTTGTGTTGAAGTTGACTCCAAGAACATAAGAATCATGGTCATGTTTAGTGAGAATTGGATCGTTGGTATCCGTAAGAGTTGTGAGGATTACTAGGGTAATTGGAGCAGATATTCCCAGAAAGTCTCTGATGGCACAAATGAATTCCTTTCGCTTCTGCTGTTTACCAAGTTCCCTCTCCAAACTTGGTCCAGTGAAATTGGCATTCTCTCTCTTTTTGGTTTCAACAACAAAAACTCCGTGCTTGGCATCGAACACGACCAAATCGTACTCGTTCGTCAAAAACTTTTGCAGCCTGCTAAACTTAAGAAAATCCTTCTTCATATTATGAAATACCGTTACCCTGTTTCCAGAAAATAGCGGAGAATTCTCCAAACTTTCGAATTGGTCCTGAACCAGTAGCTCGTGCTCAAACCCAGCAGTTAGAACGGGATTTCTCGATTTTTCTTTCGGATCCCTTTCAGTTGGCCTAGCTTCCGCTTTGTAGAAAAACCTGGGATCATCAATGAACGGGCGGATGTACCTCGGGATGAACTCCACGACATTTTGATCCGTATGGTACTGGTTTCGGAAGAGGCGTTGCAGTATTCCTTGCGAGATGGCTTCTTTTATCTTTACATACTGGAGGTCCGGGCTTTGAGGATTAGGGAGACGGATGTTCAAACCTTCAAGCTTCGTGGAGAATTCCACCATCCACGGCACAGTTCTGCCGAGCATTTCTGAGTAGGATAAGTCCACTCAGTACTAAAGTACCCGATGTTATAGTAGGACAACTGACAAGGCCGGACTGGCCACTTACCTCCGAAGATTGACTACCTTGGTCCCGGACCAAGGTAGTCAATCTTCGGAGGGACGCCCCCGCTGTTTGTTACTCGTGTGAATAGCACCACCTGGCTTCCAGGTAAGGGATGCTATTCAGACTAGCAGTTCGAGCCAGGTGTGTCCCTGTCAAATGCTTCACACTTGAGGGTTGAGTCGGTGGTCAGTGGACAGTGCTCCAAAAAAGGATAAGTCCACTTATAATAAGAGACAATAAACTAACGGATCACAACTAATCACTTAGAGAAAATTCATATAGCTTCTGGGCAAAGGCTTTCGACATTAATTGAGAAATCGGAAGCTGCTGTTCTTAAAGTTTAAAGCCAATGGATTAAGAATAACATGAGAACATTACAAAAATCATTTTCATCTCAGTAACGAGCTGATTTGTTTCTGACGGCGGAAAATCATTTTGTACAAATTTGAAAAAGTAATAAGTAGCTTCTTGATCTATGTTGTAATATAGGCTACGGGGGCATTCTTCATGTACGCCTCTAGTTTAGATCCCAATGAAGATCTCTGCATATTATGTTGTTTGTTGAAAATCGAGAGAATTCTTTGCTTCCAGCACCAAAATCATGTCAAATTTTATGAAAATGCTAAAATTCTTTCACCTTTACTATGCAATTAGGACCCCTTAAATGGAAGTGGACATTAATGGTCCCTTTTCCAGCCGCCAAATTTCTTATCTGGCACGCCATCAAACATATCTCAAGTTTTTGTCCTTTCCGATTTTCTGATAGCCCAATATTTTAATAATAAAGCCCAAAAAGCACTGCTTTGTTTCCTAAATTGCCAATTTCCCCTCCTGACCTTTGCTCCATATGGCTACCAGAATCGAAGTTATAGATGATACCGTTTGTAGTCGACCTTGAGACCCTCCTGCTCCAAAATATCAGGTAGAAGTAAATAACCGAAATTTTCGTGCTAATGATCATCTTTTAGATTTTCTACAAAAGTTTATTCGACCAGCAGCCGTAAACTACCTGTACAAAAGCAAGAATCGATCCAAGGTCCTCCGTAGCAATCTGTTCTTATTCTACGAGCTAGAATATTTATATACAACTCCTATAATAACACATTAACCACATGAAATTTGTCCAAATAATTAGTTGTGACCCGTTATGTCTACAAACTAATTAAGAGTGGGAGAATAAGAGGAACTGGTCCCTCTAGTCCGATAAATGATGAGAGGTTGAGAGATTGAGCAAATAATCACAGAAGCATAATGCGTTCCCTTTAAAGCGCATTTCCCCACGTGATATTTACGGCAGGAGGCAGTGAAAAGCGAAAGCTGAGACAAGACGAGAAAACACATTGTGTGGATTTGATGTGATAAGCGTCACTTTTTATGCAGGTAAGAATTGAGCTAGAAATTATACATAATTCACTGTATCAGCGAAACTTCCAACCCGGACCTTCTTCAAACCGTTCATTGTGCCAAAAATCTGAAATTTTTCTAGACTGTACTTTAATTTTAATTTAACGAGCTAAAGAATGTAAATTTTCGCAAACTTCTGAAACTCCTTTGGTCCGAAAGTGCGAGGTCAGAGGTTTGGTGATCCACTGTTGCATCATATTCATTCGATATTACAGTGTCTAAGTTAAAATAGAGTAGACAGTGAAGAATACATCTAAGAATGGCGTATATTGCAAAGCTCTACAAAAGGAAGACGACAAAGAAGAGTCTTGAAGACGACAAAGCAAAGTAGAGACTCTGAACAATGTGATGAACATCACGTGAATATCACATTGTTAAATACCATCATAATGATCATGATAATATGCTACTCAAATGACGAATACAAATAACTTGAAGTGTTGAACCACTGACAATTGACATACCTGCTGAGTAATGTCCCACACTTTCAGTAACGTCTCAAAACAAGGATACAACTATAATCTATATAGTGCCTAGCTACCTGACTTACCTAGGTCGCAGGTTGACCGGCGTGACCAAGCCATGCTTAACAAGCTGGTAGCAAGGAATTACATTCTTCGTCATCATCAAATTCCACTGAGTTTGGGTGAAAACTTTCACCTTCAGAAGTCCAAGTTGCTCTTCTTGAAATAAGTCCTGAGGCGAAGGAAAATAATTAATGATTTCAGGGATTCGCTCTGCACAAATTGCGTGGAAATTTGCCGTGGTTTGGGACACTGAACTCAATGAGAAAAAAGTTTTGAAAATGTAGCTCATTTTCATCTTTACACCGATTTAAAGATTAACCAGTTAACCGTGTGAGATGATGAGTGTTACTTCTAACTCAAATATGTACCATCAGTATTAGAATCATGTTGTTCAAATGACAACATCTGACACACAGCTAAACAACATTTGACTGTCACTGTGGAACAAAACAAACATAAGTATCTTCCTTTCTCTGTAACTGCCGGTCGTTTTGTGAAAATTTCATTGCACTACTTGGAGTTGTTATGATATTTTCATATCTTATGATATCATCATATTATTTATAAGCACTTTTAATTAGCACTTTAATAAGCAATTATAATTAGCACTTCTTTAACCGGCACCTAAGGACAAAAACGAATTTGAGATTTTCGCCCATGGGGTTTGTTAAAAAGGCCGGCTAAATAAAGGCCAATCAGGCACACACTTTTAGTGTGTTCTAGGCATATAATTGTAGTGTTTTTTTTAATTTGTTTTAAGCACAGAGTGTTCTAGGCATGCCGCGTCGGGGTGAGCACAGAGTATCCTCTCCTGGAAGGAGTATTCTAAAGAAACGGAGCCTGACTCTGCCTAAACTCACCTTCTCTTGCACTGCTGATGTGGAGGACATGATGAGGCACATCAGCGATCTGACCAAACAACTCCCAACACTCAGGTTATACTGTTTGCAGCTAGAAGTAGAATTATAATCTTACAACGATCGACAGATGTAGCCGCTTGTGTAACTCAGTATGAGTGAAAACGCGATTGCCGTCATAGATTCACCCTCTTAAACCATTAACATTACATCACTCCTATAAACTACAAATTGCAATCCCACCTAGACAACCCCCCTGCACAGGTTCGTAGGAGCATCCTTTGTAACAGACTACATTGCAAAGCAGTACATTATCCTGAAGTACGACTTGTACTACGACACTATAGCCCATGTTAAGGGCTGGCTAGCTCCATCAGAGTGGTGTAACAAGGAAAGAGAGTACTGGAGGGAGATAAAGTTCATCGGGTACCAGTTCAAGTGAGGATATACTACCCCGGGATTTCACCCCCCCTCCCCCGGAGAATTGTTTACTTGCTTTTTTAAGGTTTTGGTGGCTAAGAATGTCGCTATGAAATAGGAATTGTGGGAACAAGGAAGTTTAGATTAGTGTAACAATAACAACACCTTTACACTTCATCCCTCCTGACCAGAGTGTGGGGTCCCAAGTTCAGACTCTTCGTACATTCGAGAGTAGTGCACGAGGCTGAGTCAAGGAAGATACACTCAAAGTTTGCAAACAGTCTCTCCTGTATCATCCTCACTGTCTACGACGGTCAGTGAACCACTTAATGAAAACTTTAAAAAATGACAATTTTTGGCGCCACGGCCTGGGTGCCACCAATGGGCTCCAAACGAAGCCCAAATGTTGACTTATTAGGTGTACTTTTTGGGTCAACCATTATTAACTACCTGAAAACCAAATTACAAACTATCAGGCCCAACCGCCCTCCCGATTCAATTCTTCTTATTATTATATCACAGAGGGTTTGAAAGTAACGACCACAAGGCTAGTGTGGGGTGTGGTAAAAGGGATAACCGACTCAACCGTTACACTGATGTACATTGATGAGCTACACCCAGGTGATTATCTGTTTTTATTTATTTTGATCAGTCTTTAGTCTGCTTTTTGTCTTTGTGGTACGTTCAGTTCAGAAAAAAGAGCTTAGATTATACTGAAATCTTGAAATGGCTCGTTAATAACGTGATGGACTGGCGATGAGGCCTGAGCCGATGAATTTAGCTTTGAAGATGAAAGCAAAACTCCACACCATATTCATGGCTCCCCCAATTCACTGACATTCCCTCTCAGATCCCAGACGGACAATAGAAGACCTGCTGGAGGGGGTCTGTAGACGGGCTCCCTGCAAGCTCTACCTCTCCAAATCCAACGAACGGAGTGTATTGATGTTGGATAAGTATGTCACTGCTACGGAGTCCCAGTTCCCTCTTCTACGCTCCCTCCGCAACAGTAGTGGCAAGAGAACGCGGTCTAAAAGTAATACTGATGTTACACACCCAGATGAGGTTAGTTAGAATGCATGTCACGGCGTTTCCAATCAACTAAGATTGTTTATTCTTTGAGGCCATTGAAGAATGGTTAGAAGAGATGATGATCTGAAATAACATGGTCATGAGTTTCAGGAAGAATTGGAATTGTTTCCATCATAAGATTGATTGTACCTATAATACTGCACGCCGATTGGACTACCCTTGTTACGTAGTGAGTAATCTAATGAATCATTAGGTTACTCACTACGTAACAAGGATAGTCCAAGGATAG
Source organism: Beroe forskalii (assembly GCA_011033025.1). Lineage (NCBI taxonomy): Eukaryota > Metazoa > Ctenophora > Nuda > Beroida > Beroidae > Beroe > Beroe forskalii. The sequence continues at coordinate 33,802 of WFMF01000009.1, read as the reverse complement.
TCCAATGATCCTCCACAACCACCATTCATCTGCAATGGCTTTCACTGTTCAGGTGTTGAAGGGATAGAGGGAAGGAAGCTGGTTGTAGTACACGGCCCCCCTGGGTGTGGGAAGACCTACACGGGCATCTCCCTGGCACTTTCCCTCTGTGCTGAGGGTCCTGTCCTCTTCCTGGCTAAGAGGAACAACTGTGTGGACGACTTCTTGATGCGATGTGTGGAGAGGAGTGAGGCGGAGGGGAGTGTTTTACTGAACGAGAGGAATGTCTTCAAGTTGGGAAAAGGACGCCCATCTAATGAGGAGATAGGGAAGTATTACTTCCATGAGAAATTCCAGCAATGGAGGCAGAGAAACCCTCGCAGACACCTACAAAACTCCAACAACCGGCCTGCAGCGGGACCTCACATCTGGAAAATAAGACGAGCAGAAAAGGCCCTATCCGTGGGTAACACCACAGTCCGGAAGAGCCTGCAGATAAGGCTGAGTGATGTCGTGAAGCCAGACCCCCATCGGAGGAAGGGAGAAGGACAGTGATCGGACCCCAACTCTCCGCAGAGGACTTCCACCAAGTGGACATCACTCTGGACTCCTCTAAAGCTGCTGCCACTCTGCAGCCCCTGCTAACGGACTCTGTGTTGGAAGGGGAGGAGGATACGACTAAGCAGGACCAGTTTGCAGCCCGACTGTACTTCAGCTCATTCACCAACCTCGATACTTTCGTGTCAGAGAACATAACTTCTCCGATGAGTGCATCTCAGGTGCTGTTAGCTCCTAAAGATGATGTTGCTAGTGTGAGATCAACAAGGCAATATGATGCTGTTAGTATGGCATCAACACGAAACGATGATGTTGTTAGTATGAGACATGATGATGTGATAAGTTTGGCATCATCAAGGAATGATGTTGCTAGTGTGAGATCATTCCGACACGATGATGTTAGTGTGGCAACATCAAGGCATGATGATGTGATAAGTGTGGCATCATCATGGAATGATGTTGATAGTTTAACATCATCACGGTCGCATAAAACACAGCAAGGTATGGGTGGTGATGAAATAATGTCATCATCCCAACGCAACACAAATCACGGCAGTTATGAAATTGAGGAAGAATTCGCATTTCTCTTCTCTGAGGACGAGGACGAGAGTGCACCATCAAGTGAATTTGATGCTGAAAGTCTTGCCTCGTCGAACGACTCCAAAGCTTCAAGTGTAGGAGAAAACGAAGTGTCCTTTAAGTTCTACGATGTGCCCCTGGATTTCAGACCACCACCCTTTGGCAGCAGGTTATACAGGAAGGACTCTGCCCAAATGACGCCAGAAGAGAAGGTACAGTTAGTGTATACCAAGCTTAGGCAAAAGTTTGAGCACTTGAAAACAAAGTTCCTTAACGAATACACCCGTGGTAGGTATGGTTATATCCCTTGCAGCTGCATTTGCTGTAGCCCTTTTATTATGTCATCAGATCATGAGATGATTCAGGTTGATAGATTCAAGTTGAATCTATCATTGATTCAACTTGACTCTTTCACTTTCAGTATAAGATTATATCAGGAATCTATATGTTTTTTGCAGTAAGAATGAATTGAAAATTACAGCTCAAGAGGCAGTTGAATCTAAATCTAAAGGCAAGTTTGACAAGGAAAACCAATTCCTCCAAAAGCAGGATGTGAAACTTCTCTGTGTGACAGTGGACTCACACAATATACACTACTCCGATCTCAACAGCTTCGTATCTAAGGTTGGAGTTCCACCTGCCTGATTATTGGATACAATTCTCATTAAAACAAGTCTTCCTTGAAATAAATCTTCAATCAAATAAGTCCTCATTGAAATAAACCCTCAATGAAATGATTCTTCAATAGAAGACAGAATATCATTTTCCTACCATATATCGATGAATTGTAAAGTTACGTGTCTCACTGAAATGAATTGCATCTCAGTTGGATATCAAAGTTGTTATCGTCGATGAAGCAGGGGAGATATTTGAAAGTGACGTGATGGCTTCACTGCCAAAGTCCGTAGAGCAGTTAATCCTTATAGGTAATCTGCATGCAATTGTGATAATTAACAGTCAATGAACAGAGCAACGAGTACCTGCTTATATTGTTATTTCTCATTCGCAACAATTCCCACAAACGATCACTGTGTTCTCGACTACAGGTGACCACAAACAGATCCAGTCTCGTCGAGAGAACAGCATCCCCAACCACAAGGAGGTGTCAATAATGAAGAGCTTCATTAACCAGAAAGTAATGGTGTTCAGGTTGAAGAAGCAGCACCGCATGCTGCCCATTCTATTTGATTTGCAGGTGACTTGCCTTTTCTCTTTGACTTGCGGGTGACCTGTCTTTTCCCTTTGGATTGTATTCATATTAAACTTAAGATCGGCCAGTTTTAAAGGGCCAATGTTTGACGTTTGTCTTGAATGGCTGACATTTATTTACGCACATTCCAAATTAATCAAGAATATTTTGAACGATTTCTGTACCTAGGTAAAATCAACATTCTAAAAGCTACATACTACTTTTTTTTGATCCGACATTCCTACTTCTATCCTGAATCTACAGAGAAATAGCAATCCATTTATCTGCCAGTGCAGCACACTCGCATTGAGTCAGCTCTTCCTAGAAGTGTGATAATGTACCCTGTTTTCTGGTGGGACTGCAACCCCAAACGCTACAGGTAAAACGGGGGAGGCAACTTAGCATTTGAGTACCTTGCGATCGGCGCTGAGCAGCACTCATCAGCGCCTTTCGGCTGCGTATCGGCACTGAGCAGCGATGATCAGCACTCATCAGCGCATTTCGGCGGTGTATTGGCGCTTATCGGCGCTGATCAGCACAGATCGGTGCCGATTGCAACTTGCAATGCAAGGTGCCCTTCTGCCGGCAACTTGGGAAGCTCGTTTTATGACGAACAAATCCGAATAAAAATTGAGAAATTATTGGATTATTTTTTATTGAGGTTTAGGCGAATGAAGGCTGTTCGATGGCAGATACTGGAATCACCCTCAACCACTCTTTCCTCGCGCAGCATATCGTTCAACAAGGAAGAAGCTGCAATGGTGGTGGAATTGGTGCGACTTCTCGTCAAAAAATGTATGATTGAGAGAGACAAAGTCACTGTTTTGACAGGTTACAGAAAACAGGTATAAAACGTGAATCATAATCTCATAATGAAAACTTTATGTTGTGACATTGAATCAGGATAACTGAAGGAGCCTAGCTTATTATGATAGGACTAGGAGAGAACGAGAACATAACAGGAATCATGATGATTTGAAATGTCTGTTTTTCAATGTTTCTAATTAAGTCTCAAAGAAGGGCCAATAAGCCCATTATTCTTTACCTAAACAACTAACCAAAATCTTACCAAAATACGCTGTTACGAACTATCATAACAAATATCTACCTATCATGCTACATACTCACTCACTGCTCACTCACCGCTCTCAGTGTTTACACATCAACGAAATATTAAAGAGTGTATTAAAGAGTGTATACTACGGGATTTAAAAATGATCTAAAACTCCCCGAATCACTCAATTTTTTTTGAAAAAATAAAAAATCGCCTTTGATTTGCGATATAATATCACTTCCAGGGTTTATCTCGCCCGAAGCGTCCATAGCGCTCTACTATACTCTACAAACTAAAATCCACTAGATTTCCTCGTTGTTGCACGGGTCGCCTTCCCCCTGCTGCCAGTTTCTCCTCCTACACCACCAGGCTGTCTTAGTCAACAGCAATTTCTGGGATTGTCTCTCAAGCCCCCTAAACTAGCTGTTTGCCCACCAAAATCTCGTTGTGATCTCCATATCTCCAGAAAAGGGTAGACTGTGCACTCTTTGTTTTTAGAGTTTGTAGTTTTCCTCCTTATTCGGTGCCTTCACTACTTTCTTGAGGTCCATCCTTCCGGTCTGTATGACTTTTTTCTTTGTACTACGTCAATTTTATTTTCCCGAATTTTTTTCTCAGAAGGGGGCGGGGGAGACTTTAAATTTCCTTCCTTCCACCCCCCCCTATCGAGGAAAGTTTTTTATAATTTGGGGGGAATACCTAGATTGGGGAAAAGTACCGTTTTTTTCCACTGATTGTAATTAATAAAAATCTCTGCATGGGATCATTTTTTAATGTTTGAATGTTCCTTTTTGTTCTTAAAAAACATGGCCCCTATTTTCATAAGCCAGGGCGGGGTTTTATGTATCAAAGTGCCCTCAAGGAGACTATTGTTCTTCCTGCTTATCCCAAATGTTCCTTGAAAAAGGGTGGGGGGATTCCACGCCGCCCTTTAATAGATCTTTAAAAAAGCATTTTATTTTGATTCCCCTTCCAAAAATCCTTATTCATTGCCCAACAGGGGGAATTTTAATTTTCCCCAAAATTTTTTAGACTTTTGGTTCCTCCCGGCGGGTAAATTTGGGCCCACCCCCTTTCCAAAGTCACTCTTGGTTCAAATTTTTTCAAACTTCACCTACCTTTACTCACTTGGACACCAGGCGCTTTTATGAGTCCCGACTGGACACTGAGTGATATGCCCCGTCAGATAGCCAGGAGGGTCCGGGGTTATTTAACAGTGACAGACGGAATCAGAGAAAAATTGAACGTATAGAATCATTACAAACCCAAAAACCCTTATATTTCCCTTCCCTTCCCCCCCAAAACGTACCACACCGGTTCCCCATTGGACCTACTTTAACACTAATACCAAAATAACCCACCAAACTATGCTAAAATAAAAAATCTCTGTTTCTAGTTTAACAAGAAACCTACTAGTATTCAACTTAAAATTTATAGACTGCTTTAACTGGTACATATCGTATTTGATATAAACAAAACAGGGCGGAACTGTACAATCATAAACAAGCAATGAAGACCAACACATGTAAATACATGATATAGCGTAGTGTTACACATTCCTCTTCCTGGCGCGTGGTCAATAGTGACGTAGCAGCATGATCGAATTACGTACACTTAATATCGCTGTAACTCAGTGTAGAAAGCAGATAGAGAGCTCGGGTTTTCATTAATCTTAATTATTTGATGAAACTAAGTGGGTAGTTAAAATAAAATGGGGGACTTCAGTACAGTGTAATGGTCCTTTAATGACATTTGGAATTTCCTGTGCATCATGGGTTATTGCTCCGTACCGGTATTTGAATTCTCCAACATATAGTACATCTCTGCTCCCACTAGAATTCTTAGATTTTATAGACTTCTGAAAACCTTTCACATTGTAGAGATAGTTATTGAGGTCATTCAATCCAGATTCATCAAGAAAGTCATTGTGAAGGTTTACATATGGTTCACATTTTGGTAGTGGTGTTTCAGGAATGATTTGACTTGGAGCATTTTGTATTCCAGTTGTAACCCCCCATTTCTAGGGGGACGGCGACATTTTCAGTTTGTCATTTTTCTTGCATGTAAGAAAAAGCGTGTAAGAAATGATTTAATTTATTTATTTTATTATTATTTTTCTTGCATGTTTTGACACATTCTCGGCGCTTTTTGTCACTTTTTGTCGTGTTTCGACACTTTTTGTATTTGACACCATTTTGGCAAAGTCTGGCACAATTTGTCGCATTTTGGACAGTTTTGACGCGCTTTGTCGCGTTTTGACGCAATTTTGGGTACTCTTTGACGTGTTTTGTCGCGTTTGACCCTTTTGTCGCATTTTGACGTTTTTTGCGCATTTTGACGTTTTTTGGCGCATTTTGACGCTTTTTGGCGCATTTGCCACTTGGCACATTTTATCGCATATTTCGACACTTTTGGGCGCCATTTGTCGCGTTTTTACGCATTTTTGAACTCATTTCTGGCGCTTTTGACACTTTTTGTCGCGTTTTGACGCTTTTTTACGCTTTTTGACCCTTTTAAATGGCTTTTGTCTGCAAGGTTGATTCAATTTTAAATCCTTCATTATCCAATAGAGCTAATAAAAAGCCTAATTAGTAATTAGCTAATTGATGTTTGCATGAGCCAGGCCATCACTTTTTTAAAGGTTTTTACTTCTATTCCAACAGCTGTACAGCCAATGACAGGAATCAAAGGAAACCAGCCAGTGATGGTCAAGAAAGTGTAATCCATACTTTATTTGCCCAAGACTTCGCTGCAGCTCCTTATTTACCCCTCCCACACAGTTTCCTGTACTCCTGTACGCTCAGCTGAGTGAAACGTGGGGCTGCATAGGCTCAAAATAAATCTCTCACCCTTAACTCAGTGGTGCTGGCCGGGATTTTAACTCATGATCTTTAGATCCTGTGCCCAAATCGATACCACTACACCACTAAACCACTGACCCACGAATCAAATCACAGGTAAAATAGGTCAGATCTGAAAACATGCATGGAGTAAAGGGGATCATTTAAGTGACAGGACTGATAAGACAGGAGATGAGGAATATATTGATTATTACTTAGAAAACGGCTACTTACAGTACATAAAGTCTGTGCGCATTCTTCTATGCTCAAAAGTCAACGGCTATTTTGATGGGTGGGGATGATGCCCAAACAAACAAAGAAAACAAAACCTTGGCCAAGAATCGGAAAAGTAGGGCGGGCCTTATTTTTTATTCATTATTGTTTTTGGGCTACAGCAAGGGTTTTTTAAATTTTTGAACTTTTTTTGACGAAAATGGACAAACCCTTGATCCCACAATAAACTTCTTTTGTTCTTCATCTTCGATCCTAGGACTTATCCCTTGATCTTGGGGCGCACCCCTTGATCCTGGGGCACACCCATTGATACTGGGAAGCTGGAACAAACTCCTTGATCCTGATACAATCTCCTTGATCCTCTCCTTGATTGTGGCAAATTTTCCTTGATCCGGAGGCACTCAGCTTGATTCTTGGACAAACTCCTTGATTTTGGGACAAACTCCTTTATTCTGTGATTAACTCCTTGATCTTGGGCACTCCCCTTGACCTTGGGGCAAACTCCAAGATCTTGGGGCACTCTCTTCAACTTGGGACAAACCTCTTGATCTTGAGGGCTTGAGGCACTCTCCTGAATCCTGCCACTGTGCAACACTCTCCTTGATCGTGGAACAAACCCCTTGGTCCTGGGACAAAATCCTTGATCCTGGAGCATACCCCTTGATCTTGGGCACTCTCCTTGATCCTGGGACAGCTCCTTTGATCTTGGGACACTCCTGACTCCTGCGACACTCTCCTTCATCCTGAGACAAACTCCTGATCCGCTGAATCCTGCGAGACTTTCCTTGGTCAAGGTACACCCTTCTTGATGCTGGGACAAATTCCTAGACCCTGGGGCCTTCTCCTTGATCCTAGGACAAACCCCTTCATCTTGGGACGCTCTCCCTGATCATTGGATAAATTCCTTGATCCTGGGACATTTTTTCGATCCTGAGACATTCCCTGATTCTGGGACAAACTTGAAACTCCTTAGTTTTGGGACAAACTCCTTGATCCAGGTATCTAGGGACACTTCCATGATCCTGAGACAAATCCTTGATCAATGATAATTTGGACCTTCTCCTGTGTTTAAGTTCATGTTATCAGTCAAAAGTTATACTTAGGTCCTATTTCCCTCCTACATAAAACCTAAGTGCATTTGCATCAAGAGTGTAGGTCACAGTTAGCAGGTTGAGTGACGTTGCCTTATTGACACCACTCTATAATTCTTGACACCACTCTTTATCCTTGACAGCAAACCTTATCCCTGACACCACTCCAAAATTCTTGACACCACTCCAACCTCCTTGACATGACTCTTTATCCTTGACATCAATCCTTATCCTTGACATCACTCTTTATCCTTGGCACCACTCCAAAATCCTTGACATCACTCTACAATCCTTGGCACCACTCCAAATCCTTGACATCACTCTTTATCCTTGACATCACCCCTTATCCTTGCCTCTTTATCCTTGACACCATTCCACGATCCTTGACACCACTTCTTATCCTTGGCATCACTCCTTATCCTTGACATTACTCTGCATCCTTGACACCAGTCCACAATCCTTGACATCACTCCTTATCCTTGGCACCACTCCACAATCCTTGACACCACTCTAAAATCCTTGAAATCATTAATCACTCCTTATCCTTGACACCACTCCTTATTCTTGACACCACTCCACAATCCTTGGCATCACTCCACAATCCTTGACATCACTCTGCAATCCTTTACCCCACTCATTATCCTTGATACCACTCCTTATCCTTGTCACCACTCCACAGTCCTTGCCATCACTCTACAATCCTTCACATTACTCCAAATCCTTGACATCACTCCTTATCCATGACATCATTCTTTATCCTTGACACCACTCCACAATCTTTGACACCACTCCACAATCCTTGACATCACTCTGCAATCCTTTACACCACTCATCATCCTTGACACCACTCCACAATCCTTGACATCACTCTACAATCCTTGACACCACTCCAACCTCCTTGATATCACTCTTTATCCTTGACATCACTCCTTATCCTTGACATCACTCTTTATCCTTGACACCACTCCACAATCCTTGACACCACTCCAAAGTCTTTGAAATCACTCGTTATCATTGACATCACTCCTTATCCTTGACATCACTCTTTATCCTTGACACCACTCCACAATCCTTGACATCACTCTACAATCCTTGACACCACTCCAACCTCTTTGACATCACTCTTTATCCTTGACATCACTCCTTATCCTTGACATCTTTCTACAATCCTTTACACCACTCATTATCCTTGACACCACTCCTTATTCTTGACACCACTCCACAGTCCTTGACATCACTCTACAATCCTTGACATATCTCGAAATCCTTTACACCACTCATTATCCTTGACACCACTCCTTATTCTTGACACCTCTTCACAGTCCTTGACATCACTCTACAATCCTTGACATCTCTCGAAATCCTTGAAATCACTCTTTATCCTTGACATCACTCCTTATCCTTGACATTAATCTTCATCCTTGACACCAATCCACAATCTTTGAAGTCACTCTACAATCCTTGACACCACTCCAAACTCCTTGACATCACTCTTTATCCTTGACATCACTCCTTATCCTTGACGTCACACTTTGTCCTTGACAACACTCCACAATCCTTGACTCCGCTCAACAATCCTTGGCATCACTTCACAATCCTTGACATCACTCTAAAATCCTTGACACCACTCTTCATCCTTGACATCACTCCTTATCCTTGGCACCACTCCACAATCCTTGACACCACTCCAAAATCCTTGAAATCATTAATCACTCTTTATCCTTGACACCACTCAACAATCCTTGACAACACTGCACAATCCTTGGCATCACTCCACAATCCTTGACACCGCTCCACAATCCTTGACACCACTTATTATCCTTGACGTCACTCCTTATCCTTGACACCTTAAAAATGCTTTAAAAATGAGTAACTCTTAAATTGCACCGGATACGAATTTTTGAAATTCATCTTCTTTTTGATTCATGAAATTTTGTAAAGGTGTTGATTTAAAAATCCATAAATCGACCGCTTTTTATCCAATTTGAAAATGATTTTGCGAGGATATTCGTTATACAGTGACATTCATTCCCTTAATTGGTGTTAAAATGATTAAGATTTGACCACCACAACTTGAGTTATGATCGTTCCACGATAATGCACAGAAATCATTTTTTGCTGTGACGCAAAGTGTTGACGTATTCGGTTTTCAAAAGATACAAGTTTCAATCAGCTTTTCATTCTATGATGAAATTAAGATGAATGACTGTTTCTAACGTAAAATCGTCTTAAAATTATCGCTCAACCATTTGTTTTGACATGAGTTCACTATGTCAAAACAAGTGCAAAAGTGGTTTTTGCCATAGGCTAGCTAATACAAGTGCAAATCATTTTGATTCCCCTGCTTACAACAATTCATTTGGGGTTAAATCTGCTCGTCTTTGGAACTGCTCCTTAAGCAAGTCAACTCAGTAACAGTATGGAGCTAGAGGCATTCAAAATAGCTCTGGGAGAATTCCTTGCACTATACCCGGATAAGCCACCGGTTCCGGGTTACACACCTCCAATCAGCAACTCCTTACACAACTGAAGCTGTGAACGAGGAGATGGAGTGCGTGGACATTACTGATCCCAACTGCAATCCCTGCTAAACCCTTCAAAATGTATCAAAATGTATGTATGTAGGTGATTCGACGCATCTTAAGGAAGGGACAAGTCGATAAATCGGTAAGAAATTACCGATTTTTACCGATTTAACTGATTTTTAGCCGTGATATTTCTAAAAATTTTCGTTATTAATTGATTCGGAGTTGTCTGACTCGGTATCCAATATTTTTAAGGAGCAACCGTGGATATTGCGAAAATTAATGTCAAGTTAAGTAGCTCACGATGCTGATGATTGGTGTTACAACCATGAAACTAAAGTGTTGTATCATTGTGTATAACTCGCTCCTTATTTCATTAGTAGAGCACTTTCAAGGGGATTGTATCCCCTGAACTTGTATTCTAATATATTTTATAACATTAGATAAAGTGAATTTCACAAACCAATAAGTAGAAGTTCATGTTTTTATCCTGCCCAAATTTCTTCTCTCTCGAATTTCTCTCCCGAATTTCTCTTCTATGTTGCATCTAAAACCCGATGTGTAAAATAACGTACACTGACTTACACACAAAACGCTTTTCTACACTCTAAGACAACATTTCAGCACTTTTTTCGCAGCTTTAGTTGCATTTTTGACTCTCTTTGTGGTGTTTTTGACACTTTTTGGCGCGTTTTTGACGCTTTTTTGACGCTTTTTGGCGCGTTTTTTAGCATTTTTTGACACGATTTGTCGCATTTTTGGACGCTTTTTGTCGCGTTTTGACACTTTTTGTCGCATTTTTGGACGCTTTTTGTCGCGTTTTGACACTTTTTGACGCTTTTTGTCGCGTTTTTGGACGCTTTGTGACACTTTCTGGACATTTTTCGTGCACACTTCAACCGAAATTGACGTTTTTGTCGCCGTCCCCCTAGAAATGGGGGGTGTTGTAGGAGGGATAGCAATAGGACTAGCAATATTATTCAGGTAGTTTCTGATTTCATTGATACTGGAGTCAAACTTCTCAGAGTTTGTTGAGGATTCAACTTGAAGTGCTTTGATTTCATTAAGAATCACATCATTGATATTCAATAGAGATTTGATTTTACCAATAATGGAGTTGCATTCTGATTCAGAGTTGTGTTCCGATGCAGAGTCATATCCATCCATATCCCCAGATATGGTTGTTTGGGTCTCATTACATGTATGACTTGTTGTAGGTTTTTTACACTGTTTTACTGGGGATTCAAGGCTTTCAACATCAATAATTTCATCACAGTCCTTGGAAGAATGTAAGTCAAGAGTATTGCAGAAACCACAAATGAAAACAAAATTGCCCCACCTTTTCTTGTTGATCCCATGATGTGATGAGATTGGGAAAATGAGTCCAAAAATGTTGTACCACAAATAGAACTCTTGAGTTGATTACCTTTCTTATCTCTACACGCAGTATGAAATGATTTGGAACACACATGACAGGTAACACATTCTTTGATAATATCTCCATTAAAGGGGCAAAAGGAACATTTTCCATCAACAACAAGTGGGTTACTAACCCTGATTGTACTGCCTTTCTTATTTGCATCTCCTTGTTTGTTTCCCTTGTTGGACATGAGGGGTCTTTAACAATCTGAAAATAGCAAACTTGAGGAAGGGAGGGCAGTACTCAGACTGCACTTACACTGGCGCCCAGAGCACTCCCACCAGATTGTTCAGAGAGTTATGACAGCGAAGGCTATACAGCAGTCTGTGGTGTCACTGTATAGCCCCAACTGTTCACCACAACAATCCTTACCTGACCTCCTACTCAAATTTGATTGTATAAAGTAGTGTTGTAAAGTTTAAAACTTTGAAGAATGATGTGCATTGAATCGTGTTGCCCAATTGGCAAAATCCTTTTATTTATTTACTAGAAAGGCCCGTTGGGCCTGCCAGATGATACAGGACCAAATAATAAGCTCTCAAAAAGTTTATGAAGGAGCAAACTTGACCATTATTCTTTAGTTACTTTTAGTGATGCTGGACCGTGCAAGTTTTGATCATTATAATTTGCTCTTGTATGATGAACTTAAATCTGAAAATTAAAACCGAGTATTGTACTCATACTGAACGTTGAATCAAAGCATTGATTCACGCCAAGAGCAGTCTTCTAAATTCGCAATGTTCCCAAATTCGATTCAATTTGATTAGGCAATTTTAAAATGCTGTAAATGCACATTTTTCCGTTACCATCAATTCAGCATTGATTTAAGTCGACCGACGTCTGTTACAGATTGATGAAGAGATTCTAACGGAAATAGCCTCCACGATGCAAGCCATACCCGTTCTCTATTTCCAGATCTATAATTTCAAATGAAAAACAGTAAACACGTCGTTCTTTCAAACGCTAAAACGCAGCAATCAACAACGTATCAGAAAGCACTGGCATAGAACTGATCATAATCTGCACGTGCAGAATATCTGTATCCATAGCAACGGCGCGACTAAGCCCGGCTTAGCCTTTCTTTCTCTTGATATTTCCTTGGCAAGCTCAAATTTAATTGTATACGGCGGCACAAACATTATTCACGTGTGAATTAATTTTATATTAAAGATTTATTTATTTATTCTAAAGATATATTAGCATCATAATTTTATATTTGGTAATAGGTTATTTTCTTGGTCATTCAGTCTCAATGAAATAATAGGCTATAATCTAGCAATGGATCATTTTTTTAAATTTCATTGTCAATAGTTGTTGCATTAATGAAAACCTGAACAGACATGTATACTTGACACATTGAATAGTGCTTGCTTGGTCATGTGACCCACAATTTTGATTCAGTTACTCAATATTGTTACTGAATATTTCAAGTCTGTAGGTCTTTTTTCTGCTCCAGGTCAGTTCAAAGTCTTTGGTCACAATGACAAAGTCAACACTATTCAAACGCTTTAAGTTCAATAACCTATTTGGGAAAATTTTAGTTGATTTTCATGCTGAAACTTTACTCACCTGATTTATTTGAGATTCATATCATAAAATATTTGAGATATGTTTTTAAAATGGCTGGAAGTCTTGCATTATAGTGAGAGTTAACTGGCTTAGGGCTACCTTTGTCCAGCTGGATTAAGTCTGGGGTTTGGCAGTTAATCCAAGTAGAAAATATGAATCAATTTTCATTCATTTTAGGAATTTTATTATTGAAACAACCATACCATTTGAGGAAAGAAGAATGACCGGAGCCCACGACAGAGTGTTTTCTATCAGAGCTTCATTGGCAAAGTCTTTATACAAAGTGCAGCTGGTATGTTTATACAAGTGCAGCTCATTTGGATTATGAATGTCTGCATTCCATGAGATGCATTAGGTAAACATTTGTTTATCAGATTGTGGCAAAATCTTTTAGTATCAAATAAACATTAGACAATAGTACCTACATGTCAACACTTTTCTCATTTTGCACACACACTTTTTCATGCACTTTCACACTTTGTTGAACACTTGCACACTTGTCTGCTATTTAAAAGCAGAAAAAACGGATTTTGATTGATTGCAAATTTGCTTGCTGCACCACTAAGAGCTTTTCAAATGTATATAAAAAATATAATATATAATAAAAAGGTCCTTTCATAGGACACAGCACCCCAATGAAAAGCTGAAAGGATGGCTGAAAGTGAAACTCAGCTAAAACAGTCTGTAGATTCCAAATGATTGTGAGGACTACACATTCCTGTGTACTCACAAGTTTAGAAACTAATAGCGCACCAAAGATGCTCAACAGACCAATTTAAAATATGTCTCCAAACATATTCATGCTGTCTACGGCATTGATTTGATTGAAAACCCAAGGTAGGGCTAGCAAATACCAAAATGTAATATCAACAAACAAGATAATGATATAAATAAAATACAGATACAACTGCCACTCCACAGTCCACACAAAGGTAGAAATTGATGACTGTCCCCCCTTTGTCAAAAATTAGACATGCCCAATTATGCATCTCCCCTATCCTCAATGTCCCCTTCTGTTCTTGTCCACAGTAACGACAACCCCCTCCCTTATGACGTGAGCTCTGTCAGGTTGCTCAGCACAGTGTCTTCGAAGTTCCACCATACAGTCCTTGTGCTCCCTCCTCTGCATCAAAGTCCGACCAGGGCAGATAAACACTAACTTGAACAACTCTGTCTTCTTCAGCAGATCAATCTTCCTCCTCATACCAGCAGCCACTGTCCCAGTGCTTTTCAGCTTCACGAGCATGGGTCTTGATGCACCCTCCCCCACTCTCCCAATTTTTTATGCTTCAAATGATGGCTTTTCGCCCATAGCATCCAGCATTTCATTGACCCAGCCCTTTACGTCTTCATCTGATGATTCAGTCAGTCCAAACACTACCAAATTCTTCTCCCTCTGCCCAGCCTCTGATACAAAAAGGACAAGACGTACATGCCGTTTTGTGGTTTTTTCTCACTCACATAAAGCCTAAAGGGGTCCAAATTTTTGTCTATCAATGCTTCAATGCTCCAATACCTTAACTGTGATGCTCAGGATTCCGGAGTTCTGGGTGGCCTAGCCTTGCAGTTGTAAGCTGTGAGGTGTACGGTGGGCCGAAACCCCTCCGTTTCCCTTTGCCACCTGCTGATGGGAAATCTACATCGCAGATGACACGGAAACCTTATAACTGTAGGATAACTGCTGATGATTCACAGTTTAGTCTCTTCCGCCTTTGATGTCAATCATTGAATTAGAAAATCGATATGCAGTATTTTGTTATGTTTGTAGTATGCCCATTCACCTTTATAGATAAGACATGGGATGGGACTAATAAATTTTATTTACTAAATAACGGACAGGTCTGTTTTGTCCCAAAAATAAGTTTAAAAAGTTAAAACAGACACAGACACTGACATTCCCCTTTGCACACACACTTTTTATACGCTCGTACATACTTTTTTACACACGTACACACTTTTTAGCTTGTTTTTATTCTTTTACACTCCTTTCACTTATAACTTTTTTACACACCCCGGTGGTAAAAAGTAGCCTATCCTGGTATCCTAGTTAGTGACAACTGTTGGTCAACAATGCAACAAATTCAAAAAAATCTCCACCAAAGTTCCTATTTATCTATAGTTTATTATATTCATAACTTGACAGCACTGAGCTGGGAGCAGTGGCTCTCTCCAGCAGCTTCCTCTCACCCCTTATATAAAAATACCATCACATAATATCCTTCAGGTGTACTCGATATTCGTGACTCCAACTTCCTTGCCACACAGCCCACTTCACGTTGCATGGAATTTATTTGTTACTTTAACGTTAGGTTGCACAACATCCTCTTTTGCCACCATGACACAGGTGATTTTAGGAAAATCGAATTAATGTAGGATTACTGGATGGAAAGCAGTTTAAAATATAGCGGGCAGACGTAAACTTTTAACACTTTTCGATATGCAGTATTTTGTTATGTTTGTGATTTAAATAATTTTTTACCACACAAAATTTAATTGCCATCCACAAGTCCACACGGACAGGTGACACACAGCCCCAACAGTTTTTTTTGCCCAAAACCATTTTACACAACTTTACCACCGGGACTCACACACTTTCGTTGACAAGTAGCTCTCCAGATTGATATTGAGATATATTAATGAAGGAATTTTGTTTGGGAGTTATTTGTCGACTTTTGGAAAGATTATCTTACACCAATGCAAATAATTTGGCTTAAGATTCGTCCAGATAGTTAATCATGACCTATAACTCAGTATTTTTCAGATTTGAAGTTACATTTGTATTTGGATATTCTCCTGTTCCACCGATAGTACAGGTAATGATTTTTTTTCTGTTTTGGAGTGCTAAACAGTTCGACTCTTGATACTCATAATTGACAACAAAAAAACTTAGAATGAGAGCATCATAATCAGCAACCTCACATGAATTCATTGAATACAAAAGTCTGATTTTTATGTCAATTCAATCCCAACTTCCCATCCATGCTCCGTAACTTAAAACTATAAATTTACAGTTGATTTATTGGATGCAAACACTATCATGGGTTGGTGATTTAAGAGCATCGCTTTGATTGAGAGATGTAATTTTTCCATTTCTTAGATTGATTAATAAACTAATTGGTCTTTTTCAGGTTGAGACTGGAGAACCAATTTAAAGTGGCTAATTGCTTCGGAAAATATCACACGACAGTTACTCCTGTTAAATGGTATGTAGTTCTGCCGTATGGCATACTGTAAAATTTCAACATTTATTTAAATTAACAGTTGAAAAAGTAATCTGATAAGACATTAGACTGATTTATAAGCTATAGTATAGCACTTTACTCCGATCGTTTGAAATCGACCGGTCTATCTACATTAACGTCGGCGGGGGGGATAATCATTGATCGATTTTTTACCGGCTACCATTTCCCATAAATTCCGGTTACGATTTCGGTTTCCAGATCATTTCGTGAGGGGCAAGTACCAATTACTTGAACCATAAATTCCTGTTACTATTTCGGTTTCGGTTTGCTAAAGACGCCCGGTAAACCGATATTTCGGTTTCGGTTCGGTTAACCGACCAATTTCCCTAAACGGTTAATTGCAAAATCAAAATATTAGGTTAAGATTTCGGTTTCGGTTGGCCGAGAACGCCCGGTTAACTGATATTCGATTTCGGTTCGGTTAACCGGTCGTTTCCTAGTGTGAGGTCCTCCACTGCACAATAGGTAAGAACGATCGTCGAACGATAGTGCTGAGGTACAGATTTCTGTAAAGTGTCTCTAAATATAACACCATGCCATGCCATTACTCACTTTTTCGAGCTAGCGGGGGCCGAGGCCCCCGTAGATTTTTTTCTAGGGGGTGGGGCTTTTGAAAACTAAGGGGGCCAAAATTCACATGAACAAAATTTTCATTTTTCATAGTCCTGATTTTCACTATTTTGCATAAATATCCAACTAAAATCTTGTATTATTGATTGATTTAACTTTAAAAAGGTGAATTTCAAGAAACATTTCTGGGCAGACTGGAGGTTCTCCAGAGGTCTTCTAGTGTCCTCCAGTGGTCTAACTGATTTTCCTTTCGAGGCTAAAATTTTTGAGAAAAACCTAGTCAGGGCCTAGGCCCCCTTAACATTTTTTATAGGTGGCCTTTCGAAAACTAGGGGGGCTACCCCCCCCCCCTAAGGGGGCTGTGTAGTCCCATGCACCATGCCCTCTGATACTTAGGCTTGGGAAAAGCTGCAGTAGCAGCTAAGAACTGTAGCAGCTAAGAACATAGACGTTATGTTTTCGTAAGTTCATAATTTGTAGTGAACTCTATGCGATATAATATCTTAATACTTTAATATATTGACATATTGTGGTAGTTTCGTCGTTAGCTCTTTTAGGCTCCTGGAGACCAGCTGTATAGCCATTAGGCAATAATTGCCTAATGGCTACAGGCATACCCTACGAGACATACCTTACCCCACAAAATCTCGAAGTCCCAGAATTATTGTCCCTTGTAAATTTATCCGTAAGGTTGCTAACAATTGATGATTGAACATTGTGCCACTGTCTGCTCAATGCCTGAAAGAAATTTTCTTCACAGCACCATTGAAGCAAACAATTCTACTGGCTTGGGCCACATTTCAACTCTCTCCAAACGTCTGGCTCCCGGGACTGGCCACCCCAAGGCCCAACCACCCGCCTTATTTTTTTCATTTCTATTTCTGTAGACCTTTTCATTTCAAACCTTTTGTGAAATTTAAACTGAAACGACGGAAAAATCCTTCAATTCCATACTTCCATAAGCTCCAAACATCTGGCTTCTGAGGGTTGCCGCTGCAAGACCCCCGCTTTGAAGAAGTTTCATTTTCATTTCTTTACACCTTTCTCATATAGGAACCTAAGAACTTACATCAAAATTAGACTGGGATGAGGGTAAAAATCGTTTTGAGACGACAATTTTATTTGTTCCATATATCTGGTGTCTGGGGGCTGCTGCCCACCAACTCCTGCCATTGATTAGGCCGTGCATTTGACCCACATTTTTACATATTACTTTCGACCTAGATATCAATTCCATGTTGATTAAATGTTGGAATTACGACATGAAATAGACGAATATGTCTTACACGATGAGGTGTTCTCCCGCTACATAAGTTCATATTGTCTATTTTCAGATGTTGCCAGTGATTGTGTGAGCAGACGGGTATTCCGGTATTGTTGAAGTTGAGCTAACGATACACTGATCCAGACAACCATGAGTATTTTTCTCCTATTGAAACCTTGAGCCTTGGTTTGGAATGCAGATCCTTGAAAGTTGCGGTTGTATCGATTCTACTCGGAAAATACGGACACTGACACTCCCCATATAATTTGGTAGATTTTTAATCAAGTACACGGGTAGTTTGATTCCGAACGATTTTCAAACAAAACTAATGGAGTTAAACATGGTGATTGGTGAGCATGAATTTTCTCTTTTATATATATACTAGCAGCCCCGGTGGGCCTGCTAATTGCTAAAATATAGCTCACCATGGCACTACGGGCCGCCTCGTCCTCAAATTTCTACCAACGCGATATAAAAGTATAAATCAAGGTAATACTTTTTACCGCATCAAAAACAAATAAAAAATTCAACCACGGCGCTAGTTATGCAATTCAGGGATCAGAGGAGCAAGAATTTGGAATAAACCACATCACATGTTACCAACGGGAATGCTTTTCATAATCTGCACATCCATTTCTACACAATTCCCTTGAGCTCCTCCTCTCACACAGCACTGAGCGTTGCAAAGCTCAGCATTTTGCAATCCACTCATTTTGCGTAGAATGCACGAGCAGTGAACTAGCAACGACACCAGTTATAAGAACCTTTAGCCTTAGTTTCTCTTGATAATTTCATAGCAAGGTTGTTTGTATACGGCAGCACAAACATACATAATTATCGTACAGTGCCACTTCGCTTTATATTAAGGTTTTAAGATGTTTATAGATCCTTTAATTCTCTGATTAACTTAGAGTAAGTCCTTTAATTTTAATGTTCGATTTCTACACCTTATTGGCCTTGGACCGGCCCCTTGGACAAAAACTATTCAAGCAGTCGCCAAAGCAAGGAATTTTGCTCAAAATATCCACGGAAACCAATTTAAAGTCAGTGAATTGCATCAAAAAACAAAATTCCCAGTCTTTAATCACGATTTAGGTCGTTATCTACGTGTTATATAACTACGTTACTTAAACACTGTATAAGCCAAGTGATGAAAGATTTATTTAACGTGAATTAACTGGCGTTTTAACCTCTCTCTTCTTTTACAAAAATTATGGCCAATTAGGTATCTAAAAACGTAGGCATCGGGATTTTCAAATGTGCAAAATTGTTATGTTCATGAATAACATCATATTTCCAACTAAAATACGGCGTTTAATTTCATTTCTCTGTTCTTGTTACACCATTCATGAATTCTATATTAAGCAATTCCTCCTGGAACAACAGTCCTTTATCCCTCAAAAAATTGCTTCTCTCTTTTCACTAAATTTAGTCTCATATACAGGCTTGTATAAATTTTAACGATACTGTCTCGCAGCACGCTCCTCGCCTTGCTGTCATTTTCACTGGGAAATGCGGTTTGTGCCGGGCGCTCAATCGGTCGCAATTTTGGTGAAAAATGGGTTAAAATCGGAAAAACTGTAATGCGCGAAGTTATATTGTCGGGAAATACCGCGCTAAGCCGCGCGCAGCATTTTGGCCCTTTTAGAACACGAATATGTTCCAAAAGTGCCACTTTGGCCCTTTTGGAACACGAAGCTATTCCAAAAGGGCCATCTTTGGCCCTTTTGGAACACGAAGCTATTCCAAAAGGGCCAATTTGGCCCTTTTGGAACACGGATACTGTTCCAAAAGGGCCAAACGAAAAAATAGGTATCAAATAGGTATCGAATAGGTATCAAATAGGTATCAAATAGTAAATATTCCATATGACTATTTTCAATTTGGCCCTTTTAGAACACCGTACATACAGCGTTAAATTCTCTTGAACGTAGTAATATACCTTATTGGTCTTTATTTAGTCGGCCTTTTTTTTAACCGGCCCTTTTTTTAACCGGCCCTATGGACAAAAATCGAATCCATTTTGAACCGTTTTAGCCGGCCCCTTGGACAAAAAATTTTTCTTATGGTCACCAGACCAAGGATTTTTTGCTCCAAAATGGCCAATAAAAACCCATTTTTACTTAATAAATCGGACCAAATGACCCAAAACCTGATCTTATGTTATGATTTAGGTGATTATCATGTTATATACTTATATAATGACGTTCACGAGAATAAAAGACAAGTCATCAAAGTTTCATTTGACCTAAATTGACTGGCCTTTAATTTGACCGGCCCCACTTTAACCGGCCTTTTTTTTAACCGGCCCTTTGGACAAAAATTTCAAAGTCATTTTTGTCCGGTTAAATAAAGGCCAATAAATAAATAAATAAAGGCCAATAAGGTAACTAAATAATGTTAAATAAAGGCCAATAAGGTAACTAAATAATGTTCTAAATCATGATATCAGATCGGGATTTAGGTATTCTGGTGCAATTTATCAAGTAAAAATGGCCATTTAGAGCAGAAAATCTTTGATCTGGAGACCGCCAGAAAATATTTTTGTCCAAGGGGCCGGCTAAAACGGTTCAAAAACGATTGGATTTTTGTCCATAGGGCCGGTTAAAAAAACGGCCGGTTAAAAAAAAGGCCGGCTAAATAAAGGCCAATAAGGTACCTTATTACAGGAAATTAAGTTTACATATAATTAAGCCCTAAGGTCTCAAAAAGGGCTTAATTTCATGCACCTTAATGACATGTATTCTTAATTTCATGAGGACTAATTTTTCAAGCAAATTTGAACATTATAAGTTCGAAAACATTGATTTTTTTAAATAATTTATTATTCAGTATTGATTAAGTTTTGAATTGATGCCGTATGGAAAGCCACTGGTACTGCCAAGACTATCAAAATGAAAGAGAGCCCACATCTTGGATCTCACTCCTTGACACTCTATCATACTTTCAAACCTTCATACCTGAATTTACATAGCATGCAATGTTTCCAAGGCCGTCATGATAATCAGCTATTATGTGGTGTTTTGTGGAAACATATTCGATCATTAATTTGATGTAACTGATAAGATTCGCATGATGCTGTGATAATCTGTTCTATATAATATGTTATTTCGTCATAGTAATTATCGTCTCTGAAAATTCCGCAATTGTAATTAATTATGTTAAGTGGTAATTGGAGAGTAATTTAAACTATCAAAGTGTCAAATGAAGAAATACAGCCAAAAATTCCTAATTAGTAACATATACTGTAAGGTCTTAATTATTTGCGTACAAGGCTGAAATTTCTATCTCATGAAATTTACTCCACAATGATAATTTGGCTGCATGTATTTAAGAATGCATTAAATTAGGCTTACATGTAATTAAGCCCTAGGGCCTTAAAAAGGGCTTAATTTCATGTAGCTTAATGACATGTAGGCTCATTTTTCTGAAGGCGATATTTCCTGTAATAAGGTATATCCTTGTGTGGGTCGCGCGCGGCGCGTACACACACCTATGCGGGCTTAGGAAGCAACAACGCGACTTGTTTGACGGGGAGCACACGACAAGCTTCAGTGGCGATGATTCTCAAAAGTGTCTGTCAGAATCAGACAAGTTAATCCTAAATATTCCTAATTCATTGTTTAACCTTCAGCACTTAGAAAACTGTTGTTTTATTGTGAAGCATTTTGAGTCCATCTATTTTTTGTAAATTATTGACATTGCATTTTCAGCTAATTTCTTCAATTCTTTTTCGAAATCTTCTCCTGCATGTGTTTATAATATGTTCTGTTATACAAAAATTAAATGGAATCCTGTGTTTAAAAGCACGAAAACAGTATAAACAAATATGCTTGATGTATTTTCTTAGTGAGTAGTGATGGTTAGATGCTGTATCAAGGATGCTAATAAATGTATTGGATGGGTTTCTCGTAATCTACTTAACCGTGATCATAACATTTTTGCCCGTGTCTACAAATCCATCATTCGACCTAAGCTAGAGTATTGTGTGCAACTGTGGAACCCTGTACATTGTCACGGAAATTGGTCTCTGATATTAGAGTTAGAATCTATTCAAAGGCGTTTTACTCGTTTAGCATTAGATATAGGGATGCTGCCATATAGTGAGCGATTAAAGAAGATGAATTTGACAACTCTTGGTGAAAGAAGAGTTCGTGGTGATTTAATTGAAACATTCAAAGTAATTTCTGCCAAAGTTAATTATGCCAATAATATGTTTGATTTAAGTAGATCAGGGACAAAAATAATCAGTAAATTAAATCACAAAGTTGATAATGATTTATATAGATTAAGGAAGTCTTTCCTTCCAGAGCGCATTAAGAATTACTGGAATAGGTTGCCAATTTATGTGAAAACCTCTAAAAACGTTCTTGACTTTAAGATGAATTTAGAAATCTTTAAAGTGGAATCGGCTGGTGCTAGTGAAGTAGTGATAGTATTAACAATTTTTGGGAAGTTTCTGACATGATCATTAGTAGGATTGAAGGTAACCCTAATTATCTCACAAACAAAGATAAATTTAACAAGTATTTATTAGAAAATCCATGGGTTGCTAAGAAGAAGGGCATAAATATTTACACTAAAATTTAGTTTTGTTTTTACAATGTTTAATTAATGGCTGCTTATTTTATTTTAATCTTGCACTGTTGTTTTTAATGGTTACTATGTATTGGTGTTGGCTTTTATTTCTACAGGTTTTTTAAGTTTATATGAATTTTTATGATATGCCTATTTTAAGTTATTACAATTTAATTGCTATTTATTGGCTATATACTGGGTGAACTGCAGTTCATATGAAGTCGCCGCGCACTTCATATGAATTCATATGAATTCATATGAGTTCATTTGAATGCGTTTACCAGTTCAATAAATTTTTATATGAATGAACTTCATATGAACTTCATATGAATTCATATGAACTTCATATGAACTCCACCAAGTTCATATGAACTTCATATGAACTCATATGAATTCATTAAACACGGATGAACTAGTTCACCAAAATTTAGTGAACTGAGATGCATATGAACTCATATGAACTCATATGCATTCCAGTTCGCCTTGAATTCATATGAACTAGGAAGTTCATCTCGCGGACTCCAGTTCAACGGAGTTCAACGCAGTTCAACGCAGTTCAACGCAGTTCAACGGAGTTCAACGAATTCATCTCGAAGTTCATCTAGAAGGTCAAAATGATAACTTAACAGATATTTCGGGGATGGATCAAAACATGGATCAGCGACGCCACGAGAGCGGCAGTGCGGCACCGCAGTGCCGCGGTGACGCCAGGGCAGTGCCATGGTGAAGCCACGAGGAGTAGGACGCCACTACTGGGCAACGATGAAGCCACAAGGGCGCCACGGTGACATCATGGCAGTCATGGCAGTGCCACTGTGAAGCCATGGCGTCTTCATGGCTTCGTCGTGGCGTCCTCGTGGCTTACACCATGGCACTGCCCTGGCGTCGATGTGGCGCACTGGCGCTACCATGGGGCCCTCTTGGCGTTGCTGCTCTGATCTATGCCCGATAAGTCTCTCATTCCGGTTGACTGCTGAGTGACGTCACCTATTGAAAGGCTTTTTTCAATTTTAAAGAGGCTGTTAAACTTCACCAAATTAGCTGCATCTTGATCCATTTCACTAAAAATCAAATAGTTAAATCAGACTCAAGTCTTGAGCTCTTCCATAAACGATTTTTCGTACTCTTGTTAAGTGTACAGTCACGTGACAACTAAAAAATTTCACTTACGTCATGAATTAACTCTAGTCACTCTACGAGCACTCATGTGACTCGACGACTCAAATCGACTCGATGCCTCAACTCGACGACTTGATTTGACGACTCTCTGACTTGTCTCAACGACTCGACTCGACGACTCGTCTCAACGACTCGACTCGACGACTCGACTCAACGACTCGACTGGACGACTCGACTGGACGACTCGACTCGACGACTCGACTGGACGACTCGACTCGACGACTCGACTCGACGACTCGACTCGACTCGACGACTCGACTCGACTCGACGACTCGACTCGACGACTCGACGACTCGACGACTCGACGACTCGATGACTCGACTCGACGACTCGACGACTCGACTCGACTCGACGACTCGACTCGACGACTCGACGACTCGACTCGACGACTCGACTCGACGACTCGACTCGACGACTCGACGACTCGACGACTCGACGACTCGACTCGACGACTCAACTCGACGACTCGACTCGACGACTCGACAACTCGACGACTCGGCTCGACGACTCGACGACTCGACTCGACTCGACGACTCGACTCGACGACTCGACTCGACGACTCGACTCGACGGCTCGACTCGACGACTCGACTCGACGACTCGACTCGACGACTCGACTCGACGACTCGGCTCGACGGCTCGGCTCGACGACTCGACTCGACGACTCCGGCTCGACGACTCGACTCGACTGACTCGACGACTCGACGACTCGACTCGACTCGACTCGACGACTCGACGACTCGACTCGACTCGACGACTCGACGACTCGACTCGACTCGACGACTCGACTCGACGACTCGACTCGACGACTCGACGACTCGACGACTCGACTCGACGACTCGACTCGGCGACTCGACGACTCGACTCCTCGACGACTCGACGTCATGTCGACGACTCGACTCGTCAGTCGTCTCGAGTCGTCGGTCACTCGAGTCGTCATGTCGTCAAGTCGAGTCGCAGTCAGTCGTCAAGTCGAAGTCGTCAGTAGTTGAGTCGAGTCGTCGAAGTCGTCGAGTCGAAGTCGTCGAAGTCGAGTCGAGGCGAATCGTCGTCGAAGTCGAGTCGTCGAGTCGGTCGTCGAGTCGAAATCGAAATCGTCGTCAATCGTCGAAATCGAGTCGTCGAAGTCGAGTCGTCAGTCGAGTCGTCGAAGTCGTCGTCGAGTCGATCGTCGAGTCGAGTCGTCGGGAGTCGAGTCATCGGTCGAGGTCAGTCGTCGAGTCGAGGTCAGTCGTCGAGTCGAGTCGTCGAGTCGTCGAGGTCGTCGAGTCGAGTCGTCGAGTCGAGAATGTCGAGTCGAGTCGTCGAGGTCGAGTCGTCGAGTCGAGGTCGTCGAGTCGAGTCGTCGAGTCGGGGTCGTCGAGTCAGTCGTCGAGTCGAGTCGTCGAGTCGAGTCGTCGGTCGAGTCGTCGAGTCGTCGAGTCGAGTCGAGTCGTCGATTCGAGTCGAGTCGTCGAGTCTTCGAGTCGAGTCGAGTTGTCGAGTCGAGTCGTCGAGTCGAGAGTCGTCGAGCCGAGTCGTCGAGTCGAGTCGTCGAGTCGAGTCGTCGAGTCGAGTCGTCGAGTCGAGTCGTCGAGTCGAGTCGTCGAGTCGAGTCGTCGAGTCGAGTCGTCGAGTCGGGGCGTCGAGTCGTCGAGTCTCGTCGAGTCCGTCGGAAAAGCCGAGTCGAGTCGAGTCGTCGAGTCGAGTCGTCGAGTCGAGTCGTCGAGTCGAGCCGTCGAGGCCGAGTCGTCGAGTCGAGTCGTCGAGTCGTCGAGTCGAGTCGTCGAGTCAGTCGTCGAGTCGAGTCGTCACGAGTCAGTAAATCGAGTCGAGTCGTCGAGTCGAGTCGCCGAGTCGAGGTCGTCGTCGAGTCGTCGAGTCGAGTCGTCGAGTCGAGCCGTCGAGCCGAGTCGCCGAGCCGAGTCGTCGGGTGTGAGATCGAGGCCGAGTCGTCGAGTCGAGTCGCCGAGGTCAGTCGTCGAGTCGAGTCGTCGAGTCGAGTCGTCGAGTCGAGTCGTCGAGTCGAGCCGTCGAGTCGAGGTCGTCGAGTCGAGTCGTCGAGTCGTCGAGGTCGGTCGAGTCGTCGAGTCGAGTCGAGTCGAGTCGTCGTCGTCGAGTCGAGTCGTCAAGTCGAGTCGTCGAGTCGAGTCGTCGAGTCGAGTCGTCGAGTCGCCGAGCCGTCGAGTCGAGTCGTCGAGTCGAGTCGTCGAGTCGAGTCGTCAGTCGTCGTCGGGTCGAGTCGTCAGTCGAGTCGTCGAGGAGTCGAGGTCGTCGGTCGAGTCGTCGAGGTCGAGTCGTCGTCGAGGTCGTCGAGTCGAGTCGTCGAGTCGAGTCGTCCATTGAGTCGTCATTGACTCGTCGCTGTCAGAGTCATTTCTATCTATTATTATCGAGGTCGTCTAGTGTCTAGTCGAGTCGTCGAGTCGTTTGTAAAATAAGTCGTCGAAAGTGGAGGGTAGAGTCGTCGTTACATACAGTCGAGTCGATTCTGTCAAGGCCGAGTTTTTCCAAAAATAACGAGTCGTCCCATTGATCCATGAGTCGTCGGTGTCAATCGAGTCGAGTCCAGTCGGGTCGAGTTCAACGTCAGTCAACGCATTCGAAGTCGTCGCAGTTCAACGTAGATCGCGTTCAATGAATTCGTCCAGTTCGAGTCAAGTTCATATGAATGAAAGTCCAGTCATTCATATCAAGTCATTGCATCTGCCTAAATTTTTGGTGAATAACATTTCCGTAATCTACATTATTATTTCTCAATTTCTAATGAACTAATGGAATTGGAAATTTGGAAGGACGAAGTTCATTAAAATAAAATTATTGAACTGGAGGTAGGGTAACTCATATGAATTATAAGGTCATTTAGGTCTATTCTATTTGCATGAACTGCAGTTTTTCCAAAATATTTATTTATATGTTTTTTTATTTGAAATGGGCACCTCTGTGAACTCAGGTGAACTCAAAAGTATGAACTCATTATGGAGTACCAGGTTTAATGGTACAAAAATGAATGATGAAATGTGGCGATAGATATAGTATGAAAAATTCGTGTTGCAGTTCAAATTGTTATATGAAATCAGTTCAGCAGTTCATATATATCACTAAGTTCATTTAACGTATTTTATTGAATTCATATATACATCTCAATTGCCTTAATAAATTTTGGTGAACTAGTAATAAGTGTTTAAAATTCATATGAATTTCAAGTTCATATCTTGGTGGAAACATAAAATGTTCAAAAGCTATAATTCATGATAGAAATTCATATGATTCATTCATATAAAAAATTTAGTTGTAAAATAGCTAGCGGAAGAATGTCAGATGAACTTCATATGAATTTCAAATTCATAACAAAACAATTGTAACTAAATAAATAGTTCACAAAATTTATAGCCTATTTTTTAAAGCAATTTAAAAATTTTAAAGAGGCAACCTCATTATTAAGTTATGTTAACCTATGAACTCATTATACCAGGTTTAAATATTTCAAAATCCATATGAAATATACTTAAATTCGTGTTGCATTGTGTAGGTTTTTACAAACATACATCTCTAAGCTGACATGAGATATCAAAGGCTATTTTTAACGTATTTATTTATTTCATTCTACTTGCTCATACCTACTTAAAATGATCAATAATAACTGCATGATTTCACACCGCTATAAGCACAAGCCTATACTCTGCAGTGAAACATAAAAAATACCAAACTTTATAAGCTAAACTAAATGATCTATCAGTTTGATGATAATTAGAACTCTAGGTACATTTAAAATAAAATAGTCCTCATCATGTCTTAGGGACTTATTTAACTCAGCTTTCATGGATATCAATCTAGAAAGATAAGAAGGAGCTATATTATTAATACATTTGAAGGTCATCAGTGCAATCTTATAATTTATTCTAAATTCAACAGGTAAAAAATGAGCGTAGATACTAAAAGCAGGAACTAGCGAAACCACCCCGAAACAAGCCGAAACAAGCGGAACGACCCGAAACCACCCCGAACCAACCCAAAACCTTCCGAAACAAGCCGAACACAAGGCAAACATCTTGAAACAATGGGAAACAGTTGAAACAGCCCGAAACAAGCGAAACAATGGATCAACCCTAAACAAGCCGATTCCAAAAACGGCAAATAAACTAGTTTTGCATTTTTCCACTTGTTTCGGCTTGAGCTTGCTCGGGTTGTTTCAAATTGTTCAGTTTTTAGCAAAAATTTTGGCTTGATTCGGGGTTGTTTCGGGTTGTTCTGTTTTAGAAAGATAATAAGGCGAAAATTATTAAACATTTGAACCAACCCGAAACAAGGCGAATCAACCCGAAACAAACGGAAAATGCAAAACTGCTTGTAGTTCATGTCGATTCGGCTTGATTCGGGCCATTTCAAGCCGATTCGCTTGTTTCGGGTTGATCGCTTATTTTCAGGTTGATTCGCTTGTTTCGGGTTGATTCGCTTGTTTCGGGTTATTGTTGTGGGTTGATTCCCAACTTGTTTCGCCGAAACAAGGCGAAACAAGCCGAAACAAGCGAATCAGCGAAACAAGCGAATCAACGAAATTTCGCCTTGTTTCGGCGAAACAAGATGAATCAACCCACAACAACCCGAAACAAGGCCGTCAGCGAAACAAGCGCAATCAACACAGAAAAAAGCAAATCAACCCCAAACAACCCGAATCAACACGATAAACTGTGAATTCAAGGAAAGCCCATGGTAAAGTTTGTATAACTGTAGTACTGTATTAGTAACATCTTCCATCCTCCAGCATGTTGCAGAGTTGACACTGACATGGGCTATTTCACTTCTTGTGTGCAAGTAAGAATTTAAATTCCTCATGGATATGTCTAGTGTCCACTCCACACGGCCCCGCTCAAATATAGCATCCCCAATCCATACGTGTGTATCAATTTATAATACCTGGAGCGAATTTTGGGGCAGATTTTGTATTCTGGGCAATTACTTCACTGCGATATATCCATTTAAATCCAATACCTGTTCATTCTCGGGAGCTTTTTTGAGAAATTTGCTCTTCTATAAAGGAAATGTTTGAGTATAAATCTTCAAAGAATTTTAAAACGAACAGAAAGTTCTTGTGGCAAAAAATGACTATCCAATGCAAGAGCGGGGTTTGGAGAAATAACAGCACTATTATATCACTATTAACATGGATTGAACACTGAGTTCGACTTAAAATCGTAAATCAGGAACATGACATGTATTGATGACTTGTGGCAGCTTGAGCTACGAAGTACGAGCCCGACGGCCAAGTTCAAGCTCGTTACTGATATGTATCTTCATAAATCATAGGGCAGAGGCATCAGATTGTAAAAATAAGTTGAAAGTGCAAAGAAAGAAAAGATCCTCAGTGGCCGGGTAATTGCATATATGGTGGTTTAATCTACAAGAGAAATAGGGAAATAGTAGTAAAAACATAAGAATTTGCTTATTCTTGTAGAGAAAATCCTCCAAACTGGGGCTACAGCCTACGGCAAACTACTTAAGCTATTTTCGACCAATGAAGACCCATCAACATTAGAGCTAAGGCAGTCACACAAGCTCCATAAAAGAGTAAAGGAGCAAAGGTGCTTTGAACTTTTGAAACCATGCATGGTAACACTTTTTGACCCCATAACGTTCTTAAAACAACGTTATGGTGCATCACTTTACTTGGGCCCGAATATATGCAAATTCTGGTCCATTAAAACAATCATAATGTAATTCTGGCAGAAACATCTGACATTTGTTTGAAATGATAGAAGATTTTGCCGAGGGTAGCACCGCACACAAATAATAAGTCGCACATGAACAATATGCCCCTGACACTGGCAGTGACAGTATAAATTCTTGCGCCTATTGTTCGCGCGCGACATAACATATCTCAGGCAGGTTCAGCGGCAGTGGAAATGTCGCAAATGTGTCATTGATTGCGTGAGAATCCTTCATTTCGTTGCAGTACAGTAAGTTCATTGCTCCTTTGGCCCGTGCACTTATCTCCATCGCTTTCATGTAATTCGACCGTACGTTCATCTTATTCACCTCTATGTTTTTTATGTGAAAATGCAAGAACTCGAAGCATCTCTAAATTGGCATCTCTATGCCACGTAGCCCAGTAAATTCCTTGGTGGAAATTGAATGAATTGATATCAGTGGGACAATTTCAGATTGATTCGAATGTTGTCCGAATTGGAGTCGTGTCATTTTGAGACTAAAACACGGATGACGATGATACTGATAATACGAACATAAGTTTTAGTAAATGTCATAACTTCATACACCAATTCATGAGTTATATAGTCAAACATGAATGATAACTGACCCGCAAATAATTTTCTCCATTACGAATTGTGAGTTGCATTTCATTTTGTTGCAAATTAAGGGAATAACATGATTAATTATAATGATTAATGACGTTGCATTTAAAATGATCATTTTTACCACGAATAAGGATATCATTAGTATCATTTTGTTGTCAGCTTGAGAAAGCTGAAAGATCATAATTGTCATAATTTGATGACTGTTAGCAAAACAAGACTGTTAAGTACCGTGCCTTAATGAGTTAACGAGTGATAGGAACCTGAAAACATTCGACCTCTCGAGTGATTACGTTATTATGTAATTAATTATCAGTCAGACACAGTTGATCAGTTATCAAGAATAGGGTGGTGATGAATGGTGAAAAGAGATAACGTAGCCAGAGTATTTTATCTACATACTACAGTACGGACTTGTGCTAATAAGGATCCGCAGTCAACTCTAAATAGTAAGTTGGAAAGGGAAAAATAGAAAAATAGAGATCTGTGAGATCAGGATATGCATAATATACAAATATGTGCAGTGTACGCAGTGTTTCACAGTTGACAGGTAAAATGAGCCAAATGAGTTGGGATTGGAGTAATAAAGTCGCCTATCATGAAAAGGAGATACAATTAGGTATAAGTTCATAAGATTTGTGTATACCTACACATCTCTAAGAGTGCCTAGATAGCTAGATGACTAGAAGAACATATTTCTTGACAAACTGAATATCAATAAATATCCTATTATTAATGTCCCATAATTATACGGGTTGATTCACCTTGACTCTGACACTTATTCCGGATTGATCATGACCGGCTTCAGATTGATCGGCTCGTTTCGATATTGATTCGGGTTGAATCGTTTGATTCGGTTGATTTACTCGAAACAAGCGAAACAAGCCGAAACAAGCGAATCAACCCGAAACAAGCCGAAACAAGCGAATCAACCCGAAACAAGCCGAAACAAGCGAAATTAGCCGAAACAAGCGAATCAACCCGAAACAAGCCGAAACAAGTGGAAAATGCAAAACTGCTTGTTTCGAGTTGATTCGCTTGTTTCGGGTTGTTTGCTTTTTCGGGATTGAGTCGCTTGTTTTGGGTTGATTCGGCTTGTTTCGGGGTGATTCGGCTTGTTTCGGGGTGATTCGGCTTGTTTCAGGTTGTTCCAGGTTTTAGTAAAAATTTGGCTTGATTCGGGCTTGATTCGGGTTGTTTCGTGTTTTTTCTGTCGTATCAAGCGAAACAAGGCGAACCAACCCAGAAACAAGCGAACCAACCTGAAACAAGCTGAAACAAGCCGAAACAAGCCGAAACAAGTGGAAAATACAAAACTGCTTGTTTCGGGTTGTTTCGGGTTGATTCGCTTGTTTCGGGTTGTTTCGCTTGTTTCGCTTGTTTCGGGTTGTTTTGGGTTGTTTCGGCTCGTTTCGCCTTGTTTCGGCTTGTTTCGGAAGGTTTTTGGGTTGGTTCGGGGTGGTTTCGGGTCGTTCCGCTTGTTTCGGCTTGTTTCGGGGTGGTTTCGCTAGTTCCTGCTTTTAGTATCTACGAAAAAATGAGCTTCCTTGAGAAAAGGGGTAACATGATCAAACTTTCCAATTTTCCTTCCAAATAAAAATCTTACACATGCATTCTGAACTTTCTGTAATTTGTTGATGGTAACTTTTGGGAGTCCAACATATAGGCTATTACAATAGTCCAAACGAGAAAGTATTAAACAATGTACCAGTTGTTTCTTCAGGGCAAAGTTAAGTTTTGAAGCAATTGCTCTGAGATTACGGAGACAAATATAGCATGATTTCACAGTAGAATTTATCTGTTCATTGAAAGTCAGATATTCATCAAAGTAAATGCCCAGGCTTTTGGCAAATGGCACTGGTTGAATCAGTTCTTCAGAGCTTATTTTCAAGCCATCACCATCAGTAGAAACAAATGGATTTGGCTTCTTAATAACTAATGCTTTTGTCTTTTCTGTGTTCAACTGAAGATGATTAAGAAGCATCCATTCTTTTATTTCCCTCAGACAATCTACAATTTTATCTTCCAAATCAACTAGATCAGTGAAGAGGGGGTTGAACTCTATATATAACTGGGTATCATCAGCATACAGGTGAATTCTGAACCCATGGCTCTTAGCTATGAATTCCAGATCTTTGGTGAAAAGAATGAACAGTATTGGACCCAGAATTGATCCTTGTGGGACCCCTATGATAAAACAGGACTTGTCTGATTTTGATTGATTAATTGTGACTGTGAATGTTCTGTCACCCAGATATGACTTGAACCAATCAAGAACAGTTCCAGACATACCAAATTTAGTCTTGAGTTTACAAAGAAGTTGTTCATGGTTAATGGTGTCAAATGCAGCACTCAAGTCAAGCAGCAACAAAATAACCTGACTTTTCTTATCACTTATACATAGTAAGTCATTGTATACAGCTAAAGTTGCTGTCTCACAACTGTGGTCTACTCTATAGCCACTTTGGTATTCTGCATGAAGATTGAAGTTTTCCAGATGTCTAGTAAGCTGTCTATGGACTACCTTTTCAAGTAGCTTTGAAAAGAATGGCAGGTTGCTTATCTATATTAATAATTTCAGAGTGTTCGTGCATCTGTCTGTCTGTCTGTGTAAAATGACTATTTAAGAAGTGCATTTGATATTTTTGATCGTTTTTTTCGGGAAAATCTTCTCTCAATTAAGGGGCTTATTACTATTTAAGGAAAATTTGAATTGGACCATCCGTTGATTAGTTATTTGCATAATAAATATCATGCGTTTACTAATGCTAATATATGCTATGGAAAGGCAATACTTTATAGGTGATCTCAAATTACAAAGTACTAAAGTATGTTGTGCAGTGCATTTCTGCGAATATCTGTAATCCTCGGTAAGCGGTAATGGTGATCCAATTACTTATCAAATTCCAAGATGAGTTCATGAAGCAAGTAGCTGTTGGCTGCTGGATACAAGATAAACCAAAGGTATCAGGTTGATTGTTTCCGCGAATCTTCGCGGGCAAACGCTAGTTGGTCTATAATTTGCATAATCATTTAAGTCACCTCCAGGATCTTTAACAGATGGTCTAACAGAGGCATTTTTCAGATCTTTTGGAAAAACTCCTGTTTTCAATGATTCATTAACAATGTATAGCACAGAAGCCTTCAGCTCATGAAAACATTCAGTAAATAATTTACAAGGAATTGGATCCTGCTCACAGTATTTAAGATTAAGAGAGCAGAATATCTCCCAAAGTTCTTCTTCAGTTATCAAATGAAAGTCTGTCCATGGTGTTCCTTGGAAATCTGGAGTTTTCTTTGATTTGATGTGGTCCATGTCAACAGATTTTTCTATACTATCATAAATGTTTTGAACTTTTGTTTCAAAGAAATTCTTCATTTCTGATGCAATAGTTTCGTCAGGTTTATGACATGGCAGACACATCTTTGTCACAAACTTTACAACACTACTTTATACAATCAAATTTGAGGATATGAGTTCAGCGACGCCCCCTAAGGGGATAAAACATGCTAATGGTGAAAAACAAGCTAATGGTGAAAATGTTGATAATGCAAGGAAAAAGGGTAAGAAGGGAAAGAAAGATGTTACTGAATCAGACTCTTCTCCTGTGCCATCAAATGGTAATGATTTGATCAGACAGT